>MEHQ01001846.1:370160-470704 GCA_008828725.1 Saccharina japonica | reverse complement strand
CACCACCATCTCTCTCTCTTCTGCTGCTGTTCTGTTGTTGCTTGCTGCTGTGCTTGCATCATGTATGTGCGACCTGTCGTGTGGCTGACGCGGGCCGCGACAAATAATCGTGTAGTACAGGAAAATGTATCTTTGAAAGTATAGGCAAACGGTCACCATGCACGATTTTATGCTTGAAGGCTTGAGTTCGATCCTTGGCGATGACTCTGGATACTTTTCTTTTTTTTTGTATTGTACGTAACCCAGACCCCCATAATATAAGACAGGAAGCACACAAAAACTAAGTGGATTTCTTAGGCAGGTATACAATATGATATGCGTATGATACAATATCGCATGCTGTTGTTTTGATATTAATAGTAGGTTTTCGATTCGCCCTTGCGCCACTCCCCCAGGCACGTCCCGGAGGGGAACCTTGTATTATTTAGAAAATTAAAAAAAAACAACAGCTGTGGCATGAAGATGAGCTCAGGGATGCTCGAGAATCGTAAAGCTGCCCATTCTTTGCTACGTACTTGACATAGCTGATTATACATGGAGTCACAAGAAGTTAGGTCCGACTCCCCCCCCCCTCCCCCCACTACTGCCGGTTGTACGGTTCTTGCCTTGCATTTTTATCGCGAGAAGATTTCAGCACTTTCCCTTGTCAACTTTCGTCGAATTGTGCTCAACTTATTAACCCCAGCTGGCTTACCCACGCTATAATATGCGCTCTCGACAGTTGGTGTCATTTGAGAATGAAGATCTCCACATGAGGAGACTCGAACCCCCGACCTCCAACGCTAACAGGCTTCGTGGCTACCTGTTAGACCACCGGGGCGACCGGCTAGCCTAGGTAGTACTGAAAGGCACGGTTCATGACGACGATGATGGCCATACCCAGTTATCACCACAGAAAGCATCCTGGCATGGACGAAGAGCTTCACCCCATCCATGCTCTTCTTGCCCTCCCCGGCTAATCTGTGATATATTATGTTGACAATGTGTGGCGGCATGTGTCATCCACGCAGCTCTCTGCTTAACTTGCAACGTTGAGTATATCCCAAATAATCGTGAGAACTCTCATGTGAGGGTATTACCTGCTGAGCTCGTATAGGGAGGGGTAAAAAATCGATCGATTACCCAGCCAAGGGTAATCCTTATAACACTCCCCCCCCCTCTGAACGGCGGGATATTTGGGACGTCGGTACCGTATACGGCCGTACGTTGACCTACCCGCTTCGTTTCAATACCTGGGGAACCAGGGAGAAGTTTTTTTTTCGGGACGCACGCGCAAGCGTTTCTATAAAAGAAACGTTCGAAGTGAGATTCGAACCCGTGTCCTCGGCGACGTCAAATGTGAGGGTATCACCTGCTGAGCTATAGGGGGGGTAAAAGATCGATCGATTACCCAGCCCAGGGTAATCCTTATAACACTCTCAGCTGACGCAATTTGTATGAGGCAAATGCCCGACCCCAAAATGAATGCCCCGCCTGTTTGCCTTTCTTCTTTGGTAAAACATGTATTTTCACAAACGACGCCGCCCGAAGAAACCAGCGACAAAACGTTAACATGGCTCCAAGTCTCTCTCCCTCTCTCTGTTGTCCTCGTGCACAGACCACCATACAGATGAAAAAGTGATCCAGGCTGCTGGTGGAATGAGGATCGACATTGCAGCTGCCACAATCACCATGATGGTGGGTAGTATTCTGTAACACTACAGCAAGCAGTACAGGACACCTATACTACGTGATAAGAAACAGGCTAACTAATAAGAAAGCAAGGCTGAGATTTAGAGGAAAATAAGAAATTCGGGAGTCGTTATCTTGAAATTTAATAGTCTAGAAATCACCCTCTCTCAGATAAGGAATCCAGCCTGGACCAGATTTCTTGTTTCTTATTACAGAGTAGGTGTCCTGTACTGTACGCGTACCAAGTACGTAGTAGTGTGTGGTGTGCGTCCACGATCGCCTGAGATTTTTCTTCCAGGCGGTTCTCGGCTCTCAACGACGACCTGCACACACACAAGTGGGATACACGGGTCGACGGCTTGGGGGCCGTCTCGAGTCTCGGTCCATCGACGGACGCCGCCCCATAACGTTACGTATGAACGAGCCACGCTGCTACGTACTCTCTTGTTGTTTGTCATGTGTGTGAGAGAAGATAGGTTACTTACTACACTGTATTATAGATGGTGTAGGAAACCTTCCCGAAATTCACACTCCGCGGAAGGTGCACGATTGATTCTCCGCGTGCGAGTGAGTGTGCAGCGAAACATGGATTGAGAAGTGCAAGCTACGTAGTGTCTGTTGTGAGGATCATGTGGCTGCCCTCCGTTTTTGTGTAGCATGATTGTCGCGTCCGTACATGCCCGGCCCGTATCTGTTGGTGTATCTCTCCCTCATTTCGCTCGAGCGGGTGTTCTTATCTGCAAAGGCATGAAACAGAGTATTGTTACAGCAGTAGAGACATGAAAGAACTACAGTACGACAGTAGTCCCATCGTTAATTGGTTGGTGTGATTGACATGCCCATCGACGAGCGAGCAGGGCGGCTAGAGGAGGCGACCACTCCATATCATGGTTATTGTGCAAGGACGCCAAATAATAGTTGAAGTCAACCAACGAGCTGGGAGAACCAGCATGGGGGAGGTACTACGTAGCTGTCACGAGTCGCGACAAATTGTTTCGAAACCAACGAAGTGTTGAGGCTGGCTGCGATAAAAAATCGAGGCGATTTTGCCATCGGAATACACAAAGCGTATGTATGTAGAATCCGCATGTATGCCATTCAATACAACTATTAAATTTTAATAACTTGCAACCGCGGGTGAAACGGGCGCCGGCGGAGAAACACACAGACAGCTAAAGCGGTCGGTGGCTTTTACGTCGGGTATTTGTTGACCACCTATTGGCATGCCCTGGTGCCTTCCCGCCTCGCTCCTCCCCGCGCTGTCCCGCTACCCTTCCAAGGCGCGCCCCCCCCTCGCCGTCCTACTGCCCCACCCCCTCTCCCTCCCCCCCCGCGACCCCCGTGTATATTGTCAATCAATTGAATTGGTCCTCTCTTACCTCTTGTGTAGGGGTTCCCAACCGAGCTACCGACACATGCTAAGGTAAAGGTGAATCAACGCATTTCTGAGCTTCCTCACGTGAGGATATCTATACTAATAGTAAGTCATATTAGTAAGTCACCCAAAAAACTGCTTTTGAGAAAAAATGTAAAGTGTAAAAGTCCCGATACATAAGCAAATCCCCATGGTTCTCGGTATGCAAAAAATCGTATCATACGAAGTATTGCAAAAACAGAGAGGCATTCCGACGAGTTTTGGGTTATTAACCCATTCAGAACTGAAGAACTTATCCTACACTAATTCCAAGTAGTTTGTCCCCAAATACGTGGGACCAGTTCTTAAGCCCCGTCATTGAGAAAATATATGGGGGCGGTAAGGTCTTTGGGACGCAGTGGTCGACGGACCTTCGTACGGGGTCGCGCGTGCAACCACGATCACCGATCAGGCAGTCAGGGAGACTGTCCTTGAAAGCACGCGCGTGCGAGGGTTTCGTGGGGAAACAAAGGGATTCGCGAGGTTCCAACTCCTGCCTTGCCGCCGGCGCAACATATGAAGGTCTTAAGTATTTACGTACTCAGCTACGAGGGTAAAAGAGAACCATTCACCTACCTCAGAGGAAGCAATACACCACCACAAAACGCCACTACCCCCCCCCCTCTCGCCTCTACCGCCCGCACCCGTATTCAAAACCAGTTTTTGTGGTGTACAACTGGAGGTTAGTTAGCCTCAATCCAAGACAGCCGGGCACGGATGAGAAGGATGGCGCCAGCCATGGGGAGCGTCTCCGCCGACTGAAATTTCCCCCCTTCCGACGAGGCAGAATGCGTCCGTCAACAAGACAGAGGAGACACAACACTACACACAACGCTGAGCGCCCAGAGTGACTTCTTCCGACAACTACCACGTACCGCAGTCGAAGAGAAAACCAGCGGTATTTCCTCTCCGCACCTTGCGTGTTTGTCGGGATTCAACAAGTGTATTCCATCGCGTGCCAAATGGGTCGAGCGGGCCCTTTTAATCGCGTCTTGCCAAGTGCCCGTCTTAACGGCAGCAGTGGTGTGCAATTTAGGACGCGACGAACTCTCTACCTCGTTCTGTTCGTCGCCACGCGTCCAAGCTCCGAAAGCGATGCCAGCGTGCACTGTGCTGCGCGAAAACAAAATACGTCCAAGGACGATTGCAATCTGAACAAACCCACCGTCCGAGCACCTCCCGCATCTCTGTCAGGGCAGGGAAAGCCGAGAAAATCGACCGGGGTGTACGAATAACGTATTACCTTTCTGCTGATAAAGTATTCGTTTTTACTCAACCAATACTTCTATTTTATGTCTATAGTGGTTACTTTCCTTTGCCCTTTTGCCTACGGCTCCTACGAAGAATATACAGTACAAACCCGCGCATAGATGGGCGGCTACACAGCCCACGCTCGGACAAACAAAACGGCAAAACTGAGCAGCAACCTTAAGATTCGCCAGGAGAAAAGCAGCGTAGCGAAAGTAAGCAGCACCCCTTAACGGGATGCCGCATGCATTAACCAACCTGGACACAACAGGGCAAGGATTGGTCGCCGGACAGGGAGGTTTTGGCGACAGGTCATTCAGCTTGAACCTCGGACACACCAACACCCAATCCTTCGACATACACTATTTTACCAGAACATCGCGTCGACCAATACTTATGGTCACAGGAGGTATTGAGGTATCATACAACGGACACATCACGACATCTTACGACCAATGCATCGCGGTGTCATACTATCAAAGCACCACGGCGTTTAATGCAAACACTGACCACGAGTGCGTCGTCGGGACGCCACCACTGAAAACAAACACCGACACCACTTGAAAAAGCAAAAACCACCTTTTATCGAAACCTTGTGTCTCGCCCGAAGCAAATTGCACCGCTCATCAAGGAGGCCGCACCTATCGACCCGTGGCAGTAGAGAAGACGGGACGCACCTGTCCGCGTCTCCGCGAAAATATTAGCCGGCATCGCCCAACACAAGGCACCCCACGAACCAACCGCTAGCGGCGGCGAATACATCCTGCGAAACCAACCAAAAAAAATCCGCACCACTGCTTCTTCCTCTTCGTGTGGCACTACATTGTGGGCACACCATCCGCACTCAAGCAAGCCAACATCCGCCCCGGGCGAGGCTACTGCTGTAGTCCTCTTCCGCACGCCCCACTCCGCTAATAGTGCTGATGCCCGCCCGACTGGTTGCAATCAACCGCCTCGAGGGACCCGCTCACTCAACGGGGCGTCGCCGCCACCACCGAACCGCCGGGCGCCGATTAGCGGGGCACTTCTGGGAAGGCCAGTTCTTTCTGAATGTCGGGGTACAGAGTCTGGATGTGGTCATAGCTCACAACGAGATCGTGTAGCGAGGTGTAGGATCCCAAGCGCTTCCCCCGAAATTCGTGATTCAAATATCCCCCTTGATCCACTCGCACCAGGCACTTCTTTACGCGCAGGCTCGGCGTGTCACGCGCGGGCGTGCTCGGTGCCTGTATCATCCATGATACGTTGGGAGGTTTGGAGTGCGAGTAGACGGGCGGGAGGGGGGGGCGAAAGGGAACGGGAGGGGGGGATTAGAACCAACAAACGTCTCCCAACAGGTTGTTACACTTTCGCATGGTTCCTGGTGGTCTAGAATTCGATTGACCTCACTCACGGCTTTCCCTAGACAACGTTACAGCTAGGATTCAGCCTTGTTTCGGCGTTTTAGGGAACCCCCGATCTGATCTGCGACACACGAGGATGGGTGGGTGGATGGGTGGCATACGTAAAGCACCAACACACCAACACCGATGCACTTTTGCTGTGCAAAGAAAATAATGCGATCGACTCACTCGCTCCGTGTAGTTGACAACGAGGACCCCCGCGATAGACTCACTAAACCTCAGCAAGAACGTCCCCTCCGTCGTATTCAACAACATGTTATGCGCCGCCTCCCTGCCCAAGAACCAGTGCACCCTCACGAGATCCGTCGACCACCAGTAGTCCCTCAGTCGCGACAGCGCTGCCATCACCGGCGCCCACCACTCGGAGAATCGCACGAAGGCCTTGATGGAGATCGCGTGGTCGCGATTATCATCTCGCCTTAGGCTCCTTGCTCGCGTACCCATGACCCTCTCTTGCTCTCTCAGCAACCGTTTCTTGACAAAAAGCATCTCCTCTTCGTAGATACCGTCCGGCATCGGCGCGTTGATGGCGTCATAAGTCCCCCAATCCCCGAGATCCACCCTCCCGTCCAGAAGACATTCGTACCCATAATCTTCGGCATGGCTGTGGTCGCTCGATCTCGTCTGCTGCTGGTATAGGAATTCCCGCAGGCCGTCGGATAGATACTCTAACGGTGCAAGGTCGGCCCGCCCCCAGATAGCGCCGTCCGCCGTTGACTTGTCCCCGCTACCGTGCCTCATGCCATTTTCATTGGCCTTCGCGATAGCCTTTACCCAAACAGCTTGGCAGCTGGGGTCCTTCGGGGTCGGCAGACTGGCGGTGTCTTGCCCGGGCTGCTGATGCTGGTACCCCGTGAGGGGTTCGTACTCGTGATATACCTGCAGCTGCTGCTGTTGCTGCTGCTGCTGCTGCTGCTGATGGGGCGGACATCTCGGATTGTGTTGCTGGGTCCTGGGTGTGTGGTGGTGGCCGTGGCCCCCGGGGCCGTGGCCTTGGGTACTTGCTTCGCGCGTGTCACCGTCGTTCGGAAGGGTATGCTGTCCCGGCGCCGTGTGGAACCACTTCCAAAGCCTTCGAAGGAACGCAAACGACGTGACAACGGAAGGGTATGAGTGGTGGAGGTGGGGAATTGCCTCTTACTGTCAAAAGCAACCGAGGAACCTTTCGTACGCAGACAAAGCATCACAGCGTAGCCCACGATCCGTTGCTACGGATCGCCTTCTGAGGACGAAGGGTTGCTGCACCATACTTTTTCCTACCACCAACATCTAAAACCCTCCCATTTTCTCCCTTCATGTCAAATCGGGCCACCCGGGCAACGCGCAAACATGCCGACGAGCAGCATGACGACGAGCAGTGCAGGCAACGGCGACGAAGCTCGACCAACGACTTGAACACGAAAACAGCCGAAACACTCACGACATATACTTATAGCGTCAACGATTTATAAAGTGAACCTCGAGGTCGACATCGACTCTCATCGAGCGAAAGGAAAGGTGTCTTGATCCCCCCTGCCATGTCCGGAAAAAAAACATGCAGCGTGAGAACAAGCACGGCCGCCACCGGAAAAAAAACAGCGCCCACACCTGGTTGCCTCGTCCTTGAAGGAAGGTGAATTCAAGGGAATGTCGTCGATTTTCGAAGCAAGGAGCACCTGAAACATAAACCAGGCGCGCGTGCATGAGCAGCCGAGGCAGCTTAGTGTACAGTAGTTAAACTGCTTTAGGTTGGGGCGTTAGGGTTGGGGGTTGGGGCATACGCTGCTACTGCACCACGGGCAGAGGACGCCGTGCGCCAAGGCGATAGGAAACGCTATAATAGTAAAGGAACCGGTTATTTCGCCCGTTTTTTTTGCGCTCTCGACGTGTGCGCGGGCATCTCCCGACCTACGAGCGCGACTCCGAACATAGGAAGTGAAATTCGGGCAGACCATGAACGCAAGCGGTCAGCAGGGAGGACAAACACGTACGACTGATAGTGGTTCCTCCTCTTCTTGGGTCAACGCTGACCATGATGACGCCGACGAGGATTATTGCGAGCAGAAACATTAGTATCAGCAGCAGCGGGAAAAAAAATGTATATCAGCTGCGAAATATACACCGCCTGGGCTTTTACACCACCAGCAAGAGCACCCCTCACCAGCGTCCCCGGGTGCCCCTTCGCCTCGTCAAGGTGCCCTAGCATCGCCTCCAACAATACATCGTGCGAGCAGCCCGGGACAACGCCGAGTTCCGTTCGTACACACGGCCGTGGAACCGCGTTGAAAAACAGCTGGGCGGGGTCCGTGCCCTCCAGAGGTGCTACAGGCAATACCTGCTACCGCACGAGGTCATGAAACCGAGCAGAAGAATGGGCAATGGTCATGTGTATGGTCGATAGGTCGGTAAAATCGGAATGAGGGATGACGGATAACGAGGGCAAGAAAGGGATAGGTGTGGTAGCGGGGAGAGCAGTTTACTATTGGTGTGGTGGCAGGCCGGCCCGTCAGTTGTGCGTCTGCGGCATGTTGTCTCTCGTTCTGTCATGCGTGGCTAGCGCTGATCTGGGTCATCTACTTCGCCGACCACCGCAGAAAAGCGACCGAACAGGTAGCGAAGTATTAACTCGGCAGTCCCGCTAACAGGCATGCGTTTTTCAGTTTTCGTATTTTTGGCGATGCAACCACAGCGTTCGTGGAAGGGACCTCAAAAGGGCGATAGTTCGATTGAACAAAACAGAACCAAATGATAGCCTGTGTATTAACATGATCAAACTGGCGGAAGTACACAGGCGGCCGCGACCCCCCCCCCCTTGCACAATGCGGGCGTAAACAAATCATTGCGGAGACGTTGAACAATGTAGTACACCGTTAGGCGCACTGAATTGAGAGAGTGTTGACACCTTGCGGGGTTCGCTACATTGTTGTGCAGATATTGAACACTGTCTATAACAAACCCCACAAGGTGTCGACAATCTCTCAATTTGGTACGCTTAAGGTGGTATATACAGTACTCCACAAGGAGTTTATTAAGCCTATATTGTGCAAGGAAGTAGTGTCGAATTGACCACCGTGGGGGGAAGGGACGACAGAACCCGTGACAAGACAACCGATCTACCGAAAATAAAACAAAACAGATTAAATGTGTTTTTTATTTTCTTTGTTTTCTCGCCTGGCTAACGCTTCGCGAACTATTTAGTATAAATAACACGTGCCCGCATAGCAGACGGTCCGATTGGGGTACAAAAGGGTACTAAGCAGGAGAATCTCCCTCACAAGGACTGCAACGCCGATCACGCTTCGTTCGACGGCCAAGAAGAAAAAACCATGCATTTAGCCTATACCGATTGTGGTCGATCGATCCCCCGCCTGTCGCTCTATTATGGTGCAAGCTAAACCTTCACCTGTTCGCTACCACTATCGAAAGTGCATGAGTCGTCTTGCAGCCTGGTGTTGCTCGTCACGAGTAGCTTGAGCCCGTAGGAGCCGTTCGCGGAGCAGAGGGAGCTCGCAAACTTCAAGAATCTGCGTCGCGCATTCCGATTTTCGACCAGCGCATCAACGCCGTCCAGGACGAGGAGGACCTGAGAACAACAGCATCGTCGACAAAAGCGGCGGAGACGCGTCAAACGAGGCTGCCATCCTACAGTAGAACTGCAGCCGACGGGCCTCTGCTTACCGTCGAGTGGAACAAGCACACCGAGACGTAACGCTGCCGTGGACGAGCCTAAAGGACGATCTCAAGCTCCACTGTAGCACAATGGAGCATAAACTCGTTCCCGTACGCTTTGGGCCAGAACGCTCGGACGAACAACGCCCAGGTGGGCACACGGAAACACAAAAAAAAAAAAACATTTTACGCTTCACTTAAGTAAATCGCATGTGACCGCGTGTGCGGGATACACGCCTCGACATCCCACGCAACTGCTATTTATATAGTCCCTCTCCCCAACAAAGTGCAACCAACACGAGCGCGACGGCGGCACCAACCAAACAATTAGTACTCATTTCTACGCGGCACAGTTTTAATTTCGCCTTCTGGTCAGAGGAGTTGTTTGGCGACGCTCTCTTGCGTGCTCAAGGCCGACGCAACGTCGCTGGCGTCCAAAGTTATACCCTCCGACCGTTGGCAGAGACACCCCTGACACGCAAAATACAATCCTATGTGACCCTAAAGCCACCGACCACCTGCTCGATACGCTGTATGTGGGCTGCATCACGGTAATGTTGTGGACCGAACGACAACCGATACGGCATAGAAAATCACCGACGGTGTCAGCTACCAAAACTTCCAAGGTGTATGTCGTGCACGCGGGAGTACAGAAGGAGAACGAGCCCAAGCACGCCGTCAGCACGCACAACTTGAAGACGTCTTGTTATCGCCAGCAACATCGCGAGATACGAACAAGTCAATGTGGGGTGTAACCACAGGAAGCACGCGCGGTCGATATGACGTAGAACCACAGGAAGCAGACGCGAGACACCAGCGGTAACACCCAACCACCGACGACAAGAAAACGGCAGAAACCTGCAGGCAGAAATCTGTAGGCAGAAATCTGCAGGCAGAAATCTGCAGGCAGAGAATCCTTCACTCACGGTACTATGAGGCAGACCTCCCCCCTCCTGGCTGCAGAGAAAATCGGCCAGCTCTTCAACGGAGTTTGGGAGAGGTTTCATCCCAAGGGCTTGTCCAATCTGCACGCCATTCAACAGTACGGCGCGCCAGAGTTTTCGAATGTTACAAATGGCGACGGTTAAGGGGGGGCGCTCACTGTTCCATTCAGGAAACGCGGACAGAACACACATATAAGAGCAGTGATTCCGAGAGTTGGACTACAGACTAATAAGGGCGTTGTGGTCTTCCCTTTGCCCCCCCCCCCCACCTCCCCAACTTCCCGACACAGGAATGGTCACGGTACAACACCGCATGAACCCGGTGCTAAAAAGGCAAGCCCGTAAACACGCACGGGGGCGAACAACGTGCCGAAGAGCATATAATACCGACATGAAGCGCACTGCGCAGCACTACTTAACAGAGCACGAACTGCCAAACTGCAGTCGCGCCTCGAAATCTTGAAATATCATTGGTCTAAGGCGTACGTAGGACGGCCATCACTAATCCTTGTGGAACACCCTATCCACTGAACAGCGCGCGGATACGTAGTCAAGGGGGGGGGTTCACATTGCTTCTCTCTTCCGGCAGTCATTTCGACAACCCGAGCACCAAAACATCCCAAACGCGAGGAAACGCTCACAGCAGTCAACGAACAAAAATTGGCAGAAAACAAAACGTACACCCCAGGAGATATATACATGGTGCAGACTTCGTCCTTACCAGCCGGCAGGGGTCTCGCACTGCCTCCCGACCCCATGATGGAGAGGCGTCAGTTCTCTCGATGGTTTGGTCGCACCTCGCGAAGTATATCGCACCGAACTTCCTCCGCTCTTGCAAGTACTTGCACGCCTGGATAACCCTCTGGGTCTTACCCGATCCGCGCTCGCCGACCACCGTCACGCACGCTACCGAACCGCGAAGCAGCGGCCACAAGAGTTTCTGGCGTGCGGCACAAAAAAAAACAAGGGGGATCCGTCGTCGTGTGCATGTGTCAGCTCTGTGCCTAAACAGCCGCCCGCTTGTGTGCTTTTGGTTGCCGATTACGTAGGGACGGTTTCACCCCTCACTCTCTGATTTAACACGGCACCGCCGGAGACTACGCTGGCAAGGCGTCAACCTCGCTTGCGGTGACCCACTGGGTTCTCTTTGGCCTTATCGCAAGAAGGGCCTGCGATCGCCGTCAGCCGTGAAGCAAGGCAACAACAAAAAAACGAGTGGAACGGGCTGCAAGAACTGCCGCGACAGAACAAACCAAAAAGCTACGGCTGTTGAGCAGGTTGGACTTTGCGTCCAGTTGTTATTTTGGGTGGTGAAACTAAGCCAACAAAATTACGTATATACAAAGCATAATTGTCACGAAATACCTGGCCCAGCGAACGACCGCCGTCCAGTTGCAAACAACAGCCCTGTCTGTTCGCGTGTTCTACCAGTCTACCAGCACCGTTCCGTGCGGTATCCACCTGGTATTCCCACAAGCGCGATCAACCAAACAATGCCCGTTGCTGCTGCAAGTGGGCTACGTACGTGCTCAGCCAAATAATATGGACCATAACGCCGAATTCTCTCTATAACAATAAACTGCAGATTATCCTTACATCGGTTCCCGATCCCGAATATTATTTTCCATTAACTATAAACTCGTTTGGGCTGGTTTGTGTTGCTTGCCCGGTCACTTGCCCGAGGGTGGCGTCATACTTTCTTTTTCTTTACGTAGCTCTCACGATATGTTTTGTTCTTCTTCGTTCTTACCTGGTTGCTGCGCACGAGTACGTAGCTGGCACCGAAGAGAGTGAAAAAGATTGCTGCGGTCTCCCTTTCCAGCTTGCGACACCCCCGGAATTTCAAGTCAACTACAATCCCGAAGGGAAAGCTTGTGCCAGGTATATTTTATCAATAAGAAACACACGTTGAGCTGCAACCGAGCCAAGCCAGATACGCACAAAAGACGCAAAACTCCGCAAAATAGCCGCACCCAACTAACCGGAATACCTCGCAGCCAACAATTACGGGGAGCTATAGTAAATAAGACCAAATATTGTTAGTAAAAATAGGTAAATGTATAGGTTTTTGTGTACACCGTCGGTCCTATTTACTATGGCCCCCAGTAATAATAACTTGTCGACGACTTACAGTCAGCCACCGCACAGAAGCCCTCTCTTGCAGACAACGACCCCAACCGATTGGCAACGCCAGCAACAAACGATTCGAGGGCACCAGCTCCGTACGCGGCCAAAAACAAGAATTATCGCATCACAGCTTACACTACTCACGATTCCGTTGTGCTTTGTTTTTTTGCAAAAACAAACACTCCGAGACGCAAAACGCCCCTCTCACCTGAAGGGCCGGTATGCCCAGGTGGGGCTCTCGGGCGCCCGGTAAATACGGGTGGACCTTCGGCCGGGGTAGAGTTTCCTCGATAAATTCTCCTCTGGGCACTTGGTCGACGATGGAAACGCCGTGGTTCCCGCCTGCACGGGGAGGAGGGCGTAAGCGTGTGACGCATGCTTCGATAGGGGTGCAGGCAGTACACCTGTATACAGTTGCTGTGGCGTTTCTCATTTGAGAAACTCCATACAAATAGTAAGTCGAACAAAAAAACAAAAAAAAACACTGAAAACTCGACCTTGAGAGAAGAAAAAAAAGTGAAACCCGATTGTACAATCCCTTGAACTGTCACAATTACGGTAGAGAACTCGCGTTCGCGTCGCATATTGGCACGTCGACTATAGAAATTAAAATAAAAACTGCTCATGGCAACAAATTAGGCGAGTAGAGAGCAACAGGTGGGGTTGGGACGTGTTAACACAAGAGTCCCGGGTTCGAGACCGTGTACCATTCCATCTGCTTCTTTTAATTACGAGCGAAATGATAGAGTACAACGTAGTGGACAGATAACATTCTGAGTACAACGTAGTAGACCGATAAAGTTCTGAGAAATTGACGAAAAGTGCAGACAGAATCAATAGTTTAACCAAGTAAGAAAACGGCCATGGCTATCTTGCGAGAGACCCTTATCACGAGAGACTTGGCCAAAATTAGAGAACTCGCGTCATATTTGTCTTGGAGGACTGGCGCATACGACAAAATCTCGGTCACGCTGCGCGAACGAAACGCCTTCGAAGGTCATGTTTTGGGGTGAGATCTTGAGCTCCACGTGTAAGGCGAGGCTCAAGAGAATAAGCCACCACCCCGACCGTCGTTTTTTTTCTCTTTCGTACCATGCACCCTCTCCTTCTCACCGCGAGGCAGCAGAATAAAAGGTCCCCCCTGCCCCGTGGAGTTTCCAGCGCTTCGCCCGGTGGAGACAACGGCTGAAGCCCTGTCGAACGCGGCCTGCACGTCGTGTCTCCGTGGGCCTAACAGTGCGCCGTAAAACACTTTCGCGAAGAAGTATGCCATTTCGTCTGGTGACAGCACCGGTAGAAAGAGACGCGAGGGGATGGGCTGCGGTAAGGAACTTTTTTCAAACAGATGAACGGGCCGGCCACGCCAACCGCCTCTCGACGAGAGGCGGCCTTGCTGTGTTTCGCGGGAAGGTCTTTCGTGGTACTTCAAGCGAGCTGTACTGCTGGAAATGGGGTCGGGGGTAGTTGGGGATCGATCGCCTGCACGGTCCGTGCCGTGTACGTGACGAGCACCAACCCAACACAAACGACGTAACGAAAAGAGTTCATGCCTCATTTATCTCTACGCGTGGGGAGGTAAAACACGGCTGTGCACTACTTCTATACCAGGTGACATATGCAGAATATGTCAACTTTCCTTGACGAGATGTTTCGAAAAAAAAATAGAGAAAATATTTACGCTTTTGCTTCGCTCTCGGGGTGTTGGATTAGGTAAACACTGGAGAATTCAAGGTGGTACCGAAGGGTGTCAGCGCGCCCAGTTAGTAGTGTTAGCCTGGTGCTTGACGGCCGAGCCGTCTTGGTGCTTGGTCCGAGAAGCAATGGCACCTATCACTCGGTGAACGTGCAGCGTATTCTACAATTAGCTGCATCCTGCATTTGTTTGTTTGTTTGTTTGCTTTTTTTCCATCCCATGTGCTTTCTTCGCCCGTCGTGTCTCTCTCCTTCCTAGTCGTAACTCAGATCCGGGGTCACAAAGTAGGCTCATCTCCCTCCTCCGCCACTACGGTTCTTGCCTTGCATTTTTATCGCGAGAATATTTCAGCCCTTTCTTCCCTTGTGGACTCGCATCGAATTGTGCCTACCCACGCTAGTAGGCGCTCTCAGCAGTTGATTGCGTTTTTGTTTGTTCGTTTGCTTGCGAATAAACTCAAAAGTCCGACCCACGTGAGATGCAAACCCCCTAAATCAACTCATAGAAGCACTCGAGGGTACCACTAGACCATCGGGGCGACCGACTGCACATGTATCCCTTTTTTTACGTTTCGTTTTTGTTTGCTGCTTATCTACACAGCCCAAGGCAAAACCTAAACATGTGGACGAATTCAGTGCCTCATCCCTATATGGGAGCAAGGACGGCCCAGGTAAGTGCAGCAAGCTTCCTGACGCATGGGTGTAAACCGATCTGTTACCTTCCACGTCTTCCCCCGCCTTGACCGCTACGACGTGTTGCACCCCAGCATCGACGAAGGCTTGTCCACTCCACTCCGAACGGCACGAGCTGATAAAAACCAGCTTCGTCTCCACGTGCTTTGATCCAAAGAGGTTCTTGAGATCGTTCACCTGACGATACATACATGGGGCGGGAGGTGCCCAGGTTGTTAAAGGCTCACCACTGATATTCTCATCCTTTTGCCGCATGCTCGTGTTTCGCATGGTGACGCTCTCTGTTCTAAGAGGTGTTCCAAGGCTCACCACTGGCATTGTGCGTGTTTTGTGTTCATACTGTGACAACTTCCGTCTGGAAGCAATGTAACAACACATCGGCGGTGTGGCCCTACAACAGTCAGTAGTGGCAGAAACGGAACTAAGCAATGGAAAAAGCGAGGTGCGCAACTTGGTTTGTTGTTCGACGAAAATATCACTTGGCACGTATTCATATATACAAAAAAAACGCGCAAATAGTAACTCTTCGATGAAACTGCTGTCACTGGCATATATAAGTTAAAGTGTTCAGTTTGGCATTGCATCTTTCCGAGCGGCAAACGATTGTTGTGCCCCAACAAACGCGCGGCACGTGAGCCGTGATAACCTCTCCCCCCTACCGATGCCCCCACGGGAAAAAAAGAAACAAAAAAAAACTCATGGTTGTGAAGAAAAAGAAACAAAAACTTCAGCTGTGAGATCGAGGGTTTCGTCGAAACCCCTATTTGCAAGCTGTGTGAGATACAGCAGCGTGATGCTTCCCTCGCGCGTGCTACGGGTGATACGTATGATATGAACCTCAGGTAGGGCATGAATCCCCTTTGAGGGGGAAAAAAACAGAAGCTGTGGAACTCCGTTTATATTACCTCAGACAGCATATACTAAAAAAAATATAAAAAAAACAACAGCTGTGAGATGGAGGATTTCGTCGAAACTCATTTTTGCTACTGTAGCTGAGTGCAATACTTCGATCGCGCGTACTTACGGGTTTTATATGTCCTCATGCAGGATGTACATCCTGTATGAGGGGGACACAATCTGAGGCTGTAGAATTCAGGAAGTGTGTGTCTATTTGTGGGGGGAAAGTATATATATATCCTATAGTGGTTATGCACGACAAATATAGCCGACGCGTATGATAGCAGCACCGCGCTCTGCGCGGGAAACTTAAGCAACACCGGCGTAGTACCAACGGCTGGCTCGTCCGCCGCAAGACGGTAATTTTACGCAACCTCTCTCCCCCTCCACATGACACTCTATAAACTGCAAGCATTGTCTTGCCTCGTTGGTGAAAACGCGACGTGCTCCGTCCCCCGGCATTGTAGGGATGCGAGGGTCTACCGAAGTATGCGTAAACGACTATAATACGGCCATGCATGACATGCGGCTAATGAGTACGCCCCCTCCATGACACGCAAAAGCGGTACAAGGTCGTGTGCTTGCGCGACCATTCGTCCTCGTACCAACCAGCGCCGGCACGAAGGGCATGCACCGTGGCCTTTCAAAGTCTTTTCAGGCCAAACGCCTCAAAAATCCTCAACTTTTTTTTTTTTTTTCTCGTCCATTTTGTTTTGTTCAATCCTCCTCCTTCCACTTTGTTTTTGTCCAATCCTCCGACGGACGGATACAAAATACCTGGTACATAGAGCTTAAAAGCCCCTTTAGGGCTACACTCCCGTTGTCTCGACAAAAAACACTACCTGGTAGGAAGCAGTACTGTCATGTTTCGGTCAGAGTCTCTGTACACTGCACTACTGCTGTACACGACACCTAATAAGAAACAGGCTAATAAGATCGCCAGGCTGAGATGTAGAGGAAAATGAGAAATTCGAGAGTCGTTATCTTGAAATTAGTGTAAAAAGCACCCTCTCTCGAATAAGAAACCCAGCCTGGACCAGAGTTTCCTGTTTCTTATTAGGTGTCCTATACCTGGTACTATTGTACTGCTGTAAGTCAAAGGGATTCATTCACCTCACCACACTCGCAACATACAAAACGTGTCGTGTTAGAAAAACTACCACTACTGACCCGAAATATAAGGACTATTTCGATTAAATCATTAATATACAAACGGTCCTTATATTTAGAAGCAGAGTGGTAACTCGAAAAAAACAAGCCTCCATATATATCAGCAACCTCAAACGGAAGAAAAATAAAAAAAGGCGGCAGCAGCGGTGGTAACTCGAAAAAAACAAGCCTCCATATCAGCAACCTCAAACGGAAGAAGAAGAAGAAAAAAAAGGCGGCGGCAGCGGTGGTAACTCGAAAAAAACAAGCCTCCATATCAGCAACCTCAAACGAAAAAAGAAAAAAAGGCGGCGGCGGCGGCGGTACATGCGTATATATACCTCGAGCGGTTCCATGATTCCGCAGTGTTGATCGTCGTCACACTCGAACGGCAGGCACTGCCCGTTCCCGTGGCCGACATAGTGGATGATCTGACAGCCGGCATTGAGGAGGTCGCCGACACAAGAACGCGTCGCCACCACCTCGCGTAAGCGGCATCGGAGCCCCGAGCTCTTCAGTATTTCTCGAATCGCGTTCTCGTCCTGTATCAATCAAGCAAAACGTTCATCAGAGGAAAAAAAAAAGGACGGCCACAGGACGGGACGGGCCGGCAGAGAGGGGTTTAGGTTTGGTTTAAAACAAAAAAAAACACGTTTTAACCCCTTAAGAACTGGTCCCACGTTTTTGGGGACAAACTACTTGGAAATTGTATGGGATTTTTTTTTCAGTTCTGAATGGGTTAACTGATGGGCTCGACGCGACGCAGCGAGCTATATGTACGATAGCTCCCCAATGTTGGTGGCGCCGTCAAAAATTAAAAACTTTAGAGAAACTCGCATTCGCTCGAAATAATAATATACGTATGTACCCATTCAGCAAATGCAGCAGAACCGAGAAAATACCTCACTCAGCTGTGAGCTTGGCAAACCTTTTCATTATTCCTCTAAAAAAACAGTCGATACTCAGCTTCAGCTTACGTAGCTGTTACGTAATATTACGGAGGGCTATAGTGAATAGGACTAAATATCGTTAGTAAAAATAGGCAAATATATAGGTTTTTGTGTTCACCGTAGGTGATATTTTACTATGGTTCCCCGTAATGGTTCAAAGCCGCGTGATGTTAGACCGAGATGAACCCGCCTGGAAATAGTTGCGATGATTAATTGTATTATTATTATCTTTGCCATCCGACAATGTGCAGTATTTAACCGCGATCGTTGTATTTCGCCGCGGCCCGGTGTATTTAACCGGCGCGATGCCCATAGGACGGCTACGCAGGGCTCATGATGTGTATATGTGTTATCATATATACATTACGTATACTATTTACGAAAATTATTTGAAAAGAGCAACAGCTGTGATGATGATATCGAGGATTTCGTCGAAACTCGTACATATTTGCTTATATATATATACTGTACCAGGTACCAGGTACATGATATGATCATGTGTAGGGCCGTGAGCTGTGAGTCGCCACCGATTCTCCCGCTTCAACAGGGCATTTCTATTGGTTGTGATTGTTTCGCGGAACGTCTGTTACCGGCTATATTGGCCATCTCACCAGCCGGAGGCCAGAGGGGGGGTGGGGGAGGGGGGGGACGGCGGTGATTGGGGATTATTTTGCTCCATCTATTTCATCGAAATTCAAGGAAGCCGATACTCTGTACCTGGTATACACAGTAGTAGTAGTAGTAGTAGTAGTGGTGGTGGTGGGACACTTTTAGTACTGCACTTTTACAGAAACCAATTTCTGGCTATGATTCCAAAAGTAGTTTGTCGCCTAAATGAGACAGCAGTGCTACATGAAAGATGAAAAAAAATCCGGTTTTCAAGACTTTTGGGGAGATAAGACCAGTAGTGAATAGAATAGTCACGAGAAACAACGCACTTGGAATTATAATGGGATAAGCTTGGAATAGTAAAAGGTAAGACAACGAATGAGAAGAGATAAGACCACGTTAGTTAACAGCGTTGCCATGGGGTAGTCTTAAAACAGGGTCCGCACCGAGTGGCGCGATATGTGCCGGATTGACTCTCCTGGACTGTTTGTTTGCTTGTTTTTTTTTTGTTTTTTTTTTTCCCTCCCCCCCCACCGCCGCACCATTGCACCACCCCCTCGGGATAACGTGTCAATGTGTTGTCTCTGCGGTCTTGTTTGTTTGAGTGTTTGCTTGTACTTTTGACTTGTCTCTTTGTCTTTGTCTTTGTCTTTTTCCCTTCGTTGTTTTTTCACCTTTTGCAGTTACACTGCTCGCAGGCCGGGGGTACATCAGTCACACGGGACCATAGTTCCCTTCCCCCGTATCATGTTTGCGTTTATAATCGGGGTGGAGGACTCGATTTGTTTGCCTGACCGGCGTGAACCCGGCACGGAACACCCCGGCATTATAGGGGCACCAAGATAGAATCAGGGGGCGTGTACCCCCGATTGGTGATGTTGACTTTTCCATTTTTATTTTTACCTTCACATAGCGTGTAGAGGGGAGCGGAGGGCTCCAGACTATCTGTTTTTTGACCGGCTTTGATCGCTTTGCGGATCCTTCGGGTTCCACTTTTATTTCAGTATACCTTTTTTTGGGTAAGTTAGCCTGTGACCACGGGAATCGACCGTGTCAAGTGTTGGATTAGTACGGACAGATGGAGGTACTGGATAGAGAGACCGGCACGGTTTTTAATGTGAAGACAACAACAACAACAACAACCCCACTGCATACAGCAGTAGTATTAAAAAAACTCGATGAATGAATGGGCTTCGACGGAAGGAACCGATTTAAGTTACACTTAAATGGGAATTTTCGCCCCGATTCACCGCCCTACACAAAAAAAAGAAAAAAGTATCGTAATAATAAAAATTGTATCCTGCAGCCGTGGACCGATTGTTCTTCCGTCGACAAACAGCATAATAATCTGGGGTCGAATGTAAAACCAAACAAAAAACATCTATTACTCGTATAATATAGTATAATATCTTCGTACTCATACATACATACCAGGTACAATTTTTTATTTCAAGTATACATATATCTATAGTACATATGATACGAGTATATATGACACGGAGGTTTTCATACTATTAATAGATAGAGAGACCGGCACGGCGAAGACAAGAACAAGTTAATTGTGCGTGGCAGGGGCAAATAATTAATTCACACCAACTTCAACATACAGCACAGTAGTATGAACCAGGGTTCGAATTAGTGCTCCAGCAACATGTGCGCGTAGCGCACATCGGGCATATTTGGATGTGCGCGTAGCGCACACCGAGCCGGAGGCGAGGTGCGCTCCCCGCAGGGGCCCCCGGAGGGCCCCCGGAGGGCCGCCGGAGGCGAAAATTTTGGACGTATGTGCGTAAATGTACTCAAAATGTGCGTCTCATTCGCTCGTCTTGCAAATAACACAGACAAGCATAGACAGAACCTGCTCCACATAACTGCAATGGATGTCAGCGCGCAGGTCAACTCTGAGGAATCATCAACATGTTGAAATCAATTTATTCGCCCCCTTATCACCGCAATTTTCAGCTAGCACCCTGCAAACTCGCCTTCGCCATCTCACATGCTATACAACAGGTGCTATACAACTGCTATACAACGCTATCATCCCACCCAAAACGAAATATATTTCTCGTTCGTTCCAGTGTTTATTACTTGCGCCTTGCAAGGGCATCGTAAAAAAAAACGTCCGCTTCACGAAGGATGTCGAGCCGCTTTGTCAGGTCAACGCCTTGTTTCCTGTACGTATAAATATACATATATCGTAGATACGTACATAGATACCAGGTTGAAACCACAAACGCGTGTTCCTCTCTATTTGCGACCATTTCAAGCCTTGTTTCATCCACGGACATACAAAACCGTCATAAATTTGAACTCAGTCCCCTCAAAAAAGAAAGCCACCAACAAATTCGGCAGGAAATTGTCGAATAAATCACAAGAAAAAGGCCTAAAAACATTTTCGCCTGCGGCGAAAACAGACCCAAAAATTTTTCGCCTGCGGCGAAAATAGGCCCCAAAAGTTTTTTTCGCCTACGGCGAAATGGACCCGCACAATTTTTTGGCCTGCGGCCAAAAAGTGTGCGGGGGCCTAAAAGAGATGTGCGGAAAGCCGCACATCTACTGCTTTTTGTGGTGCGCAAAAGCTGATATTTCAGAAATTTGGTGCAATTGCGCACGTTTCACCAACTAATTCGAACCCTGTATGAACTATATATAGTGGTCACTCTATGCGTACGTATTGTAGGATAGCGGTAACCGGCACTACTCCGCACACTGCCACCGTTGCTACACAGCAAGCAGTGTTATGTATGGTGTGATGGTGTGCCGTTTTGCACCTCTCCCTGCCCTAAGCTCCTTCACAACAGGCAGTAGTAGTGGTTAACGCTACACAGCAAGCAGTGTTATGTATGGTGTGATGGTGTGCCGTTTTGTACCTCTCCCTGCCCTAAGCTCCTTCACAACAGGCAGTAGTAGTGGTTAACCCCATCCATGACCATGATGAGCCATCAGCCGCCGACGGCGCACGGCTTATTACGTACGTACGTAGTAAGGAGAATCTAAGATCAGTCGCCGACGGCGGATGACGTAATATGTGAAAGTAAGTAGAATCTAAAATACGTACGTACACGTACATACTGCGTGTGTTCTTCACATTAAACCGTCCTTTCTGCCCGTCGACAGTAGGCGAGCGGCGGGTAAAGTGTACAATGGCATTGACGGGTCGACGGTCGACTGACGTGTGACGTTACGTTTATTTTCTTAAAATATAGGATTCGGAATAGCAGATATATATGATATATGATATTACATGTACATATTTATACAGTAGTACTGGACGAAGCATGATTATAGTAAATCTTCCTAAGATAGATATTTAGGCACTCTGATTGGCTAAGGGTATGTTTTACGCGGCTCAATCAACTTGGAGTCTTGCCCAGCCACAGCATCTCGAGTCGCCCTAGAGTGTTTCCAAGCTCACCATCCATGCCGGCCGGCATTATGAGACATATTCATACCTACGTTGATACGTATCATAAGAGTCTGCAGCAGATGAACTCGTTCCTCTTTCTTCCCGTGCGTTATTACGTTATTTCCCTGCTCTGCCCTGCCGTCCGAACAGGCCGCCAGGTTGCACTGACTATGTTAACCCCTTAAGAACGGGTCTAACGAATTTGGGGACAAACCACTTGGAATTAGTGTGGGACATTTTTTGCAGTTCTGAATGGGTTGAGGCATTTGTCCGTTGGGGCAAAAATGGTAAAATGTTAACCCATCGCCTACCCATTACTAAGCCTTACAACACTCCCCCCCCCCCTGGAACCCAACACCTCACGTTTCGCTTTGCGCTTGGTGCTAGCAATGTCTGCCTGATCGGTGAAAACCCGACATGCTCCGTCCCGGCATAGTAGGGATGCGAGGGTCTATGGTCATACGACTACGGCCATGCATGAAAATCAAGTACACCCCCCCCTGGAACGGGCCGGATATACGGGCCGACATCTTCCCCCCTGGAACGGACCAGATGTTATATGGGTCGACGCGTGCCACCACCGAAACGCGGTTGCAATTTTTGGTGATCCAGAACTATTTTTTTCAGATGCTTGACCCGAGGAAATTCGAAATTCGAAATTATCTTTTCTTCAAAAAACGTTTTCATGGTATATACGAATATGTATGTACAGGCGTGAGATTCTAACTCGCGACCAACGACCCGTAAAATGTGCTGCCATTTTCATGGTATCATATGTATAGGCGTGAGATCCTAACTCACGACCAACGACCCATAAAATGTTGCTGCCGATGACGTCATGTGTTATAACCCATTTAGGACTGCAGTCCCGGTGTGGGGACAAAACACTTGGAATTAAAGTGGAATAGTTAGTTCTAGACAGTGCAGTTCTAAAAGGGTTCAGGGTCTTAGTCCGCCGGGTTATGGGTAAAAGGTTAACCAATCGCCTACCCAAACTACAGGCATTATAATATTATAACACTCTCCCCCCCTGGAACCTGGAACGGACCAGATATACTGGTCGACGCGTGTCTACACCTCCCCCCCCCCCCCCCCCCCCCCGCTGGGGAAGGGAGAATGTTACAAAGACTACCGTGGGCTAGGTAATATATCGATAGTTTACCCCTGTACCAGGTAGTACCTAGGTAACACATCTTCACAGTTGGCGTCGTTGAGGACACGGGTTCGAATCTCACTTCGAACGTTTCTTTTACATATATAGAGAAACGCTTGCGCGTGCGTCCTGGACTCTTGAGTAAAAGTATTGGATCCAGCTTGAACCAGCCTGTATTCATAAGACACACCTTACCCCTTCAGCCTTTCTCCTGTGGAGATACGAAATAATACAGGTGACCCCCCCCCCTCCTTTCTACCCAAGGACATCATCAGCACGCAGCTCAGCACACCTAATGTCCGTCGTTATTTCCATCCTACATCTGAATATATAGATATTAAAAAAATTAAAAAAACAACAGCTGTGAGCTCGAGGATTTCGATATGTACGGACCGCTCTGCACTACTATATACAGCAGTGTCAAGTACCTGGTATAGACTATTGAAATCGTGTTTGTGCAATGACAAACCGGGCACCCACACACAAAAGGGCAAGACCAGTGACCATACGAATTATAACATTTTCTTTGTTTGTTGATCGCTTGCCGTTCCCCGAATTACATATATACTATGACAAGGTTCCCCTTCGGGACGTTGGTCACTTGAAATCCCGGGGGTGTCGCAAGTTGAAAAGAGATGACATATGCTTCATAGTTCCCTTTTGGGGGCAAAAAACATGTGGCATAGACTGCTGTCTTGTTTATAAAGGAAAATTTAGTAGCGAGGGCCATTCCTAACGAAACAAATGTCACGAGATGATATCCTATCTGAGGTATATATTATACCAGGTACCGCTATACCGTTCGCAACCGGCAAAACAGTTACCACAGGGATACTCGTATCGATACTCTGTTGTTGTAGTAATTATTTCTACCTTGGGTATAATATGAGTTCGCCACTTATATATTTCAAAAATTAAAAAAAAAAAACAGCTGTGAGCTCGAGGATTTCGTCGAAGCTCATCTTTGCTAGCTGAGTGTAATACTTCGATCGCGCGTACTTACGGATTTTATATGTCCTCGTGTAGGGTGTACATCCCGTATGAGGGGGACACAATCTGAGGCTGTAGAATACGTAGGTGAGCTTCCCCCCTTTCTACAAAAAAACATCATCCTCATCTCGGCACACCCATTAACTCCCGATTCATGCTATTACGGACGACCATATTAAACAGGACCAAATATTGTTAGTAAAAATAGGTAAACATATAGGTTTTTGTCTACAACGTAGGTCCCTATTTACTATGGTCTCCCGTTACAGAGATAAACCTATTTATCTGTACAGCAGTTTAAGTAGTACGAGCTGGTCCAGCCGTAAAATGGTTTTTCGTTATATCGGCGTTTTCGCAGCAAGCGTTTGGAAAACACTATTATTATAGCAGTGTTCCCAGGCCTGCAGCGCATACATTAAAAAAAAAAAAAAAAAACAACAGCTGTGAGCTCGAGGATTTCGTCGAAGCTCATCTTTGCTAGCTGAGTGTATGATATATGCAGACGTCAGGAAAATTATAATCCGAATTGTTTTCGTCGAGAAACATCGTGTCGAGTAAAATCCCGAGACTTAAGGGGGTGTCTCGATACTAAATTCGGTACGAAACTCCGAAAGCACTGGACAGCGGATGAGGCTGATTCTTGGTGTGAACATTCCTCGAGGCATGACGAGACGATCGACATCCTCACCACCGCCTACGTCATTGCATGTACGAAGTTTTTTTTTTTTTTTTTATCCTCCGGCGGATGGGTCAAAATAAAGCTTACGCCCTCCACACTTCCACGTCTCACTTCGTGTCGTGTGTCAATTCAAGTATATCAAGAGATATGACGCGTCTACGAGCACTATTAATAACTGCTTTAGTATCTGCAATACAAAGTTGAGATGTTACGATGTTGGACACAAAATCTGGATTCCCCAAACCAAATTATCGTTTTTTTTCCAAACTTTTCTCAACACGTGATTCCTATGGTACGTATTTATACGTGTCGCTTTTTCGTTTTCGTCTGCAGCTTCAAAGGAGGTCATTTCTTTTTTGTTTTCCCTTACTTTTTGGCGATAATGTCGTATATACATATCATACGCCCGCCTTTTCAAAAACAAACACTTGACCCCGTTTGAATCGCTTGGTTGCTCCATACCTGGTACAATTTTTCAGCTGGCAATTCGCAAAACTGCGATGGAAAAAAGGTGGTCAATACGTAAAGGGTGATCCTCTCGGCCGGACCAGCTCGTATTAATAGTAGTACCAAGCACCTGGTACAGACTACACACAGGTGGCCGGGAACCCCCCCCCCGTGAAAAATGTGGGCGCAAAAAAATGTTTTGTGGAGACATTGAACAATGTAGCAAATGTTACACCAGGTATGGCTTACAGTAGTAGGGGAAGGTACGTAATTGGTTATAATCTTTTACTATGTAGTACGTAGCCCAACGGACTAATAATGCCCTAAAAAATGGCGTCGACGGCAGGACATGAGTTGTAGTGGTCGTGAGTTCGAATCTCACGACCACCGTGAAAACGCTGAGCGAATTTCCTCATGTCAAGAATCTGAACACACTTCTGGATCCCCCCATAAATAGGAACCGCGTGTTGGGCACACGCGTCGACCCGTACATCTGGTCCGTTCCAGGCGGGGAGAGTGTTGTAGGTTGTAAGAATCAGATTGGGTGGGTAATTGGTTAAGAACTGTTCCCCCGTTTTTGGGGACAAACTACTTGGAATTAGTGTGGGATACTTTTTTCAGTTCTGAATGGGTTAAGAACTGGTCCCACGTAGTGGGGGACAGACTACTTGAAATTAGTGTGGGATATTTTTTTTCAGTTCTGAATGGGTTGAGAAGGCATTAGTCGGTTGGGCTACGAGTACTGGTAAGAACACACACACACCGGCAAAAAGAGCCAACTCGAGAGAGAGGGTCACACTAACTACTACCAGTACTGTTTTGGGAACGCTCGTGAAACACACAAACTAGCGGCTGGCGCTGCAATAAAGCTACGAACTACAGCACAGGACACCTAATAAGAAACAGGAAATCCGGTCCAGGCTCGATTTCTTATTTGAGAGAGGGTTCATTCTACACTAAGTTCAAGATAACGACTCTCGAATTTCATATATTTTCCTTTAAATCTCAGCCTGGCTTTCTTATTAGCCTGTTTCTTATTAGGTGCCCTGTACTGTTTAGGTGTCCTGTACTGTTGTACTACTACTAACTGGTGTGGTGTGTAATTTACTGCCACCACGGGTACCGTATTATTTTAGTATTTTACACAGTCGATCATGATCAAGGTCTGTCCAGCTCCCGTCCGTGTTGCAACAACAGGGGTTTCAGCCTTGCTTCATTCATGCTATTACGGAGGACCAAAAAAAAAAAAAAAAAAAAAAAAATAGGACCAAATATTGTTAGTAAAAATAGGTAAATATATAGGTTTTTATGTGCACCGTAGGTCCTATTTACTATATGGTCCCCCGAAATATGATATTAACCCGGCCCAGCAGGTATACGACCGGGTATACATATATTAATCAATGGGGGATGTTGTCATCCCCCATTGATATTAATAGCAACATAAAATAACGTGTGTAAACAAACACAATAACTAAACAAACCCTTCGAGAACTATGTTTACTCTAATTTCAAGTGTTTTGTCCCCACATCGGAATTCGACGCAAGTCGACGAGGGAAGAGAGTGCTGAAATCTTCTCGCGATAAAAATGCAAGGCAAGTACCGTCGTGGGGAGGGGGGAGAAGAGACCAACCCGGATCTGAGTCACGACGTTACGACTCAAGAGGGAGAAAGAAAAGAAGGGCGAAGATAATAAATGGGATGGACAAAAAAAAAAGAAAAAAAGTATACCTGGTACGTATGATACGAGCACGGCAATATAGCAATTGCTTGGTTCTCGCGCGCCACACACAAAAAGTCTTGTGCCTTCTTGTGCTTCACACGCAAGAATTGTGTCACACATCACACAAGAATTGCCGTTTTTCTGCTCCTCCTGCCTGTGTTTCGTCGGCATGAGGACGGCACACGTTTGTTTGTTTGTTACTGGGTGGATTGACAATACCGTACGTGGGCATACACTTTACCACTACTCTGTACGTACACACCTGATATACATCGCTAACATCGCAACCCTCAGTACTCTCTGTACGTAGCCACGAACACTGCTGCTATGCTGCTGCTGCTGTGGGTGTGCTGGATGTCGACGCGTATGTATTTAGAAAGGAACAACACACCCACACACAGAGCCACAGCAGAGCTTATTGTGTCTGTGATAGAGGGTAATATCTCGAGGATGAAGAATCCGCACAGACACTGACGGGTGACCGGGCGGAAAGCACACACACTGCCACGACGCTTAGACAGAGCAGAGGGTACTGCTGTGCTGTTGTACCACGAGGTATACACAGCAAGCAGTGTTTCTCTGATGTAGTACAGCAGCAGGTAGTGTACGCACTCTGCTTTCCGACTACAAAATGTACATACTTTCATCATGACACCGATGACGCTGTTTTTGGTTCAGTCTTCTCCAGTGTCAGTTTATTTCACGTTTTTCTTTCACACCTTCGCTCCGCCAAGCTGCCCCAGCCTTTCCGTCCTTCCTCCTTGGCAGGCCTGAACCAAAGGCGACGCATTAATGAAGCCAACCCGGGTCTCCATGGCTGAACCCACGCTTTCCTCCTTGCTGAGACGAGATGCCAGATATAGGATGCTGGCCTCGTCGTGCTGAGTGTCGACAAAAGTCTAATAATACCTCATCAACATCAATCACCTCGTCAATGCCACGCCAAGCAAACGTTATGCTACTGCTACTCACTATTAATAGTGACTCGTACGAATGATCGGGATTATATTATACGAGTGAATCATAAACCATTTATTTAATCCGCTACGTCCTCTTGCTTGACGGCTGGGTGGGCAGAAGACTGGCAAGAAGTGACAATGTTGATGACAAAAATAGTCGCGTGAAAAAAAACTCGTTGGATTTGTTGGGGGATTTACGTATTTTCTCGGCCTTTTTCTTGATTTTGGGAATGTCGTATATATAAGTATACCGTATGATATATACTGGAATATAATATAATCAGTATATGATATCAGTATATAAAATAAAAAACGAGGGGTGGACAAAGGGTGATAGTGGATCTTTAAAATGGGGGTTTTGTCTTGGTAGTAGTAGTGTGACCCAAAACAACAAAAGCTGTGATCTCCAAATCTCCGAGTCGCTGGGCGTACTTGTTGCCGATTGGTTACTCCACCAACAGCCTGACAGAAATTCGCAAAATACCAAATTCCGTATACGACGAAATCACGTATGACTTTGACCAGTACCGCGCAATAATTTCAGAATTTTCGGCAGGCTGCAAGCTGCGAGGATGTGCTGTTTATTTTTGTTCTGTTTTGGAACGTTACCGGGACCAGGCTTTTCCCTTGCACATACGCATGCCTATACGTAACATGTTGGCATGTGGCGATGAACATTAAACTGTGTTATATTTATTAATTTTTTTTTTTTAAACAGACCAGTACGAGTGGTTGACGAAAAAAGGTACGTAGCGGGCACACCACATCCGATTTATGTTTGTATACTCACTCGTAGGATGCTATACGTAATATGTACTACCTGGTAAATCGTGCGCGTAAGCAATACTCGTACGGACGAAAAGTAGACCAGTACTGGTGAGCCTTACCAAGCACAGCATCCCAGCACTGACCACTGGCTTAGGGCTCGGGTTAGGGTTCGTGTCGGAGGGTCGGCTTCAGGCGCCAAGCACAAAACCCCCGTAAAGATCTACTATCAAGGTTCATCCACCCATCAAGTAGGAGGTAGACAATATGCCATGCCATGCCATGCCACGGGACTGAATACTGCTGCTGCTGCTGCTGCTGCTGCTTTTTTTTTTTTTTTTTGTCTATCCCATTTATTATCTTCGCCCTTCCTTTCTCTCTCCTTCCTAGGCGAAACTCAGATCCGGGGTCACAAAGTAGGCTCTTCTCCCTCCTCCCCCACTACGGTTCTTGCCTTGCATTTTTATCGCGAGAAGATTTCAGCACTTCTTTCTGCCCTCCTCGTCGACTTGCGTCGGATTCCACTTGCTGCTGTACGACAAGCGCAACACGTATTATATTCATTCATTCGTGGTTTTCTTCTTTCGGAGGAATGTTTCTGAGTGACCCATGTTGAGGCTCTTTCATGCTACGGATGGCAAGGATCACAACAATATGCACACACGACACACGGCAGCAACAACCCAGATACATCTTGAAAGAGAGAAAAATGAAAGACGAAGAAAGAAAGAAAGAAAGAAAGAAAACAAACAAACAAAGAGAAAAAAATGGAAAATATGAAAAAAGTACCGAGAGACATACCAGGTATTTTATATTAATATTACTGTAATATTAATAGTAAAAAAATATAAAGCTAAAAAAGCAAAAAAGCAAAGAAGCAAACAGCAATAATAATTGCTTCGAATAGATAGCAAAGGAAACCCAGAGAGCGCAAGAAATATTCTCCGAGCCTGCGGCAAGATGGATATACATACGCAACGAGGGGAGGGAGATAACCCGAGAAAACCAAAAATTTGTGCAAGCTGATTCAACCATATCGCCCCAAATTTCATCAGCCACGAATTGTTGTTTTGTTGTTGTCTTCACATTAAAGACCGTGCCGGTCTCTCTATCCAGTACCTCCATCTGTCCGTACTAACCCAACACTTGACACGGTCGATTTCCGTGGTCACAGGCTAACTTACCCAAAAAAAGATACCTGGTATACTGAAATAAAAGTGGAACCCGAAGGGTCCGCAAAGCGATCAAAGCCAGTCAAAAACAGATAGTCTGGAGCCCTCCGCTCCCCTCTACACGCTATGTGAAGGTGAAAATAAAACTGTAAAGGTCAACATCACCAATCGGGGGTATACGCCCTCTGATTCTATCTTGGTGCCCCTATATGCCGGGGTGTTCCGTGCCGGGTTCACGCCGGTCAGGCAAACAAAATCGAGTCCTCCACCCCGATTATAAACGCAGACATGGTACGGGGGAAGGGAACTATGGTCCCGTGCGACTGATGTACCCCCGGCCTGCGAGCAGTGTAACTGCAAAAGGTTAAAAAAAACAACGAAGGGAAAAAGACAAAGGCAAAGACAAAGAGACAAGTCAAAAGTACAAGCAAACACTCAAACAAACAAGACCACAGAGACAGCACAGACACGTCATCCCGAGGGGGTGGTGCAATGGTGCGGCGGTGGGGGGAGGGGGGGAAACACAAAAAAAAACAAAAAAAACAAACAAACAAACAAACAAACAAACAAACAGTCCAGGAGAGTCAATCCGGCACATATCGCGCCACTCGGTCCGCCATTTCTCGCTTATTTTCTTCCCTCGCCGATTCGCCCTTCTTCCGCACCCCTCCCGTCCCGTTGGTTCTTGGCGTCTCTTTATTATTGCTGCGCTCTTTGTCTCGCTTGGTCGCTCGTTTTCGGCTAGCCTCCTCTTCGTCCTTGTGCCAGGAGGTCATAAACCTCTCAGCTCCCTGCAGCACTCCCTTGTACCACTGCCTTCCTCCCTTCACCTTCGCTGCTCCCGCCCAAACTGAATTCGGGACTCCGAAGACACGTCTCTGGTCGTCCGTAGAGCCGTGCGTAGCTCCGAACGCTTTGAAATCGTCCTTCAGGCACGTCTGCCAGTTCCGCTCCGGGCACCCCGCGCCCGGGTCCTCCCCCCCCACCAGCTCCCCGAACATCAGTCGTTTCGGGAGTCGCCCGAATGCCGTATGCAATTGTTGTTTTCCCATCCCATTTGTTATCTTCGCACATCCGTCTTTCTCCCTCTCTACGTAGTCGTAACTCAGATCCGGGGTCACAAAGTAGGCTACTCTCCCTCCTCCCCCACTACGGTTCTTGCCTTGGTTTTGATCGCGCGGGTTCAGCCTTCCCAACTCTCGTCGATTTCCATCGAACTTTGCCAACTCACGCTCTCGCGCTTTCCGCTAGTCAAGATATAGCAACTCAAATATCACATACGATATTTGGTATGGTACTGACCGCCACGAACAGTTTTAAAATTAATGTATTAATAGTAGAAGAGGGAAGTGAGGGACATGGACAGGGTTTTTTCAAGGCCCTAGGACATAGGACTGGCGCTGCGCTACCGCCGAAAACGTGTCCCGACCCATCACAAGCCTTGAAAGAGGTCAATAATAGTCAGGCGTTTCCGTTTTATAACAAAACATTTTCCCCCGCATTTTTTTTTCTGAACAAGCCGCTTCCAGGTAGTCCAAGGCATGTTTGTACAAAGTTAGTTTCACGCAAATATTCGAAGGGCTGAGTGCGAAGGACCAATATTAATATGATTTCATATTTTACGCCCAAAATCGATTTTACACTGAAACTAAGTCACTGTCACGCGATGCCGGAATTTGGCACGTTCCCGCACAAAGGTCTAAATGTCCACGCTGTTATTAAGAGCTGAGCCCTGAATTTTTGCACAAGTGTTCTATATGCCCCGGTCGAACCGTCGACCATAATTTTTTTTTCATCGCCGAAAATTTGGGATCCCTTAAGACCCAAATCTTCCAAAAATAAAACAAACAACAAACAAGAAAAAAACGGTAACGTGCCGGCAGGGGCTCATCATAATAACCATATTTGCCAAATTTCTGGGTCTTATCATATCTCCCAGAAACGTCGTGGACGTTGGACTCTCAGGGAATTTGGAGCGGTAAGCCTGAACCAGCCGGTAGGGACAAATCCAAACAAAACGAACAAACAACTTACTACTACTGTACTGTGCGTCAGCCTCAACACATACAAGAGGCAGTGACTAAATGATTTAAGGCAGACTACGACGTGTCTCGATGCAGAAGCCGTCATCGGTTCCAAATGCAAAACGGGAAACATGACGCGGTCTTGTTACCTCCGTTCGTACTGATGATGATGATGATGATGATGTTCTCCACACTATTAATAGTACTCGTACGTATATACATAGCTCATTTCCCTGAAATCCGGCCTGTGATCACAAAACAGACTGCCGTTAAGACTGGGTGAGACACGGAGTATCCCCTTGCAGGTCTGTCTGTTAAGCATGTCCTGGGTGTTGATCACTTTCGTGTAAAATAAAGCGTAGGAGAAAAGTAGCTTATTTTATTCCCAGAGCCGTGATGGCGTCTGCCCGGAAGGGCAGCATTGTCCTTCCGTTCTTATAATTACCCCGAATACGAATGCCATCCAAGAAATACGAAACCAGACAAATTACCTATATGGACGTAACTACCGGCCTTCCAAGCCCATACTATTTTACACTACGTAGCCCACCCTGATGAGCCGCGTATGCAGAAATATGGGAAATTCGGGGAAATCCTAACTCCACGAACTACTGTAGAACATGAGTCGAAAATGCACACCTAAAAGCCCACTCCCACACCTCTGAGTCGCTAGGTTAAAAAGCCGAGAAAAACGCAAAGAAAGGCAATCGAACGAAAACGCGGGTGCTGTGATGGAAGCCAACGTCACAAACCTCCCGCTAGCCGCCAACAGGCGAGCGGGGGGGTGGGGGGGTGAGAAGGTAACAACTAACACCGTACGGGGAATGGGCAATACCTAAGATAAGGCCTTAAAGAAAAGCCTCCCAGCCTCAAAACCCATAGAAACGGAAAGCTATCAAGTGCGGCGGGCGCGGCATGAAAGTCAGATAACCACGGCCGAGCCTCGATGTTCATCTACCCTACTTTGTATCCCTCGAGGGAGCGCGCTGGCTATGTGGACCTGGAGACACCAAGAAGCACGTACGCCCCGCGCTGAAGTCGTGTAGCGCCCCGGAGGGAGAGTAAGTATGATTGGCCCCGGGTCGTCCAAACATTGAACGAGTAAACGTCATCCGCAGTCGTCCTCGCGCTGATTTTCCAAGCCCCCACAAAGCATCGTGGCCCTTCTTCCAAACGAGAGCTCCCTTGGGGAGCACTGTGTCGGGGTAGCGGCGACGCCACTCCGCCCGTGGGACGCAGGCGTAACCGGGCGCCTAAAAACGTTCGCATTTGCTCCGAGAAAGCTCGCGCTGTGCGGCACCAATACGCATCCGGCGGTAAAGGCGGTTGGTTTTGGCGGTGCTGGTCCGGAGTGCCGGCCCAATAACGCAAAAGTTGGGGGCGAGATAGTCGGAGGTCCATTTCCCGCTCCCAGGACGATTCGGAGAGACCCGCCCAATGCGTCTTGTACTTCGCCGCTGTAACTCCACCACGCCCCCTGACCGACTGATGACCAGTGATCTTCTCCACTTCTAGACGTTGGAGTGGAGCCGATACGTCGTCTTGAGTGACGTGGTAAGGAGGGGATTTCGTGGAGACGTTGTTGAGTACATACTGCGCCAGACCCGCCGGTAGATATTTGGGCATGTCGCTGCTGTCGTGGGGGTTGTGACAGGGCTTGCAGCGCGCTATCGCCACACGTCGGCGAGCATCCGAACCGGGCAGGTCGGAAGGGAGGTCCCAAGCACAGTAGGTTATCGCCGAGCGGAGACCCGTCCGGGGTGTCAGCGGAGGAGCAGGGTCCAACTGCTAGGACTTTGTAGGGCGCCGTCCAATTGAGCGCAAGTTTGGCCTTCAGTGCCTTAGCGTCCGTGTTGGCCTTCATACCCTGGCGGATGGTAGAAGCTGAGTTGTACACCCATGCCCAACCTCCCACGGCGAATTTGGGGACCGGGCGCAGCGCGTCGGCGAGGGCAGAGTTCCGGCGGTTAACGCGGGGAACGGTGAAAGCATGGTGTTGGCGAACAATGTCGTTCGCGCGCTGCTGTCGGTCTGTAGCCAGGTTGCAATAGGCCAGGTAGTCGCGGGCCAAATTATGGTGTCCCGAGACTCCGGCACGGTCGAAAACCGGCAGGGAGAGACGTGGAAGTCTACCCATGTGCACCTCGTTGGAGGGCAAGCCCGTCGCTGCGCCGACCGAATTGTTGGACGCGAATTCGACGTGAGGGAGGTGTAAATCCCAGTCGTCTTCGTTTTCGTTGACAGCCATAGCCAGCATTTGGGCCATAGTGTGGCTCACGCGCTTAACACCTCCGTTACCGTTAAGGAAGGTAGGAGCTTGTGGCAAGCTTGTGCACTCGCAAAAGCTGATAGACGGCTTGTGAAAGCTTGGAGCAGAACTGGAGGCCATTGTCCGAGAGTATGGTGTGTGGGCACCCCCAGAGGGGGATTTATTTGTTGACCAAGATGTTGGCCGTGCCCTCCGCGGCGAATTCTGCCGCAGTGACGGCTAACATATCGGCCCGACTTGGTTTCTTCGATCCACCAGATAACCGCGCACAAGGACACAGTTCCCCTTACGGCGTTCTGCACACCCACGAACCCCTATGAGTGGCTCGCCATGCCCCAGGACGGCAGTGCTTCGCCTGGGTGGTTCGTCAAGGTGATCAATGAAGTCATTAAGGGTTTGGAACAGGTCGCAGCCTACCTTGACGATGTCATCGTGTTCGACTCCGACCCGGTAGCGCATGTTCGAACGATTCGCTCCCTCTTCGAGCGCTTGCGCAAGCATCACTGAGAGCTCTCCCCCTCTAAGACTCGACTAGGCGCCACCGACGCCAACTTTATAGGTCACTCCACTTCCCCAGCCGGTCTACGCCCGAACGCGGAAGAAAGTGTCACCGTCAACCAAAATGCCGATCCCCAAGGATGTGAAGCAGGTCCGAGCACTGGTGGGCGGTATCAACTAATATCGCAAAAATTTGCCCCGACCTGTTTAAGAGACTCGGTCCGATCAACGCGCTTCTGCGTGAGGGGGTTAAGTTTTCGTTCACGCCCGCCATGGAAAAACGGGTGCGAGAAATCCTCGCGGAGCTGACGATTCCGCCGATTTTGGTTTCCCCTAACTGGGACGCCGTCGCCGACGGCCCACGCCCGTTTCACGTGTACTGCGACGCTTGCCTTGACGGGTTTAGCGCCGCCCTTGAACAGGAACAGTCGGATGGTTCCATGAAACCCTTCGCGTACATCAGCCGTGCTACGCTCGACTCCGAGAGGCATTGGACTCCTCTTGATCTGGAGGCTGGCAGCATCGTTTGGGCTCTCTCAAACGTCTACGCGGCTACCTTTGAGGAAACAAATTCCGCATATTCTCCGATCAACAAGGCATTTGAGAGCATCGGCAAAAAAGTGGGGAACCACAATGCGCGAGTCCAACCATGGCTTGATTTCCCCAACGCGTTCGACTACACACTCGAATACCGCAAAGGCAGCGCAAACGGCAACGCTGATTTCCTATCCCGCTTGCCGGAACCTGTCACGGAATATGACTGCAGTGGGTTGACGAGCCTTACCCCCATTGAGGACGGCGGTATCTACCTCATAAGGGACTGCGGACTACGCCCCCCTTCCTCGCCGATCCCAGGTGTCGTCTTGGGTGGGCTGGTGCCTCGCACTGGCAGTACTGTCTTGGGCGGGCTACCCTTTACCTCCGCCGATTTTCGCAATTTTCGCACACACGGGTCACGTACAAAGGTTGACGACCTTTCTGCTCCTTCGGGGATATTCGCCGCTCGTGTCTCTGCGCCCGTCGACACCGTTGATCACCGTCCCGGCAGCGGGCCGATTTTTCCTGCCGCCGACACCGCTTTCGCTTCGGTTTTTGCTTGCCACCGAGGACGTCTTGGGCGCCGCAGAAGCCCCACACACAGCGACTACCGTCGCCCAGCCAACTCCCGGGATTTTTACACAAGGCACCGATTCCGCCGCAAGCGCCGGCTCCATCGTGTCCTCCTCACTGTAACAAAAAAAACATCTCGATGGGAGAAGACAAACAAAGTTCGAAATAGGGCGCACGCACGGCAGTACCGATACACAAGGGAACGGTACTGAACGAGCTGTGGTGTACCATCCCGTACCACTTGCAACCAAATACTACGAGGAACATGTCCATGGCATGTTTTATGTTGTACACCCGAAAAAAGAAGAAAAGGGAAAGGAAAGAAAATAAAAAGCATGAAAAAAGGGTATAAAACAAAACGAAAAACAAAACAAAACAAAACAGAAAGAAAAAAGAAAGAAAAGAAGGGAAAAAGAAAAGAAGGGAAAAAGAAAAGAAGGGAAAAAGAAAAAAGGGAAAAAGAAAGAAAGAAAACGGAACAACCGTGCGCTCAGGGCACAGGACGAGTCCCGACGGAGAAAGGTTGATGTTTGCTCGTACGTTCAGTCCTATGATATGTTCAGCTGATGGACGAGCATGAAGACGCCACAAGAAGACCAGGCGGAAAATAAGACAAGAATAGGTTAGAAACAGAGAGCTAATAACAAAACAAAAAGTCGAGCAGTCTTGAATTCCGCTGGTGAATCAAGGACGACACAAAAGAGAACAGAGACAGACGGACAAGGGGGGGGGGCTGAAAAACGTATACAAAATCAGACCAAAAAACAAAAACAAAGAGGCACATTAACAAAAAACAAATTGAAACAAAAATACGGTGACGCAGCAGGGTACGGGGGGGGGGGGGTTACCATCGACCTGGCAGGGATTAAGGCAACATAACAACCAAGGGAAAATCAAGGATTTCAACACAGCAGTAGGCAGTAGGCAGTCGCTGAGCGTTTCAACTAGAAATATGACCAACGCCACATTTCGGCGGGTGCCTTCGCTTTCTCATCCGGCCTAGCTGCTGTTGCTACGCCTCCTTCGATGCGGCTCCTCTTTTTTCACCCCCCGGGCCTTGGACCCAACGACGTCTTAGTCAAGTTGCTGCGCTTTTTTCACCTCAAGCGCTGGTCGTTTTGCTACATTCTCCTTCTCCTTACGAGCGAATCAGCGCTTCGTGTACTGCGCTGCTGCTTCCTCGGCGCGACTAAACCACTTACCCGATTTTCTTCACTGCCAGCGTCCATCGTTTCGCTTCGGTGGGGAAGCTAAGCAACGATAGGTCGCATTCGAGACAACCCATCCGGTCTTGTTCTTGGCTCTCCTAAGTAACTCTTTCCCCCCTCCAGATCCCCCAACACCACTCGTCTGGGTAGAGCTTCTCGTTTCCCAAACGAGCCAGGAACCCCGTCAAAAATACCCTCCGCTATCGCACACCGTCGTCTCGACGTTCTCACAGCCGGTATGGGCGAGTGCGTCTGCGCAGGAAAGCATGTGGTAGCCGTCGCGGCGAGGCTTTCTCTTGCATCCTATGCAGCGGAGGGCGCAATAGGTGCTGAACCGTCCGCAGCATGGCGAGATGGGCCAGTGGGATTCCACGTGACAACACCCGTAAAACACGGTCTGCTTTCCACGTGACACACCCGTGTAACATGGTCTGCCTTACTTCGGGCCTAGAACACCCGTACTTCGAGCCGGCGCGGTACGGTGGGCTGGTCGTACAGTGGCATGCCATACCGTCTGAAACGTAGGTTGGTCAGCGGCACGCGTCGGTTGGTCTCGAGAGTAAGGTCGGCGTTCTCGCACACAGTTGCCCCAAGCAAGGTACACAAACTTGGCGGTTTGTTTGTACAACTGGCCGGCTGCCTCAGTAACGAAAGTGACCCTATACCCTGCCCATGCCTTTCTTTATCAGGCGCACATGGTCTCCGTCTTGGCTTACGGGACTGTCAATCATAACGAAGCGCACGCTGCAACGCTACCTGCCACCATCTTCGCTGGGCTGTTTTTTGGGCGATAACGCGTAGCGGCGTCCACATCGCTATCATGGCGACCCTACCTCCAGGGACAACAGGAAACGAGAAAATACTAAAAAAAGGGAAACAAAGGTCACGAAAACAAAAACATTCAAAAAACAAAAATGGAAAACACACGAAGCGAAGGAGATGCTGCACGTGTAAAATAAACCGTCGGGCAAGAAAAACCCAGACGAAGACGGCTCCAGGCGAAGGCGGTTCCAGACGAAGAAGAAGGGGGAGGAAATTCCACCTCTTTCGTGCTTCGTCGACAGCGGTGGTAGTGTCCAGGGTTTTGATTAGGTGGAGAAATGTCGCGCTGGCGCACATTTTTCGCGAGAAATTCGCTCAGCGCACCACAAGGGTGGGTACATCTGATATGTCCAATTTTTCGGCCGCACCTCACCCCCGGCCCGTGGTTCGGGAGCCGTACCACGGGCTGGACGCCTAGGTATAATCCTGGTAGTGTCGCTGCCGTGCCCTTCCAGAGTAAAATCGTTGACCAATCAGCGGGAAACAACCGTTGGAACAAAAGAGGTGGTTCCAGCTTTGGTTCGGTTGTGTGAGATTCGGTGTGCTGCCCCTCCATCATTCGGTCGAGAGCGAGCCGAGCAGCGATGCACAGGATAGTACAGGAAAGCTACAGAGGATTACAACAACATGCCTCGCCCCGCTACCAAGGCCACGGCGACAGGACAGTGCGCCGGTCCCTGTGCCGGCCCCGATGCTGGCACCTGCTATGCCAGCCTCGCGTCCGGACCGGAGCTCGGCCTTGCCTATACCTATGGATACCCTGCAGGCCAGTCAGCTCACAGCACGCTCGACGTTGCCTTTTTCTCTACGCCTATATATGTGCGATGACGGTGTGGCATACCGGGTTTTAATATATACTAGCGGTACGACCACGGATCCGCCCTTGGCGCTAGCTTTGCGTTGCCCATAGTAGTATGTAAGTGCCCGGTGTGGTACATAGTACTCGTTTTTATATACATATAATAAGTATCTGTATTATAAATGTTATAGGTCGTTGCTTACTTCTCTATCAGATGGTCTTGCTCTAGCCGCAGCAGCAGCGGCTAACAGCCACAGCAGCAAAGCACGCAGCTGGTGGGTATGTTCACTGCGTTACACGTGTGTGCAAAAGGGCCAGACACTGTTGGCCACGCTGAGATCTGAGATTGCCGGGCGGAAGAAGTAAGGAAGGGGACGACGCGCAGTCGGAGCTTGGTAACCGCTAATAATAATATTAAATCAGTTGATTAGTTATTAAACTGAGATGGGGAGCGAAAATCCCCCAGATTCAGCCCCATGAGGATTCACTGGACCCCGCCCGCACTGCTGCGCCATGACCGGCCGCGACGCCGCGTGATATTGCTGCTTGGCTCACACGGCCACATATTTAATGAGTTTGAGGGTATCCGAGCGATACACTTTCATATGCCTTTTCCCTTAGATTATAACATGTTATGTGGGAGACTCGGCGAGTAAGTCGTTGGCAGGCACAACAGTTGACGGGATCACGAAGATCGGGGGGTGGAAGACAGAGAGCATAGCGAAGCACCTCGTCGGTTCGACGACGAGCGCAGAGGTCCGAGCGTCTAAAAAGACTCGGGACCACGAGCACGTGCGCGCGAACGAGTTGCCGCTACCCCAGGCTTTTGAGTCAGACTTTTCCGCGTGCGCGAAAAAAGTACGTCTAACGTACGGATCATTTAAGTAAGTTTGGGTGAGACAATACAATAATACCCGGCCGCTGGCTACTGCTAACCTAGTAAATACAATGAAGTTCGGGTGGGACCATCGGCCGGGGCAGGAGGCCTCATCCAAATCCAATACTTACATTGAATGATCGGCGGCAGCGCTAAAGAATACTATAGTAAAATCGTTGACCAATCAGCGGGAAACAACCGTTGGAACAAAAGAGGTGGTTCCAGCTTTGGTTCGGTTGTATGAGATTCGGTGTGCTGCCCCTCCATCATTCGGTCGAGAGCGAGCCGAGCAGCGAGGAACAGGGTAATAGGTGCAGGAAAAATACAGACCTTCCCACCCACCCTACAAGCTTGATTAGTAGTCTTTTTCTGCACGGTCATTTTCAATTCCAGGGAGAGACACCGCGCTGAGAGCGCACTCAGCGCGGAGTTTATCCCGGGCGAGGCCCTCCGCCGGAGCAGGAGGCCTCATCCAAATCCAATACTTACATTGAATGATCGGCGGCAGCGCTAAAGAATACTATAGAAAATGCGACTGAAAATAATACAAAACAAACAAAACAAAAAAAACTAAACTAAACAGAAAACACCACCAAGAACAGGCTCGCCACCCACCAAGACAAACAAGACTTGTTTCATGCATGTACGTATATATACGAGCGTACCTACTTCGTATAAGAATAAGAAATGCAGAAAATAAGGAAAATAAAACCAAACACACAACAAAAATCAACATTTGAAGCAGTCGCAGCCGGTTTCAGTAGGAATACTATAGACAGGTTCTGACTACTGCACAGCAGTAGTCGACCTGGCACCTTCCTACCCTACCTGCCGTCTCCTTCCTGCTTTCGTCAACCATATTTTCCCTACGACCGTCGCCCACCCCCCCTTCCCCATTCCCTTGGACGCCACCCACATAACCGATGCGTGGCGCTTTCTACTCAATTACGCCTCATCCTCGTGCCAACTGACCGTGAACCGTTCGGTTGCTTCGAGGACCTCCTGGTACCACTCGCCCGCCTTTTTTGCTGCAATGGGCCACATCGCGGTCTTAAACTCCAAGCACCAGCGGGGAGTGTTCCGTGAACCCCTCGGTGGCTTGAAATACTCTGAGGTTCTCTAAACTACACATTCATGCCAAATCTTCGATTTCCCACCCGGTCTCGGGCCCTCCCCACCGGTCATCGCCACGAGCATCACCCGACTGGGTAGTCGCCCCTCGTTTTGCCGTGCCACGTCCCTCCGCATGGAAGAGCCGTCGTTTACGGATGGTCGTTTCGATGCTCTCGCGTCGTGTCTTATCCGACAGCCTCCGCGTACAAGAGGGATTGTGGTCGATACATCGTCGGCGCTGGAAGCCAAACGACTTACATGAGGACTTGGTACCGTTCGGAGCTTGGCCAAGGGTTTTGCGCTGAGGGTCCACGGTACACACCCGTACAGCAAGGTGCTCAGTCACCTCGGTCTTCAGCACGAGGACGTTCGGACTGAGCGGGGCGGTTGTCGTATCGTAAAACCCCGGACCGAGAGCCGTTTGAGGCCTGCCCGCATGAAACGGACCCATCGGTTTGTTTGAAGCAAGATGCCAGCGCCCTTGTGTATAACACCGCTAAGGTATGTCTTGTTCGATGGTCGTAAGAGCATTGTCTCCGTACGTATTTACCGATACCGTGAGGACTGCTGCTCCGAAAACTGTTACCATGACTGTCATTATCTTAGCAAGTCCCTCCGCTGGCTTCGAGACGATGCCTGCGTCGTCAGCGTACAAAGTGCCCCACACGGTCCTTCACACGCATGCCGACGGCTCGTGGTTTCCGCCCACCCCGTATTGCTCGAAGTGAAGCAGTTTCCTTACGATTTCCTCGCCCTCGCCGAAGCGCACTAGACATCATGTATCGCAGCTGCGAAGACCATGCTAAACAGTAACGGCGATAGCAAGCAGCTTTGTCGCAGACCCTGCGTGACGTCAAACCATTCCGAGCGCTCGCCGTCATGCGCGTACGCACGCGAGCCCGCATGCCTTCGTATACATGGCTGATAACTGCAAGCATATTCTTCGCTGGCATGTCAAAGCGTGCGAGTCACTCCCACAGCAGCTCTCGTTCGACAGAGTCAAACACTTTCTGCAGATCGATGAAGCACATGTACAGGACGTTTTTTTTTCTCTTGTTCGAGTTCTTGCAGTCGGCGCACGACGAACAGCATGTCGACTGTTGATCGCGTCGGGCGGAAGCCGCACCATTCCTCAGGGAGTATTCCCCCGGCCTTCGAGTAGTTGCTTAGGAGCGAAGCGGTGATTGCCAATAACACCTTGCCTGCATAGGCAACATGCGAAAACCCCCTGTAGTTGTTACAATCAAAAGCGACCCCTCTTTATGTGAAGGACCTTGACGGTCGCATACTTTCATTTCTGGGCGATTTATCCCGTTCTCCAGACTTTGACAAGAATCTTGTGAAAGCACCGGACGAATTCGGGGTGGTCGAGTTTCAGCAATTTTTCCGGGAGATAGACTAGTCCTACCGCTTTCCAAATCGACACACCCCGGATTACTTCCGTCGTCTCGCCCATGTTTGGTTCGCCTCCAAGCGATAGTGCAAGCGGTCCCGGTGTGAATATATCGACAATTTGTGGGTTCGAGCCACATTGTTTTCGTGTTCAGGATTCTGTGGAAAACCCCCGCCCATCTTTCATCAATACGTAACCTTGTTCCGTGACAGCGTGTCACCCTCATCCCTGATGAACAGCTCGCTCCTCTCGTTTCTCCCTTCAAACCCCACCGTTCTCTTCAGACGGTTGTAGAACCCTCGCTGGTCGTTATCGGCGAGGAGCCTTTCTGTTTCGGCAAGGTACCCTTCGTCATAAGCCGACACCCCTACGGCAATCAACTCCCGCAGATTCGGACACGTGATCCTCAGTGCCTTTCACGAAGGTTTATCCCGATGGTGGGCGTGCGAGAGTTATCGCGCATCATGGGCGCGCGAAAGTTGTCGCGTATCACCCCTCGCGGTCCATGCTACTTTGAACGTGGGCGAGGTTTCGACAGAATCGCGCCATTCATGCTTGTGGTGGCGGCATGACGGGGTTGGTACCTCTTCTTCTGTCGCATCTAGAACAATCGGTCTGCCAGATCTCCGTATCCCCTGCAAGCCGATAAAGTCAAACCAGTACGCACTCGGCATGCCCACATCCGTTTTTTTCTCTTTACAGGCACGGTGCGCATATTGTACGTCGCCACCGCCCACGAACAACATCCGCTGTTTCGCGCACCGTCGCCTCAATGCTGTCGGAGCCTGTCTTGACAAGCGCGTCGGCATAGGAAACGGTGTGCTCGTCGAGCGTCCTTTTCCGCCAGCCGACATATCGAAGGAGCAGGGAGTGGTTAACCTGCCGTAGGTTGTCGGAGTAAGCCTTGCTCGGGCTCCAAGTGACGCACCCGTCCAGAGTCTCGACTACTTCGACTTTCAGCATCCACGCCGTCAGCCGTGAGAGCACGCCCGGGCGGTCATACACTACCATGCTATACCGTTGGAAGCATGACCAAGCCCTCCGCAGATGCCGCACGACCTCGCCGCTGAGTTTGCTATCTGCGCCAATAGCCTAGCCCCGAATGCACAAACTCGATCGTTATGTTACCTGGATGATAATTGCAGTGACAGCGAAGGACATGTTTCCGCACTCTTTGTTTGCAAGTACGTGATCTCCGTCTTGACCTCCGAGACCGTAAAAGCCCGAAAACCGAACACGCAGTCGCGATCACCGTCATCATCTCCTGCAGCCGCCCTGGTGACCGCGACACGATACCCGCGCCGTCAGCGTACAGCATTCCAGAACAACATATGAGCCCCCCCCCCTCCTCCTCCTGCTCGTCGACTTCGCCGGCGCGTGATTTTTCCCGCTTCCACCCTTTCTCTTTCTTTCGTTGGGGTTGCACATGGGTTCTTGCACATGGATTATTGAGCGAGGAAACGTTTCTAAGCCTTGTGTAACACGGGTGTGACGCACAAGTTACCCAGGATTGACCAGGACACACGCCTTTGTCGGAGACACTGCCCCACGTCGAATGTATCTGAGCAGTCGTCATCATCTAGCCGTACCCATGCTCGCACGCCGTCGTGGAATTGGCGGAGTGCCGCCAGAGACTTCGGTGGCACGCCAAAGCGGGCTAGAATATAGTCGACAGGAGGAATCGGTCGACGGACTTGTATGCTTTGATGAGGTCGATGATGAGGTCGATGAACCACATGCATCGGGGGGTGTTCTTCTTCCTGGAGATCTCCTGTAGGCACCGTATCACGAACACCGTATCGAGCGTCAAGTGCAAGCCGAACTGTTTCTCCGACAGGGCGACTTCCCGTTCGCAGCAGTCACTGAGGCGGCCCGCGATACATTTTAGGAATACTCGGCGCAGAAGCCTTGACAGTTACCGCAATCCGTCCTAAATTTCTTATTTTGCAGCAACTTGACCGTGGTACCCTTCCGTTGTTGCGGCACACTCCTCCCCCTCCATACAGCGACTATGATATTCTACAACTGTGCTATGTAGGGCGCCCGGGTCTCCTCCATCACCCAGGAGCTTCAGGGGTTCAATGGGGAGGCCATCCGACCCACTTGTCTTGGTGTTTGCCATCGGAGATAGCTTCAAGTACCTCGTGCCTTTGGCGGGACGACATCTAGCGGCCTGCATGGGGACCACACCTTGGGTTCGTCGACGACAGTCGGGGTCTAGGATTGGCGGCTTGATCGTCAGCAGTATATGAAACCACCCCCATCCAGCGCTCCGAGATGAGGCCATCGCCCCGGGCCAGTCTACCTTCGTTGTCCTTCATAAACGGCGAGTTTCAGGTCCTCTTTCTCTCCGCAACCATCCCGTTGAGGTGATTATGAAAGCCAAACTGATCACCTTCTCGAATACACCCTTCGAGTTGGCTGGCGAATATTTCGAGACGCTTCTGCACGGCTGCTTTTCCTCGCGTGGGTGAGCTGGTTCGCGACCACTTTCAATTGTTTTCAGCTGACTGTATTCGTTCGTGGCAGCAATTAGCTCTTTTCTCGCGTCCTCCCTCTCCTGCCATTCGACATGCATCTCCGCTTGGGCCTTCTCGGTTGCACACCAACCCCTCGGCATTTGCGGCGCTTAGTAGGAGACGCTAGCTGCGCCATGGTCGACAACAAGACCTCGGTCAGCGTCACGGGCTTGTCGTTAAATGCTGTAGTATCGGGGAGAAGGGGCGTGGATTTTGTGAGAATACCCTGCTGCTTGCAGCCTGCTCGAAGATCCGGGTCTGCGACCAACCGGAGCAGATCAATAGCCCGTCGTCTCCTACGATGTACTCGTAGTACGTAGAGTTCCTGCACGAAAATACGACGTCGTCTTCTACGATGTACTCGTAGTACGTAGAGTTCCCGCACGAAAATACGATATTCCATTCCGTATGATAGGTAGCGACGTCGGTGCCCGGTGCAGTCCGAGTTACACCCCACTGCGATCGTTTCTACTGTACATACCAGCACGCCATTGCCTCATACAACATTATTTGTGCCTGACCGTAGCTGTTTGCCAATAAAGTAGACAAGTTTGATCAACTTTCTAAACTAAAGTTCTAAACATATCAAACGTAAAAAATGCTGCTTCAGTCGAGTACGAACAGCGAGGTGCCCAACACGTGCCGTTTCGGTACGGCCCCGCCCTTCTCGGGGCGCTCGAATTTTCTGTGCAAGGCTTGGCAAACCATACGGCGACTCTTCCGCGACTTCGCGTCAATGGTTTTCCATCTTCAGGATACTTCGCCCTCACCGAGTTGATAATACATTTGACATTTTCGAAGAAGACCCCTCCACGCGGCAGCGAATGCGCCCAAGTGGCACGTCACGCGAGGTTCCGTGCTTGATATACACGAAATATATATATTCTCATCCCATTTACTATCTTCGTCCTTCCTTTCTCTCTCCTTCCTAGTCGTAACTCAGATCCGGGGTCACAAAGTAGGCTCTTCTCCCTCCTCCCCCTCTACGGTTCTTGCCTTGCATTTTTATCACGAGAATATTTCAGCAATTTCTTCCCTCGTCAACTCTCGTCGAATTGGGCTTACCCACGCTATAATATGCGCTCTCGACAGTTGGTGTCATTCGTGAATAAAAATCTCCATACGGAGACTCGATCTCTCGACCTCCAACCTAACAGGCTTCGTGGTTACCTGTTAGACCACCGGGGCGACCGGCTGATATGCAGGGCCCTGACTGGACTCAGTCCTTCATCACCAAGTTCGGTGGTAGCCTGGTGGGTTTCCCCGACGCGCTCGTGCGGCCCTAAACCGCCTTTCGCCCCTGCTCCCTGCTTTCCTTCAAGACTGCGGCTCCGCCAAACAGTTATCTGGCTAAGCTTTTTCCATCTTGCTTGCACCATCCCACCGCCAAACAAGTGGACGAGGTTTTAGATATTTTTCTTGCGGCGGACCTCATTTCAACGGTCCAAACAGCATACTCAGGCAGCTCTCCACCCCTCGCGTCGATGAGCTACCCAACAAGATAGGGACCGGTCGAGCATTTTCTCTCTTCGACTTTTTTTTCCGTTCAATAAGATAACAGCGCACAAGGGCACGATGCCGCTCCGCTTTTTGCGCCCCAGCGAGCAATTTAGGGCGGATGGTTATGCCACGAGCGGGCAGCGCTGCTACAGGGTGCAGACTGGCTCGTCAAGGTCGTCAACGAAGTTAGCAGAGGCCTTGACCGCGTCGGCGCCTGCCTCGACGACGGCCCCGTCTTCATCGTCTCTGATCCCTCCATTCCCGTGCTTAACAAGGAGGACATTTCCCAGCGCCTGCTGAACACTCAACCTTAAGACCCCTCCCTGGAAGGCTAAAGTCAGCGCCACGGATGCGGATTTCCTCTATCGAACCATCTACGTAGCTGGCGGCGTCAAGCAGAACGCTGGCAAAGTAGATGCCCTGGCAATAATTCCAGGGCGTAGCGACCTCAAACAGCCCCCCCCCCCCCCTTTCGGGCGGCCTGTCCTGTAACAGAAAGCTCCTGCGCGATATGGCGAAGCGGGTATGGCCAATCACCCTCTTCTTCAAACAAGGCGTCAAAGTCGTGTTAACACCCGACCACTGCGCGGTAAATTATCGTTGAATTGGCGAACGCGTCCGGTCCTGGTCTACTCCAACTGAGATGTCGCCACCGACAACAGAATTAGCAACCGGAATAGTACGTCCTGCTGGCGACGCCAGTGCTAAGGTACGGGGCAGTATGGACCTAGGGGCCGACTACTACTCCTACTCCTACTACTACTACTACTACTACTACTGTTATGCAGGGTGCCCTTGATCCTTCTCGGGTCAATCACACGCGACCACTCGAGTGTAGCCTGGATGTACTGCTTGATACGGGTTGCTTACCTCATTCGGATGTCTTCTGACAAAAGGAACGAGTGATTCCTCATTATACACAGGGCGATAATGCCTGCCAGGTATCAGGAAGAGGCACCTACTACAAACCATAACTCCGCAAGAGGGGATACAGTATCGCACGCCCGACCGCCACCAGATGATCGTTTAGCAGTAATTCTGACAATGTCATACGGGGGAAGCCAGCATGATCTCGTAGATGGGGCGATTGTCGACGCGCCTTCATTGTTGGCATGTGTGGTCGGAGATTGACCGTATGTATGAACCTGCCCTCCACATCACCCCCCCCCCATCTCCAGTCGCCTCGAATGGAGTGACAAAAAAACATAGCTGAAATATTTACGGGGGGGACTTACCTCTCGCTTACCACGCAAGTGCTTTTATCTCTGTGCGATTCAATCCTCGCCACGACAACGCGACAACGGTGCACAACTGCGTTTAGCAAACACGGCTGGTGAGTGTGGGGATTCATCTATACTGCAGCAATAGCCAATGTTGCATGCCGGCAGCTCTGTGTCTGAATGGCAACTGGGGTATCCCACTTTCTTGAGCTCAACTCCATGATGTTCATTGTGTGCCCATACAAAGACAGCGTTCCTCGTGACAACTGCATTCCTCTGGCAAGGACGAATTATTCCGTCTTCAGAGTTGCTCGGGCCGGTAAAAACCCTGTTGTTTTTGCAACTTTCTGGTTGACATGTTCGTTAGAGGTGCGCACCGAGACATCGATGCAGTATGGGCTACTGCAGTAGGCTCGGGGTGGAAAGCGTTTCCTTCCCATACTTACACAGAAAGTTCAATGACGAAACCGGGCTCTTTCGAAGTACGACACACACACGTGGTAACACGGCGGTGTACTCGTGGCTTGTGGGCGTGGCCGATCTGCTCTGCTTTTCATGTCAAGAGTCCCGAGCCAGGTCCTGCACCCATTCAGAACTGAAAAACGTATCCCACACTAGTTCCAAGTAGTTTGTCCCCAAATACGTGGGACCAGTTATTAAGGGGTTAAATGAGATATCAGCATTCACGCCGGTGTCTCTGTACGTTTTCGGGTGTGGTCGTATCGACTTCACCAAAGCCATGCTACTTACGACGTAGTTGCCTACGACGTAGTGTTGGTATGCACAGATGGCAGAAACCGACAGTGCGGGGCGTCGTCAGTCGCACCTGTTGGAACTACCACACCACAACTACCCAGTATATCGAGTATATAGGCGTTCGTCCATGATAGGCCTAAACTGTCGTGTCCTGACATCAGGGGCCAGTAGCGGAGCTTCGACCGGAGGCAAGGGTTGAGGTCTGTTGAGGTCCACCATCGTCGCGACCTGAGCTGGTATCGACAGCGTTCGAATTTTCTGTTGGATTCGTCGTGTTCCGCGGTCGGGTCCGAAGTGATTCGTCGGCCGCGGAGTATCGGAGTCGGTGGCCGGATTGCGGGCCGGTGGCGTGCCCCCTACTTAGGACCCGTGCTGCGATACACGCAAAAAAACATTGCCCTCTGAGTCAAATACATATATATATATACGTCTGACTGATGGGGCCTCCTTAAGGGCACTGAGGAACTACCCAATACCGTTAGAATGCCATTCATGTTTCGGAATATTCTCCGTTGCGTGCCTGGGACGTGGGATCATCCATCTTTCTATTTGGTTGTTGCCAGTGTTTAGGCGAGATAGAGGGATCCTGTACTATAATAATCAAGTGAAGAAGGAGCCTCCGACAAATTGGGACGTCACCCCTACCGTCTACCGCCGCACGTGTCTTAAGGGAACGAGGGGTGACAGCGGGAGTGGAGTGGTTGCCACCCACCCCTGTTCTCGCTGCTGGCTTTGTTGTATTTGGTAATTTTTGCTTTTTTGGAGAGTGCAGAGACTGGTCGACGCCAATATGAAGGTCGCTTCCTCTGATAGCCATATCGGCCTTGTCTCTTGGGTCCCGAGCGGATTCGGCCGAGGCCTAGGCGTACGGCGGCGCACAGCGTACGTCACGGGCCGGATTTCATCGGTGAGATGTCGGCGGAGAGGTGTCTCGACAAACTCTTGCTCGCGATCAGGGAGAGGATGTCTTATGAGAAAGGTTGGAGCTAGGGGCTACTCTCGTAGAGGACTCGTCACTTACAGCATTCGGGATTCGTGTGTCCTGAACGCCAAGCTTAAGAACATACATCCGTGATGCCGGATCGCGTAGACTGGACGTTAGTCAGCGTGTCTTCATCGCTGGCGTGTGCGACCGGAACTTGACGGCATATTCTATCCTTTCCTTCACAAAAGGGTTCGTAAGCCCGTGTGGCACTCAGTCGCGCTCGCAAAGATGAGGAACACGATCGCGGTATAGTTGGCTCAAACGTTCCCCGTTCCTTTCGTCTTCTCCACGTATCATCATACAGGTTACAACGCCATCACGAGTAGCCGCTATTCGCTGGGTCTGGAGCGAGCACCGGCTATGTAGTCGTTCGCCACGCGTGGGCAAACCATACTCGAGAACGAAAACTTCGATACTCAGATTGGAGCACGCATTCTCTGCAAGGAGTCGACACAAAGAAGCAATTGGTACACGAACTTCCAAACGTTTGTTTTCGCTCGGGGAGGTCGTAATATACTTTCTCGCACGTATGTTCCATGGCTATTCATAGGACGACGAGGAGCACTTCCGTACTTTTGTCGGTGGTACGAATACACCAAAAAGGAACCCAAGAGAGGGTTAATGCATAATTACGGAGGTGCGTTCGTTTGCATCGTTGTTTGCGTCGTGCGGTCGTGTCGCCGTTTGTATGAATTATACCAGGCATGCGACATGAATCGACCTTCACTATCGCATTGCATCCCTCGACATTGCATTGAGTGTATATCATTGGTCACCACCCTCTTCGTGACCCTAATCCTCGATATTTCCAACCATACCCAACTGTGATTTCACTTTCACCTCGGGTCGGGCAATAACCGGTAAACCAAGCACTGGCCTCTACATAGATAATCTCGACCGCCTTATACCCTACCAGGTATCTTTTATGCCTGGCGCCACCTCATATTTCGTGAAAATGTTGAGCTCCATGCACCGGAATACATCGAGAGGGCGGCGGGGGGGGAGGGGGGGGTAGCGTCTTGGCAGCGTTGGGGCGTGATGGGGAGTCAACTTGGGACGGCCTCACCTTGCGAGGGTGACGGGGGTGGCATAGTCGTTTTTGTGGAGCAGAAGTTGCACATGAGCGTTGGATGTGCCGCCATGGCAACGATGACGGCAAGGAGCTTCCGGCCGACCGTTTTTCGGCGTGCTATACACGTACGCAGGACAAAAGTCGGAGCGATCCTTGGAAGACGTTCAAGCTCGCAGATTAGGATTGGATGCGAAGCGTGTTGTTTCATTTCATGAGAAGGTATCACCGATGGCATTGACACGCTGGGCGAACTACAGTACGACGCGTTTTGCGATCTGCGCACGATCCACGGATCTACATTATTTGACTTTTTCGTGGCACGTGTCGCGACACGCCACGAACGCTGCCGCGGCACGCCGCGACACCTGCCGCGGCATTTCGCGACCTGCCGCGGCATGCCGCGACAAGCCGCGACACGTAGGGTTAGGGTTAGGGTTAGGGTTAGGGTTATGGTTAGGATTAGCGACACTCTCCGCGACACTCCCCGCAACACTCGCCGCGACGCGTCGTGGGGTGTCGCGGCATGTCGCGAAACGTCGCGACATGTCGCGACACGTGTCGCGACACGTGCCACGAAAAAGTCAAATAATGTACATCCGCCTGCAGAGCTCACGGGTTCGCCAGCGACGCGCTCACGCCCATTACAGCTATCTGCAGCCGCTGTAGCTCGTACCAAGTACAAGGTACCTGATATTGCATAGAGGGGTACAATACCTTCTAGCGCCCGAAGGCGCAAGCGTTCGCTCTACGAATTACGTAGAAATACCCATAATACACCGTCCACCCAAAATGTGTTATGTTTACACCAATTTCTTATCTGATCGAGCTGTCTAACAGTATATACTGTAGCTCCTCGCCACGCAGCCTCCAAATACCGTTATCGTTCTATGTAGGACACAACAGCAGTACGTAATCGCCAGACGTCCCGAGGACAGTCATCCTCAGATGGCCTGTGCTGTAGCTTACCCGCATTTTCACTTGCTATACGTGTAGAAGGCGCCCGCTACAGTATTGTCAGGTACAGCACGTATACAGTAGTACGCGTACAGTACAGGACACCTACAGTACTGCAATAAGAAACAGGAAATATGCTCCAGGCTATATTTCTTATTTGAGAGAGGGTATTTTCTACACTAATTTCAAGATATCGACTCTCGAATTTCTTTTTTCCATCTAAAATATCAGCCTGGCTTTCTTATCAGCCTGTTTCTTATCAGGTGTCTTGTACTGCTGTAGTGCCAGCAAGAAACATCAATTTCGCGTCGAGGCTCAAGTCTTGAATTTGCTGCTACCATCGAGCACAAGCTTTAATTGGCTATCACATGGCACCCGACCCTGAGCACATTTTCTTCGATCAAACTTCTTATTTATCGCGAAAAAACGAACCTCAGCTTCTTACGAAGAAAGTTCTTAAGAGCGGGCGCCCTCTGGATCTGAGGAGAGCGCCGGGCATCACGCTGACGCGTCGTGGCTAATAGCATATGTATTCGGAGCACGCCCTGCGCTTCGGTTCATGTCATGCCACGCATAAAAACGGCCGTTTGTCACCCGCTCCCACAGCTCGTACCTACTGGGATTCGTTATGACGGGGCTGTCGTAGCCATTGCATTCCTCTCCCAACCCCAACTCTCCCAGAGTTGCAAAGATACGTGTACCCAGGGGTGTACCAAGAAAAGCATCCGCCCGCAGAGCATGACGCTTCTCGATTTCTTCCACGTGAAAATTGTAACATAAAAAACGCACAGCTCTGTTTTTTTGCGGAACGAAGCAGCAGTCTTCATGATCTGTGATGCTCGCAAAGTCAGCCATCGTATATACTCGTACTTCGTACCGAATCTACAGCAGTACAGTAAGTGGTAGGAGGAGCAGACAAAAGGCAGGGATCTTTGATCTGCACTCACCAGCTTCGGCTTCGTCTCCCGCCAACGAGGCCAGCAGGTAGGCGAGGTGGTGTGACATGCCACAGCAGGTATGATACACAGCTACGGAGCCTGGTCGCTGCCTTTTCTTCACGCTCCACTTGCAGCGCCTGAGCCTGCGCTTGCCCTAGCAAGTCATCTGACGCCCCACCCAGCTGACGGGGCACGAACGAGGAGAGGCAGAAGTGCGCGAGGCGTGAGGCAGCAGTGCTGCTGTCGGTCACACGTGTCGACGCGTCGACGCCCGTTTCCACGAAAATTGCATTTGGGCTGATATGATTGGGCGTGCTGGCGATTATATCTTTTGTTTGCGCCTGATCGCCTGATATCTTGTAGATGAGGTGATTGGCCACACCCATCTATTTCCGTCATGTTCCTTGACGGATACGTGGATGTATTACCGACGACAAAAAACTGATTTGAACCCCCTATTTCCCGAGTAGAAACGCCTCAGCATGTACTACGTTTGTACAAGTAGCAGTCGCAGAGTGCGAGTAGCAGGTGAAGCAACAACAGACTGCTACACACGGCGGTGACACGGTGGCACTGAAAGTCCCCCTTTGGCCTGCAGCTACCTCTCGATCCAAGGTCTGAGCTGTATTGTCTGCAGGAAGCAAAGCCAAGAGTGTCGTTCAAACTCTCGCACTCTTCGTTGTACTGCTTGCTGCTGCTGCTGCTACTACTACTACTGCTGCTGTTGTTCTACGAACTGCTGTAGCGTGTACTGCTGAATTTGGTCCTACTTGAGCATCACCGACTCGTGATGAGCAAGAGGTGCTTTGCCGGTCTATCCCGGGTGTCTCTTCGAAGCACCGGTGTCCACCTCCCGCTCTTAGCTCGAGCCCTCACCGTCCAGAGAACCCAAACGCGACGGAAGCACTCCTCCTCTGGGTCGGGTTCTAGCGGCGATCATGATGGCAGAGAGTCGACGACGCCACCAACATCAACACCAAACGCCTCAGAAGTAGGCCGCCAGTCGACAAAAAAAACGGACCTGTCAGGCTTGAAGCACCAGGTGGAGCATCGAGCGACAGAGACCATCGGGATCAGGCTCACCGAACGGGTGGTGGAGCGAATAGCCGAGGCGGCGGAGCTCGGAGCCGAGAAAGCAGCAGCATCCAGGACCCTCTCTGCCGTCGCCAAGCAGGCCGGGAGCAGGGCCGCCACCGCTACTATGAGGCCGGCCGCCGCCGCCGCCCCTCGCGGCATCTTGGGGAGCCTGCCGGTACGCACGGCCGTTGCTCGGGTTGGCCGCGGTTTCCTGATAGCGCTGCCGTTGGCGGGAGCTGGGTTCGCAGCTTGGATCGGAAGGTCTGACTACCGCAGGACTCGGCAGGAGCTGGAGCTCGCGCGCGCTCGCCTCTCCCTAGCGGAGGCAAAGTACAACGAAGACGTCGACTCAGGCAGGGAGGCGGGGGCGGCGGCGAGCCAACCGACCCTGGACACCGCGACGGTTCGGTGTTTCGGCGTTGCGACTGCTGCGGATTCCGTCAACGTTGTCGCGCATCTCGTCGCCGTGTACGGCTTGTATCAGGGCTGGGCGCCCGAAGGGATCGTCAACGCGGAGAGCGTGGGCCTCGTGTCGGCCGTCGTGTCGACTGGCGGGGCTGTGAGAGGGGAGTACCTCGCGGCCTGTGTCGGAAGTGGACGTCAACATGGAGGTGCCGGAGACGATGCTGCTGCCGGTTCCTTCCCGAAGGGGCATGCTGCTGGTGGAGTTCGGCCCGACGATAAAACGGGAGAGGGGGGTCAATGACGACACGGCGGTGGGGACAGGGACGACGGAGGTGCTGTGGCCTTACGTGAGCAGTGTTCGTGTTCGATGCGGTGTACTGCTGTACCGTACTATTGTACAACAGTAGTACGTACAGCATTAGCAGTAGACGAAGGTGGTGGTGGTCTTACCGCACGTGACTTGTACCTTCTTCATTGATGGTGAACCCGAATGGGGTTAACGTTCGTCGAACGCAGATATACGTCGGCCTTTTGACGAAGCGGCACTGTCGTGAGGTGGCCTCATCAGGGGAAACGCTTCTTAGGTGAATGGTAGTATAAGCTGTCTTCCTAGGAACTTGCGCAACAGGATATCTGTAACTGCTGTCGTCAACTTGTGTGCGTTGATTGATTATGATTTTTTGGAGAAATCCCATACCAGGTATATTAATCTCGGTCGGCGGTCGTAGAACCTCGGTCGTAGAACCCGGCTTCAGCCAGCTCGAAAGGGGTCCCTATTTTTGGCACGGTGCACTTTGGAAACTCGCATTCGTCTGCATTTATACCACGCACTGTACTGGTCATGGTACTACAGTATGTACCTGGTTACGAAGTACACGAAGAAGGAGGAGGGCGAACTTGAGGAGAGATGGTTCATCCTTTTTTGCTCCGAAGTGTCTTGTTGTATATACTACGTACGCATCAGGTCGTCTCTTGTCTACTCATAGCGCAGTGATCGTGTTCGTTATTGCAGAAAAACAGAGAAAAGCTCTCGCTTTCAACCCATCACGGTGGTGAAAGCTACAGAGAGGTTGTGATTTCGGGGTGGGTTTGCTTGTACAAGTTGTATATGAATAGCAAGCAGTCTATTACTGTAGCTACACCTCTGTCTTATCAGCCGTATCAATCAGGTTCTGGGGTTATTATATCGGTGCGGCACATGCTTGGCGTTAGTTTAGCAAGCAAGGCTTGATCTTTGTTGATTTGGTGGCAGTTTTCGCGACGTGCGTCGGTTGAGAGTAAAATGCACAATACTATGTACGGCAACTCGACAATTTCTCCAGACGGACGATTTCAAGATGCCTTTAAAATCAACTAATTTCGCTTTCTCAAAGTCCGTGAGGTATCTCACCCTATCGCAAACTCTATGGGGGCGGTAAACAACAACTGCTGGCATCGCATTATTTCTGAGCATTGTTCGTTGGTCAGCTTTGTGCATGCAGCGTTCTTCCAGAGACTGGCGCTTTATGACATGTCATGGTGTGCCCTGCGGATGCGACCAAGGGTTGTCGCGCCTGCAGAAATTAACAGGTGGCACCCGGCTCCACCGTGATTTCAGCTATTCAGCTAAACTTATACCGAACTGCCGTACGCGGCAGCAGGGACGAACAATCATGAAATGGGGGGACGTCGGGCGACAACCCCCCCCTTTTTGGACCGTTGCCTTTCTTTGCACAGCAAACACATTTATACCAGTATTCAATTCATGCAAGCAATGCTTGGAGATCTGTACATGTCGCGCGCGCTCGCCCCTTACCCTGGAATGATCACGGATACCGTAGTGGTTTGGACCCAATCCACACACAATGGAGGGGGGGGGTCCGTCTACCCGTGGCTAGCTTCCTTGCCCGGGTCCATCTGCTCTAACATCGCTGTAAATTACGTCTCGACGTTCCGGACCATGCGCGGGGTACGGTTGCTTCTTTTGGGGGGGGGGGGGGGGGGGGGGGGGGGGGGGGCATACATAAATAAATCATCATGCATGTGCCACACAGAAAAACGCAGCGGGGTGTTGGCAGTGTGGTGGTGGTAGTGGGGGGGGGGTGTACTCATTTGTTGCTTGCCTTAGTCATTTGACCATTGACCACGCATCCCTTTCGAGACGAAGCACGCGTGAGCTCCAACGGTACGGGTAGGATCATATTGCGCCCATGCCGTGCGACTCCTTGCATCGTAACGCTGACGACGCCAATCTGTATCATCCCCCAATCGCGCAGTGGGCGCTTCTGTAACCGTCATTTTTTATCGTCAATTTTCCCCTCTGAAGCCCCAAGAGAGCTGCACCCACGTTTTTTTGGGGCAAACTACTTGGAATTAGTGTGGGGATATTTTTGGCAGCAGTGAAAGAGTGTACCCCTGAAACAAATCACCCCGTTGTTGGGGACGAACTTAGATACTTGGAATTTGTGGGGGGTCATTTTTGTATTTGTACGAAGGTTAAGGCACGACCGCCCATTTCACCGGCTTGGCACGGCAATATCAACGAGGCATTGCGGCACGCTCACTCGTGACCCCGCTTTGCCAGGTATCACTTCTCAGCAAGCGAAGTGGGCTCTATTCGATGCGTTACGTACTCGTAGCATGAATGTTTCTGGACACTGGTGCGTTCATGTGAGCAGACCACTTGTCATCACCTGGCTGGCACCGCTGACTGACCAAAGAGCACAGTGTTCGCTTGGCGCTGCTTTCACACAAAACATATCTACGTAGTAGGCATGGATGTGCGTAGTGGCCGCCGGGAGGTATGATACTGTCGCGAGTGGCGGGCATGCAGGTCGGGAGGAAACTACGCAATGCATCTTCATTTTTCTTCGGGTTACCAGTCGCGTTTACCACAAGTAAGCACGCAATACCAGTAGGAAGTAGGTGCGACAGCAAGGTCGTCGTGGAACTTCCCAAATCGAGGTTACATACTACTGCTGTAGTGTCGATGGAAGCCATACCTCTGCTTTAGGTACCGCCGTAAATCGAAGCGACTGCAGTATTCTACTGCAGTAGTAGTAGTAGTAGTGCGATACGTTGTTCCTTATACGCCTGCGATACCACCCACAACTGCTGTTAGTCCTGGACTCTACAGTAATCGGATCCAACGATTGAGAAGAGCCCCAACCGTAAACCAACAGCAAGAATATCCTCGAAGCAAAAACACGTCGCAGCCACGGCTAGAGAGGCTCCTGAGGAAGTGGAGCTTACCCCAACCCCAACAGGACGCGAAGAACGCAGCCAATCGAGTTTTTTTTTTTTTTTTCCATCCCATTTATTATTTTCGCACTTCTGTCCCTCTCCCTCCATAGTCGTAACTCAGATCCGGGGTCACAAAGCAGGCTCTTCTCCCTCCTTCCCACTACTCGTACGGTTCTTGCCTTGATTTTTATCGCGCAGAGGGTTCAGCATTCCCAACGCTCGTCGATTTTCATCGATTTTTTGCTAACTCACGCTCTCACGCTTTCCGCTACGAGTCAAGATATTTTTTGCGAGAAAAAGTCCCTACGATCATGCACTCGGGGGGGCTCGAACCCACGATCTTGACTCACACAGGGACGAGATTCACCTGTCACTCCACCGGAGACGCCGGCGACCGTGTGGAATGTAGCCAACAGTAGTGTCAACGGGGGATACTGCTGCTGTGCCGTCAATTGTTTCGGAATGGATACTGCTGTCGACATTGCGCAATACATCCACATGACACGTGTAGTACGTGGTGCGGGGTCTCAGGGCCTGTTACACGTGCATGTCAGGTGAGCATGATGCGTTGGGGTCTTCCGAAGCCTTTGTGCGAACAAGAGGTACCCAAGGGTAAGTCTTACGCAAAAAAAATCCGCGTTACTGAGGGGAAGTATGACACTCTGGTTGTGACAAGATTCATGGGCACTGGATGGAGTGAGCCCACCCTAGGGCGAGGACAACGACCGCCACCTTATCTTCTATCTACGCCCTCGCCCGTGGGCACCGTGTTCCCGTTTGCCCCTTGGCGCACCCGCGCGCACGAAAAACAGCCCACACTATGCACCAGGTACGTTCCAGTATATGCTCGATAATAAGCCCAAGACTATTTTCACTACGTTTGGGAAGGAGACAATGTCGAAGAAAAGTGAGTAATACGATTACAACATTGGCCACATGAAGCAGCCCACGCTGCCGAGGTACGTGGGGGGTGTACCGAAACTAACTACTGTACAATAATTACACAAGGTCTCCGAAACTTGCGCAGCATGATGCCACCCACCCGCAGTGCTGTGCGCCCTCACTAGCCGGTTGATGAGACCGCCCCTGACAGTATTGTGGTCGCTACACTACATACCTGCGTCCCATGCATACAGCGCATTTACGAGAGTACGTACAACACGTACAACAGCAGTACAGCGCAGCACTCTTTCTTCGAATGAATAGTATGGTCTTCGTCACTCGAATGAAGCTGCATAGTGAGCACAGCGACTACAGTAGTAGTCGGCTCTACAACGCTACGCATGCACCGCGCGCCTTCTACATCAACGCACATTTCTTTGCTCTGCCGGAACCAGGGTCGGGCCCTCTCAGGATCCTTGCCATGTTTGCGTAGTGCTCTGAAGTGCGCTCGTCTCCGCCGCTGCTCAGCGTCGCAGCCTCTGCCGAGTAGTGCACCGCCCCGCTCCCGAGGTCGCCAAACTTATTTTTCACTTCGACGCGAAATGCAGCATACTTCTCGTCTGCGTCATCGGCCTGCCCCGACATCTCGAGGGCAACTCCGTAAAAATAGTGCCTGATGGGGTTGTCGGAGTTGCGGTAGAGTTCGTGTCGGGCGGTCGCGTCCTTGATATCGTTGAACGTCCATAATCTAGCATGCATCCTTCTTCGCTCCTGTCATCAACGTCCCCCCGTCTACTCGCCGATGAACCGCTTCAATTACGATAACGATTGCACTTGCTATTCTACGGTAGCGACGGAGAAAACGGTAGACCGAGGATGCTGTTGCCGTGCTACTGCGGCGTCCTTGTGTGTTTCCGCCTCACACGCACAGAGTGAGGGCTTCGTATCCAATGCAGAGAGATCCACGATCACGATCCAAAAAAATCGTTCTTGGTCTTGTTCCCTTTTCCCTTTGTGATGTGGCCATTCATACCTCTACAACTCCTGCTGAGTTCTTTTTCCACTTTCCTACACCACACCCCTCAGAGCCCAGAGCCCATCTCACGCGTGGCACGCAGTGCCTGCGGCTTCGCCGCGACCGCTGGTTGATTGCGTTCTGCTCTTCACTCATTGCTGTGGACGCTGCCCTCAAGCGGGATCCGGCGTGCTCGGCTCAGTGCGTTTGTGATCGAGGCCGAACAGCTGCAACAGCAGTAGAGCCCATTTGGTGGCATGTCGCACGATAGAACTGTGATCCGCCATGCGGTGGAGGAGATCGGGTTCGGCTTCTTCACGGACGACGAGATCCGGAAGCTCAGCGTCAAGCGCATCACATCGCCCGTCACGTTCGACACGCTCAACAATCCACTGCCCGGGTGAGAGGATACAGAATGTAGAGGGTACTCAAATATTCCAGCATCAGGGGGCACAGGTTGTGCGAGAGCCACTCGAGTCTCGCATGTTGCGAGTTTTCGTCGTGTGCAGGCGTCCATTGATGTTGAAGGAGCTGTTCGTCCCTCCGTACACTCAAGTTCACGCTTGTCAACCCTGCGGCGCGCCCTTGGGTTGCTTGCAGGTTGGTGTCGCTGTTCTTTGCGCTGGCCTTGCTTCGCTGCCGTCGTCCATCTTGCGCCTGTGTACAGCAGTATCCTTTTGGGGCTTTCGCAGCCACTCAACTAAATCATCACCAGCCTGCATAATCGTAGTCTTCCTGCCCGCCGAAAAACAACGTAAACGGAACAAGCGTACCACAGCAGCAGCAGTGTAATGAGCGTCAATCAAGGCTTCCGAGCAAAAAACAAGCGCACACAGCAGTGCGAGAGCGCCAATCAAGGCTTCAGTCTCGGACTTGGTTAAGTGCTCCTTGTGGGCACTTTTTCGGAACCAGGCAATGGTCAAGTGCATGCATGGTGTTTGGTCTTGGGGTTCCTGCGCGCGAGACATTCGACGAGTTGCGTCAATTCTGTATCCGTACGTAGGTACCTCTGGCTTACCATGGTACCTGTTGCTCATCCGCCCTGCTTTTTTTGCAGAAAAAACCCAAGTAGTGTTCAACTTCATGGACGCATTTTTTAGGCCCCACACATAACCGACGCGCTGATGCTCAATGAGCCCTCAACTCAACTCTTGCAACCATGTATAGCAAGCAGCACGCGATTACCTGTGCCGGTTTGAACGCTTATCCGCTTCCTCCCGACTGGCTCGCTTTCGAACATGGCTTTCGGTGCGTACGGGGTACGGTTCTTTCGTGCTTTTCCATTGACATCATTTATTTTCCCCCTCGTTTTTGATATTTTGGTCGTAACAACAGGGGCCTGTACGATCCTGTTTTCGGGCCGACGGAGAAAATGATGATGTGCGAGACCTGCGGACAAGACCAGAAGAACTGCCCGGGGCATCTCGGACACATCGAGGTGAGGTGAGAGGCACACCGCTGGCTGCAGTCCACTCCCCTTTCCGGCTGTCCCATCCCTGCTAACCCAGCGCTGTTTTTGACGGCCCAAGGAGCCTGTCACGTGGACCGGCGTCCAGCAGAGGCTTCGCCGAAAAATGGGTAGGCTGCTGCTGTTGAGCTGTTACTTTTGTCCAAACGCAATTTACAATTTTCAGGAGTGCTCGTACAGCAGCAGGAAATGTGAACACGCGAGGAGATGTGGCTGTGTCATCTTCTGTGTGTTGTGTTCAAAGAGGCGGAAGGCTGCTATGATACGAGTACTCGTATTGTTATAGAGTGGCGCGTATATAGTAACACTCATGATCTGAACCACGGTACAGTGTGTGATGAGCGCCTTTTTCCCGGTTTAGTTTGCTTAGCATTGCCTCTTTGTTGCGCCCTCCCTTCCTTCCTTCCCTCTCTTGCTTACGGCGGCGTTTTTTGTTGTTGCTTCCTAGCTGGCCGTGTCTGTCTACCACCCTCTCCTGTTCGGGGCCTTGTACAAGCTCGTCCGCTCCAAGTGCTTCAACTGTCACAACCTGCGCCTTTCCAAGACCAAGACACGAGTCACTGCCGTCAAGGTACGGACAGGTTGCGAGTTGAAGCCCACATTCAGATTCCTATGTACAAGGCACTGACGCTCGAAAGCTATGACGAGGAACATTTATATACGTACACAGCCTGGTAAATATTTGACGCAAATCTACAACCAGGGGTCGGTGGTAAAGTTTCCTCTTTTGGTTTTCCATATTATAGTATTTTTGTCAAACTTGACGTCAACAGTTATTGAACAGGCAAGTCCTGGTTTGCCCCTCTTTTGTTGTTGTTGTTGTTGTTTGCGTGTGCTATTTTGGGGGGGGCTGTGTGCTTGTTTTCAACATGCTAAACGCACGTAGCTGTATGTTCACGTGGAATATACAGCAGTCGATGCACGATGTTGATCGTCGAAGTTATCGAATTGTTCAAAACTGGCTACAATGTGGTGAACATTCATTCGGGCAACATGCAGCACACATCCAGCTCGGCACTCGACTAAAAGTAGAGCTTCTGCAGTGACGATAAAAAGTTATCCCTGTCTTACCCGGGAGACTAGCTCTCCCCACATGGTGACAGATACCTGGTAAGCTTCCGAGCAAAGCTCTCTCCTTTTGTCAACTGATACAATAATGCCTGCTCCAAAGAGCTACGTAACGAAGGACGCAATGACGATAAAAAGTTATCCCTGTCTTACCCGGGAGACTAGCTCTCCCTCCATGGTGACAGATACCTGGTAAGCTTCCGAGCGCCCGTTTGCGATTCAGAGATATCTCGTATCTATATACGTATGTACGTAAAAATTATCGTAGTCGTGGCTCAACACTTGTCGGGTCCCTACTAAGTAGCTAAATTGAAGTACGATTTGGAAGACTCTTGTGATCGTAGGATGAACAACGCAAGACGCAGTGACGATAAAAAGTTATCCCTGTCTTACCCGGGAGACTAGCTCTCCCTCCATGGTGACAGATACCTGGTAAGCTTCCGAGCGCCCGTTTGCGATTCAGAGATATTTCGTATCTATATACGTATGTACGTAAAAATTATCGTAGTCGTGGCTCAACACTTGTCGGGTCCCTACTAAGTAGCTAAATTGAAGTACGATTTGGAAGACTCTTGTGATCGTAGGATGAACAACGGAAGACGCAGTGACGATAAAAAGTTATCCCTGTCTTACCCGGGAGACTAGCTCTCCCTCCATGGTGACAGATACCTGGTAAGCTTCCGAGCGCCCGTGAAATAAGTCTATTTATTTTTTCCTGACCGTCGTCCATATGAGTATCATAGGCTGTTTTATAGTGTATAGCCCCTGTTGCGTCGTCCATTTTGGTTTGATGGGTGCATTTATTTGGCCTGAACATGCGATATTCGTGCGCTCGCATGTACTGGCCGATTGCTCAAAAGCTAAAACGCATTTGAGGACTTGAACTGCTGTGACGATAAAAAGTTATCCCTGTCTTACCCGGGAGACTTGTTCTCCCTCCATGGTGACAGATACCTGGTAAGCTTCCGAGCGTTCACAGATCAACTTTTTTGTAACGATCAATCTCGCCCAACAGTTACTATTTTATTTGGTCTTGATCTAAAAAACGCCTACTAGGTGTATCTGGTAGAACAGTTCTGGTCTTGACCTAAAAAAGTTGTTGTAAAAAACGCCTATACGTATACAATGTATTGGAAGAGAGAGCTACGTATTATACTATAATAGGGCTAAATTCGATGTTTGTACATAAGCCTATTGGAACTCGGTGTGTGAGGCAGTGGTGTCCCTGGCTAGAGCTCTGGTGGATTGGAAGCGTTACATCCATGTGGGAAGGTAAATGGAGCGACGGCTTCTCTCGCCAACACATCTTTCCATGCCAACGAAACAGGTCACGGGGAATTCTCGTGGTGAGGATCCTGAAAGCCTGACCGCATTTTATTATTCAATGAACGTAGACATGTGCTGTTGGGTCAGACCATGTCTGCGCTTCATCGAATGCGGTCAGGCTGGCAGGATTCTCACCACGAGGGTTCGGGTTGGCTTGTACACAAAAAAAAATTGAGTCTGGTGAGAAAAGCCGTTGCTTGATTTGCCGCCTTTCCCACATGGATGTAAAAGCTAACACACACCTTTTCCGGTCCTCCGATCTCAAGACCTCAAGTGAAGCCACTGCCTTGCACATGGAGTTCATGCCCCCCCCCCCCCCCCCCCCCCCCGAACTAGCTTCGTAATTTTCTTCTCGAAGGCAGTAAGGCCGACTAGCTCGAAAAGGGTAGAAACCAAGCAATCTAAACATGTACGAAGTTCTACAGAGAAACTGCGACGTATCAATACAGCAGTAGTTGTCGATAAGATTCCTAGAATTTCCCATGGTTAGGGCGATCTCACTTTGTCTAGGTTGTCCACCGCCGCTTCTTCCTGACGTACGCGTTTAGCGCCAGTTGGCCCGCGTACGCGGCTGTCGTTAAAGGCGCACGTCAGCTATATGCGGACAGGGGGCAAGATACCATGAAGTCTCGAGGGCCTAGCCGTTGGAAATCTCTGTATGATTTTCGCATGTTTGGGTGGATGGATAATCTATCACAAGCACGCACTCCCACGTTTCCTATTATACGTACCTCTACTCTAGAGAGCTAACGGAGCACGCAATGACGATAAAAAGTTATCCCTGTCTTACCCGGGAGACTAGCTCTCCCTCCATGGTGACAGATACCTGGTAAGCTTCCGAGCGCCCCCGTTTACTCTTCCGAGACTACTCGTGTTTGTCTATTCTTGTACATAGTCGTGGAAAACGCGTACTTGTCCGGTTCTTAAGTCGTGTGATTATATTTAAATATAGTAGCATGTTTGGAGTTCGATCTGAACACTCTTTTCTGATTGATAACAACGGAAGACGCAGTGACGATAAAAAGTTATCCCTGTCTTACCCGGGAGACTAGCTCTCCCTCCATGGTGACAGATACCTGGTAAGCTTCCGAGCGCCCCCGTTTACTTTTCGAGATTGCTCGTATTCAATAATGTTCGCAGTCGTGGCAAAACGCTTGTCCGGTTCTCGAGTATACGTAGCGAATTTGAAGTTCCATCTAAGAAAAATCTTCCGTCAAAATGAACAACGGAAGACCAGACGGGTGCCTCGGCGAAGGCTGCGTCCACCCCTTCTCTCCCTCCCATCCCGACGTCTATTCAGCGGCGATTCCCCCCGCACAGTGGGCGGAGATGTCGACTACCCTCCGGGCCGGTATGATCGCCACCGCCCCTCTCACAGTCCAGTACACTCATTGGACGAAAAAAGCCTTCATCATTGCGCTTTGTGTGTACGCGTTGGTCCTTACTATGATCTCTCCGTAATAGTTGAAACTAGCGAAATATGGTTGTTTTTGTCTGAATCGTATGTCCTATTTACTATGGCCCCGCGTAACAAGTAGTGCGATCGTACGTTCTGCACCTCTCACGCAGATGAAAATTACTCAGATGGCGTCGTGCGCCCGAACCTCTTGACGGAAGCATGGTATTTTTGCTCGTGTCCGTGGTGCCTGCTTAAGCCATGGTACCCCACTTTCAAAACCTCAAACCATTTCGCCAACTTTTCCCCCCGCCTCCCTCCACCTGTTTGTTTCGGGTTTGCCAGTTAATGCTGGTTGACGCAGGCAGGGGGCAAGAGGCGCTGGAGTTGGAAGAGACTCTGCTGGGCTACCTGAAAGACGACGATGCTAGGGGCCACGATGTTCTCGAGGGCGACAAAGCCCAGACCCTGGTGTGCGCTGCAAAGTGCGTGCTGCGTCTGTTTGCGCTTTCCGCCCCTCCCTTCCTCCTGCTGTTGCCGTTCAGTAGTTTACACACATAGCTATGCTCGTTTTTTTCGTTTTTTTTTCTGTTGGATGGCATACTCGTATCCCTTCACATACGAAGTGCGTTTCGTGTCTGCCCGTGTTTGTTAACGTGTTTTGATGAGGTAGCTTTTTATTTTCTACCGAGACTTACTCTTGGTGCTTCGAAATCGGTGGTATGTCCTGCGCTATGATACGCTTTGTATACTCAATCAACTCTGCCGTTGGGTTTATCCACGCTGATGCTGCCAACCTGCCTCATCACATTTTGCAATTTTGGTACGAGAGCCCTCACCTCTAACGCCACCAGCTAATGTAAACTTGCGTAATATTTTCGACCATGGTCAGGTATCGGGAGCACGTCCTGAGTTGCCTTGAAGAAGAATTGGCCGAAACTTCGCGGTTGGAGTGGTGCGGAGGGCACAACCGATCTCTCAGGTAAAACATCGTGAAATTGCTTGCTGTGGAGGCTTTTTTTCTCGTAATTGGAGAAAGCTCAAGCTTTGGACGCAGTCCCGTCGTAACTTGTTTCGATAGCGGCAGGGAGGGGGGTCAAGCCTTCCACGTAGCAGAGCAAAACAGCCAGTTGAATGAATGCTCGTGATTGTTATTTGTACGTGAGCCGATTTTGAATTTCGGCTCACATAGGACGACAGACCACCTTGGGTCAGCTTTATGTCGTGGGACACCTGGTTCCTTAAAAGTAACATTGCTTTCTTTTCAAACGAAAGTTGAGATTGTTCTCGCAACCTTTCAAAGACGGATGCCCAGAAATTTCATATATACGCATATACGTGCGACTCTACCGAAAGTGTTGTGCCTCCGCGTGTGTTGATGGGATTTTCGTTGAACCCGTCCAGCTCACCGCGATCCCTTATTTTTGCTTTGCATCGCGCGCGTGTTTTTTGCTTGTTTTTTTTTTGCCCTTACTTCTTTTTCAATTCCGCGTTTGTTTTCTCCCAGACGACGACTCACTGAGGAGTTGATAAAGTCGATCGGGTCTTGCATACGGTGCGAAAACTGCGGCGCGTTCTCTCCAAAAATCCGTAAAGACGGTTCCAACAAGCTCTTCCAGGTCAGTTTTTTTTTTTTTATATTGTATGGTTTTGTTCTGCTTGAGTCTGCTGATGCGCAGGCAGGTATTGACCACTTTCCCGCGTACTGCTCACCGGAGCGTTGGGCCCTCTTTTTTTCTAGAGATAAAATGCTTATGAATCCCAATATTCTTCAATATCACAAGATTTACTTTTCTCCTTTTTTTCATGTCTGCCGTTGCTTTGAAGTATTATGGTGCGTACAAAGTGCGCAGTTTTTATGGCACATGCACCTTTTTCGCAATGACGAGTCGTGTATTTTGTGTATTCCGAGGTTTCGACCCATGAAGATGCAAATCATGCTGCCTTCCTTCCGAGCGAAATTTGGGGAATCGATTAAACTCGGTATATCCTGGGGTGTGTTTATCGTTTTTGATGGCTCAGTTTTTGTGGTTATCGCTTTTGGATTGAGAGGTGATCTTGTGTGAATGGTGTTGATGATGAGTGAACAGCGCTGTGACAGCGTCGTGTGTTTGGTACTTCGTATAACTTGACACTTGTTTTCCTCTTTCCTAGCGTAATTCTGGATTGGGCCATAGATGATCAACAACAAAACCGATATTGCGGTGGTGCTTGGTTTTCCTGGGGTTTTTTTGGTCGATGCTCTTGTGTGTTTGGTTAGCGGTTTTATCATCATCGCAATGACGAGTCGTGACTTATGTGTATTCCGAGGTTTCGGCCGATGGAGATGCAAATCATGCTGCCTTCCTTCCGAGCGAAGATGTTGAATTGGCTGGACGCCCCAGAATAAATAGTTGTACAAAGGATGCCAAAATAATTAGTTGTACGAAGGGTGCCAGTTTGTGGTTTAGGTGCAGCAGTGAGGAGCAAGAAGATTTTTACCCCAAGAATTCACGATTTTGTTTTTTTTGGGGTAACCTTTTTGTGGGCAGTACAGCAGTACACGTACATATATAGGTGTCTCATTTTGTTTACGTCTTATTTGTCAGCACGAAGGCGTTGTAGTTGTCGTTCATGGTTGCTTGTTTTTCAAGTAAAAAAAAAAACGTATTACAATAGGTCTTGAATATTTATTCACCACCAGGTGCATATTTGAAGTGCACTCGTTTATACTGTCATTATCCCCATGTGTCACACTATCGTCCAACTTGAACAGCGCGCACACACCGATAGCGTCCCTTGTTTTACATCCAAGGGTCATCAGGCAAAGCGTTAGCGAGTCGATACCTGTAACGTATAAAATTACACATGGCTGTAACCGACTGGTACTCGTACTAAACAATATACGGCCGACAGCTTACGAGGTGATTTGCTCTTGATCTTAGTAACGTCCGTCAAATTTGCAAGGCATAGTGACGCAAGGCCTCCAATGCGTTCACTCTTAATCGCTCTTCTGGCCTCCTTTCTACCGCGTTTGTCTTGTGCTCAGGTACCGCTCTCGGACAAGATGCGCCAGGCAAACCGATCGTGCAACACGGAAATCGCTTCCGCGGTACAGGTGAGCGCGCGACCCACGCTCCCCGTTGGCTCCAGAACTACTTGTTGCAGCATGTGGAACATATCTACTCGATTAATATCGTACTCTTTCGTTCGGATTATGTATACGTGAGCATTCTAAAGAACAGCAGTACGTAGTGGTTCGTCTTTGTTGTCCAGTATTTTTATGGTCCGGAAAAAAGCCGAATTAGTTTTCGTGAGCAACGAAAGTCTGACCAACCTTACACGCCACAAGGGCTTTCAACCTTCGTTACACATGTGCATTATTTCAAGCTACTGCTGTACGTAGTACAGTTTGAACTACAAAATTACCAATTTCCGTTGTTCAGATCCCAAGATTGTTGATGAATTTGACAGACATGAAGAATCTGTACGTGCTCGTATATACCTGGTAAAGCTTTTGAAGATTTTTCAGGCGATCAAAGAAGAGCAGACTCTAGTCATCTATACGTGTGCGTTTTTTTTTAAATATATTCGTACCCCTCCGTTTTACCGCAACTCCCGACGCAGAGGCGTGACCCCGGCAAATCCCCCGGCGGCGATGGAGACAAAGACGGCGACGACTCCGACCCCATGTCCGAGGATGAATCAGATAACGGAGAAGACATCGACGCCGACGGCAACGCCTCCAATGGGGTTTCCGGTGTGTCCTTGGCCGGGGCGGGAGCAGCCCCGGAACCCGCAGGCGGAGGCGGCTCTTCGACCAACGCGCATAAGTTCATGCCTACCATCGAGGTGGAACTCCAAATGCAGCAACTCTGGCAGAAGGAGGCGCAGACGCTCGACCTCGTGTTCTCGTCGGGTCGTCGAAGAACACGCGTTGAAACCGGGAGAGGTCCCGAGGAGGGCCGATCTCTGGGTTTGACTCAAGCGGGCGTTTCCGGTGGAGAGGGGACAGGGGATCCTAGTGGTGGTGGTGGTGGTGGTATCGAGGAAGGGTTTCGGATGTTCTTCGTGAGGGCGCTTGCTGTGCCTCCGCCCAGGTTCAGGCCTCCTATGAACATGGGGGACTTTATCGCCGAGCACCCGCAGAACGTGTATCTCACCAAGGTGCGTGAAGGGAAGGCGTGCCGTCCTCCTGGCCGTGCTTGAATGGGTCGTTTTTGTACGAATCACCGAAAGTTTTTGTTTCTTTCGTGTTTTCTCTAGTCTGCTTTCTTTGATACGTGTGATAAGTTGTGCGTGACTGTGGGTGGGGGTACCTGGCCTTCTTGTTATTCGCGGTCTTACATACATGATATTTATACATACCTGGTACTGTATAATGTTTTAATTTTTTAATACTGTAGTGCAAGTGTCCTTCTCTCTATTTTGAAAAGTAATGCTTTGGTCGCTGCGAGTTTACGGTTCGGCTCACGCTCAACAATAATTGGAGCATCGAGATCGTGTGCTCACCACCTCCCCTTTCTGTTGTTGCTTGTCGCAGGTTATCACCCTGAACGAGCAGTTGAAGAACGCTGAGAGCCTCAAAGGAGATGATCTCGCCAGGTATGTCGGTTTATTTGAAGACGCTCAGCTTCAAAACAAAATCCGAGATGACCCTTGATGACCAGGAAAGCTTTTTTGAACAACCCGCACAGTTTCAACACTGTATATCGTGTTACCGTTTTGTCTGTGATTGGTCTTTTTTTCTCCAATTTTGGCTCCGCCCTGAATACTCCTGATGTATATACCTGGTGCAGAGGCGCTTGCGCGTAATAAGACGGTTTTCGCTTCTTTTTTTTTCGGACATGCCTCTTTTTGGCTCACGACTTTTCTCATAAGACATAAAAGGGTGAAATAAATGCACAGGTTTTCAAATGATGTGAACACGCAATAATTCTGACGTTAGTGAGGAATAATTTCGCGAGCTTTTTAACACTGATGAAAACCTATTTTTTACGACCACGCCTTTTTTTGTACGTACTATATTTTCAGGAAGGCGTTATCTCTCTGAAGTTTTGTGTCTTGCAGAGTCCCCGAAATGTTACGTGGGGTGTATGAGTGAATGTTTTGGCATTCTCACCCCGGACAACGACCACACACGTAGTATAGCGTCAAAACGTGCCCATAAGGTTCCTTCTTTGTTTTGTTTAATGTTTTTTGCAGTATTAGTAGTATATATAGCGTCATAAGCTGCCCATACGGTTCCTTGTTTTTGTCTTGTCTGGTGTTTAGCAGTAGTATATCGTGGAAACCTGTCCATAAGGTTCGTTTTTTGTTTTGCTTCGATTTATTTCTTCATACATTCCCAGCGATTGATTGCGCTTGTGACGACGTATAGTATCGTGCGTGTGCTTGTGTTTGGCTTGGCCCGGCGGCCCGTGATGTGAACCTTTGCCGACTTCTGAACCCAGAGTGAAGACGCAAACAAACCTAATATATCTACTTTGCTGAGGCCGCCGATAAATAAGCCACCATGTCGTAACTTCATATTGTTTGCTTACAGGTCCCGTTCCCTTCGTGTTAGCCAAACCGTGCTCGATATGCCATATAAGTGCCGTTTTTTGTGGGATTACGAAAACCTGGAAGTGTTTCTGAGTAGTGTGACGTGCGCGGTTCGTCTCCGAAGTATTTGCTGCTAGATTATTTTCGCATTGCTCTTATTTAAGTGGGCATGAATGGCGTGCGACTTACTGAGATTGATGCTTCACAGTGTTAGCACTATGTTTTTTTTTTCTCGGGGGATTTGGCTGTTGTTCCTCGAGCGTGGTTTGCTACAGGCGACGTTCGTGATTGATCAGGATTTGCGTGGTACATGTCATTTCGTTTGAATGGGCTGCTTTTCGATGCACGGAGTTGAGGTTTCTCGAGTGTAGGCGTTTGTTTTGATGTCGAAATTTCATGTGTACCAGCGTTTCATGGTGGCTGACCGCGACCAGCGCTGTTGATCCACCTTCTAACCGCGTGCACGCACAACTGCTGTTATTGTGGTTTTCCTTTTCTCAACAGCGTTTTAACGACGTGGATCGAGCTGCAGACTACCGTGAACTGCTACATGGACAGCAGCAAGGACCCTCGGAAGCTGAAGGATGCACCTCCTGGATTGAGACAGGCGAGTTAGACTGCAGTGGGAAGCTGATTGTTGTTGTTGTTGTTTCTCCTGTCACTTGATCAGCAGTAGGTAAACTAGCAGAACGATGTATGTATCATACCACCTATCGCTTTTTATTTGAGCGAAAGTTTAGTCCGAGCTTGTGCTTTCCAGTTCTTGCGGGGTTTTTTTTACTGTGGCTGTCAAGTTGGGCATAACTCATGTCCCAATCTCGTTTCTGCACACGGTAGGTCAGTTTTGAAAGGTCAAACGCAAAATATCAATATTCATGCTTTCTACAAGATTTAACCCTACGGCCCATTCACGATCGAACAGGTCCTGGAAAAAAAGGAAGGCCTTTTCCGAAAGCACATGATGGGGAAGCGCGTCAACTACGCCTGTCGCTCGGTCATCTCTCCCGACCCGTACATTGGCACCACCGAGATAGGAATCCCTCTGCGCTTCGCGAAGGAGCTCACCTACCCCCAGCCCGTGGCAGACTGGAACGTGGAGACGATGAGAGGGTTGGTCGAGAACGGAGCGAACGTTTACCCAGGTGAGAATTTTCCACGAATTTTGTCTCAACGGCTCGATTCCCTTCCATTCAGCTGTCGAAATTCTCAACTGTCAACAGCTTTTTATATTCATACATAATTGATCTTGTGCGAGATACTTTCCTGTGAAATAGTGTAAAATTTGCGTAGAGATATTGTATAGGTATGAGTGTCACCTTCCTGCTATACATATTCATTTTTTTTCGCCACCTTTCTCAAAAGATAAATACTGGTGACCACGGTTTTTGTCCAACAGGTCGTTAACCCCTTAAGAACTGGTCCAAATAATTTGGGGACAAACTGCTTGGAATTACGAGCTGGTCCAGCCGTAAAATTGATTTTCGTTCTATTATCGTTTCCGCAAGCGTTTGGAAATACTAGGACTCCAAATTTTACAGCAGTGTTCCCAGGCCTGCAGCGCATATGCAGACGTCAGAATTTTTCGAATCCGAGTTGTTTTCGTCGAGAAACATCATGTTGAGCAAATCCCGACACTAACGGGGGTGTCTCGATACTAAATTCGGTACGAAAGTCCGAAACCGTTGGACAGCGGATGAGGCTGTTTCTCGGTGTGAACATTCCTTGAGGCATGACAAGACGGGCGATATCCTCACCATCCCCTAATTCATTGTATATCAGGAGATATGACGTGTCTAGTATCCGCAATACAAATTCAAGATGTTATGATGTTTGACACGAAAAATGGATTTCCCAGCCCAATTTTTCGTTTTTTTCGATTTTGTTTTCCCCACGTGATTCGCATCGCTTTCGTCTATAGCTTCAAAGCGGGTCTTTTTTGTTTTTGTTTTTGTTTCCTTAAATGTTTGCGAAAACGTGATCTGCGTTTTTCTTGAAACGGCCATATAGGTCCACCTTTTCAAAAAAATAAAAAAGACCCGCTTTGAGTCGTTCGGTTGTACTCTAATGAAGCTCTATGCAAAGTTTCAGCTCCAAACTCGCAAAATTGAGCTGGGAAAAAGCTGGCGAATACAGCAATATCGTCTTGGCCGGACCAGCTCGTAGTGTGGGGACTTTTTTTCAGTTATGAATGGGTCAAGGTTAGGAGCATTTTTGTTTGGGGGGACGAACTACAGTAAAATAATAAGTTGCAAACTTGAATCCAGGATATTCTGGCAGTCGCACACCATGTTAACGTGGTTGGGGTCAAGTACTGCTGTCTTGAAATTCTTATCGTTTTTACCTCCTGCTTGCATCTTTCTAACTAAACCCGCTTGCTTTTTCCGCTTGCTTTCCAGGTGCAAACTTTGTCGAGGATGCGTCCGGCCGCCTTCTTCACCTCGATCGACTCTCGGACCTCAAGCGCAGAGGGGTGGCAGCGAGGCTGTTATCCAACCCCGGACAAAAGGTGCTTGGAAAATATAGTTACTTTTGTCTCGATTTGTATCTTGTGTCGTGATTGGCAAGGAAACAGCGGTATTCTTCCCTCTGTCCGATTCTTGTCTGGTTCAACCCTACGGGAGTTTGGACGCTCGAGCCATGTTGATAGGGTTATATACTTCGTATATACGTTGGCCCGACTTTCATTGCAATTATAGCAGTACAAACAAGATCTACTCGTTTTGTCGAAACTGGGCTGGAGTTTTGAACAATTGTCGCTCGGTACTGACGTACTCAACCACATCCAATAATTGAAGGTGTGGAGGCATTTGCACGACGGGGACTGCATGTTGGTTAACCGACAGCCGACGCTCCACAAGCCTGGCATCATGGCTCACCGCGTTCGAGTCCTCCGCAACCCCGGCTACCAAACGATCCGGATGCACTACGCCAACTGCAATACGTACAACGCCGACTTCGACGGAGACGAGATCAACTGCCATCTCCCCCAGGTGTGTAACGTAGCGACTTTTTTGTAATTGTGTTTATACCAACATCTAGTTAGTTGGTTTCCTGTGTTTTTCGAAGGCTATATTCGTTAACGCCGTCTCTGACGGAGAAGATATCACCTGTTTAAAATTCTCCGGGTACGTTGTACACATGTCAGGCTTGAGTTCGACCGATTGAACAGTCCTCTAACCTTCGCGTAGCTGCGTGTTCTTTGTTGTGCTTGTCTGTTGAAGGGGTGTGATGTAGGATTAAAAGGTAAGGATTTGCCAAGAAAGGTCAGGCCTTTTTTTCGTTGTAAGGTGGGAGCGAGGGAGAGGACATATGAAGTATCAGGCGTTTTTTCGGGCTTACGGGTTTTTTTTCCCCTACGGTACACGAAATTAACTGCATCCAACCAAATACATGTTGAGCAGATCTCAGCAGTGAAAACTGTCGCATTCACGTGCGATTTTAGAGCTGAGGAGGCATTCGGCATTGTAGTTTTGTTTGTCGATCTGCTTTGTTTGGGTAGAGCCTGTTGGCAGGGCGTTCAATAGCGTGTTGATCTGGTCGGAGGAAGATAGCCCAACGAAACATTATGCTGACTTATATGCCATGATCATATTAATCAAAAGCAACGTTGCTATTCTGACGATTTTTCGTGATGACGTTATTGATTGGCCCTCTGTTTTTGAGTTGGAGCGGGAGGGGACAACATTTTTTTCGGGGTACATATTGAGAACAGAACACTGCTTCTATTTATATCCGAAGTAGTTTTGTGTCCGTTTCTGAGTCGAGTTTTGTCCATCGTCGTTGTCTTGCGTAACGTAAAACAGATGAACTACGGGTTGTAAGATGGATCTCCTGACAATTTTTGTCTTTTTGGGGTGCCCGAGTTTGCTTGGCGGTTATTTTCGCGTTTTTTTTTTTTAGCCGGGTAGGTCGGAGAAGGTGCGAGCTCTGCTAGTTTGACCGGTTTATTCTTAGATTCGTCGGCAGCGCGTGTTGGTATGATATATGATACATAGATAGGCCGATGACTCCTTTTGTGTTGCTTTTTTGGTGTTCTGTCCGACTCGTGCGTATGTATGCATTGCACGGCCGTGATCAACCTAGAAGCTCCATCTCCTGCTGTTCTACCGGTTTTCCCTCCCCCGTGTTGGATCAACCCACTGCAAGAGCTTAGCATTCACGCTTTTGTTGCTGGCGTTGTTGTCTTACTTTTTTTTGTTAGTACGTACATACTATTAAATGTGCCTGCTTTTTCGCGTCTTTTTTCGTCTTTTTTCGCCCCGCGCAGAACGAGCTGGCGAAGGCCGAGGCAAACCTTCTGGCCTTCACTGACGAGCAGTACCTCGTGCCGACGAACGGGAAGCCGTTGAGGGGCCTCATCCAGGACCACGTCGACGCTGGTGTCAAGATGTGTTCGAAGGTGCGACATGTAAAATATTCCATACGGTACTCCACTGTATAATATGTGAATTGATCGTCTGTTTTGTTCGGCGAGTCGATATTTGTTTCGGCTTTGGTGTACTACGTAGTGGTTAGTAAATAAAGTCAAGGGGATCATTCCATACCACGGCCTTTGTTACCTTTTTTTTACTCCTACGTAGTATTATATCCTTTTTAAGTGAGTGTGCTGTTCTTTTGCAATCGTCTGAAATTCTTTGTCGCTGGATGCGCTCCCGCCGATTCGTGTACGAACGAGTTGATAAAATGTTGACGCTTTCCTTGTATTCTGCTCCTCCGTTGAATTTTCTTGGAACATTCCAGGACTGCTTCTTCACCCGCGGGGAGTACCAGCAGCTCGTATATCAGGCCCTTGCCGGCTTGCCCGGGCTGGAGATCGTTCCTCCCTCAGACGACATCCGTACATTGCCCCCGGCGATACTCAAGCCGGTGCAGCGGTGGACGGGAAAGCAGGTGCAAACTCACTCCCATCTGATTTTTCTAGTTTTCAAATCTTTTTTTTTGTAGTTGGAGCTACGTACTGCTTTTTGACTCGACTCGTGGTTTCGCATATGCAGAAAATGCATACCTGCGAGTTCGTAGGTGTTTCTACTGGAAACTCGTGGGCTTCGGAGCATTGTCTGGCACTGGTACGAGTAGTGATTTGAGTGACGGGGCCAAGGCCTCGATGTTGCTGCAGTGGAAGCATTCTTTGACTCCTACGTCTGTCTTGTCTTGTCTGCCCATGGCCTACCTCTTTTCTAACTGTCTTCAAGTTCCCAAGCGGCTTCCGTCATGCGGTGTCATCGTTTTTGTATACGGTGGAAGATTGTTGTGTTAATCTTATCTCTATTCGCCTCCACTTCCTTTGTTATTCACGCACTATTATTAGGTGATGTCGACAATCCTGAAACACTTGACGGCGGGGCTGCCGCAGCTGAACCTGGACGGCAAGACCAAGACTCCCGAGGTGGCCTTTGGAAAGGCCGAGCAGGAACACATCGTCGTCTTTCGGGAAGGGGAGTTGTTGCAGGTGCGTTGCGACCTGTAGTGAAACTGGCTGGGTTTTAGAGGGATGTACGTACGGTGTTATAATTCCGTTGAAAGTGCTACGTAATTGAATGAAATTTGCTGGGTATTCCTGAGACCTTAATTTGAGGAATGTACGGCGTAACTTCCGTTGAAACTGCTTTTGATTAAAATTCGCTGGGTATTCCGAGACATTGTACTTCGTACGAAGTAAATTCCTTCGAAACTAGTCGGCTGTTGACACTTTTTTTCGGCCTTTGTCCCTAACGTCCCCTTTTTCCCGTTTGACAGGGCGTGCTTGACAAGGGAGCGTTCGGTTCAACCGAGTTTGGCCTCGTTCACGCCGTGCACGAGCTTTACGGCGCCACCGCGGCCGGCAAGCTCCTCACGGTAAGATGGGTACATTTTTTTAGAAGCACATATATACGAGTGTATCATCAGTGTCAACCAAGCCTGATTAATTCCTGTAGTTCAACTTGGGGGGCACTAGGCAGGCTGACATCGTCGTGCGTCCTCGTTTTTTTTCCGCTCCATCTGTTTCGCCAGCATTCTCAAAAGGCATTTCGGTCTATAGTCTAAAAAAAACAGAAGGAATTAAGGCATGTTCTGGTTCGTTTGGTAATTCGCGTGTTTCTAGTTTTGTATCGGCCAGGAAGTAGTTGTGTCTTTTTTCTTTTTTCTTCCTGTCTCCCCTATTATTAATTACCTTCCTGCTGTTCCGTTGCTTTTTTCATGTGTGATGTCTCTTCTAGGCGTTGGGTCGGGTGCTGACAATCTTTTTGCAGTCCGCCGGTCACACGTGCGGAATCGAAGACCTCACGCTCACGGCGAGGGCAGAGACACAGCGGCGAGACATCATCCAGAAGGTACGAGCACGATATATGTACGATAGCACCCGGGATGTACATCCTTTATGAGGACCTATGAAAACCGCAAGCACGCGCGATACACGCCAGCGAGCAATACCTGCACTAAAGCGGCACCAGGCACTACCCCCCACCTTGGCACATTACGGACTACTGGTGAATCTGTTCTGTTAAGCGATTCCATCTTATCTGTAGAGGGATTCCACAGCCACTTTACGTACACAGACCACCACCACCACTACTACCTGCTGCTGTACATTGATCGGTTGTTCTATGTTGATTTTGAAAGTATGTATATAGTGTGTGCCGTGATGGAGAACATGTCCAACACAACGTCTGAGCTTTCCTCTTGGGCGAAAAAAACCAAGGGGCGGGAGGCAACGGCCGAAGAGGCAAAATGCCGATTCGCCAGTCTCCCGAGCCTGATGACTTGGACCGGGTGAACAATCTCTGAGCATACCACTACTAACTTTTCTCGATACAGTACATCACGACTACTGCCGTTCCATTACACTCAGGTAACAGGTATGTAGGAACAGCTATTTTTTGTGTCTTGATTTTCACGTTGTTGATGTCTTTCTGGTCTTTTTTTTTTTAGGATCCGTGAATGTGGCCAGCTAAATATATGTATGAATCAAGCCGTAAGTTATTTTTTTATCGCCTTAAGAACTGCATCCATGCTTGCATGTAGCTTGTCTGTTTTTTTTCGCAGCAGCAAAAAGGGGAAAGACCTGCTGCCTCCCCCACGCGTTTAGAGACAAAACCACTCGTATTTCGTGTGTGTTGACTCTTTTATTGGCAAAAAGGTTTCCCGGGTGACGCTTTTCCCTCCACCCTCGAACAAAAACGCATCATTGCCTCACAACATATCTCACACGGCCTCCCCTGTCTCTCATTCTGTTTCTATTCCTTGGCGCACGATCCGAACTTGACACGTCGCTGCAGTCGCTCGGGATAGGACAGCGTTCCATGCGCGAGTTGCTCACTGTCCAGGACGGTGGAGAGGGGGGCGAAGCTCCTGCTAAAGGCGACGACGCCTCCTTAGATAGGGAGAACGGCGGTGGCAGCGAAGATACGCCTTTGTCTGAAGAGGAAGTGGAGAGCATCAGGCAGAGGACAGCGGCGTTTTTGCTTGGAGAAGGAAGGTGAGATAATACTGCTGTGTATGTGTACTTGAGTCTAAAAGAGATATGTTCGAAAAAATACGATAAATCCACAAGGATGACTATTATCCATAGTACACGTGTTTGATCCGCGGCACTTGTGACCTTCAAAAACTCGGAAACTTTCATGCAGATGTCTCTGTTAGCATTCGAAAATCTCGTGAGGCTTGGATAAAAAATCCGACGCGTGTTGGACCTATAATACGATCTCCATCTATGTGACATGACAACCCGCTTTTGCTAATCCCATCGGTTGTTTTAATATTTTTTACTAAACTTTTCAATACCAAGGATTGTCGTCGGTATCAGTACCAATGGTAGTCGTCGGTATCACTAGCAATGCTAGTTGTGGGTATCAATACTTTTTTCCCGTTATTTTCCCGCCTCTCTTTTACCTTGGGTACTATCAGGGACGAGCGACTGGCGGACATCGACAGACATATGCAGAGCGCACTGGCTCCCGTGTCGTCGAATATCATCAAGGCGTGTTTGCCTGGGGGACAGGCAAAACCCTTCCCCCACAACTGCTTCAGCCTGATGGTCCTCACAGGCGCCAAGGGCTCGACGGTCAACCACTCCCAGGTGAGGATACGCGAAAATCTGAATCGGATTTTACTACAATGCATGTGACGTTGTGCTAGTCGGTTCTTCTTCGTGTGTGTGTGTTTTTTTTTCATTACCATTCCGTCCTCTCTCAACATGTTTCGCTAACACGGTCTGATTTTTTTATGGTGACAGGTGTCTTGCGCGCTAGGTCAGCAAGCCTTGGAAGGTCGACGCGTACCAGTGATGGTCTCCGGGAAATCACTGCCCAGTTTCCAAGCCTTCGAACCGAGCCCTCGGGCAAACGGGTTCATCACCGACCGTTTCTTGACTGGAATCCGACCTCAGGTATGGTATTTCGTGGGTGCTCTTTGGTGTTGTGGTGAATTCGGTGATGTGTGCGCGCGCGCACGCCGACGTTAGCGTCGCAAACGTGCCTCTTCATGGTATTTGGGCCGTGTAGGAATTTGTTTTGTACTTTTGCAATGGGGTTGCTTTAACATACATGTATTGGGACACGGTATTGATACTCAAGCCGTATACTTGTGGTACTCGTAGGAACGTTTTTTGTGGTTGAGTTGTATCGGGAGACGGTATTGATATGAGTCGGTTTGAGTTGATTAAAGGTACCGCCGGAGGGTAGCCAAGAAGAACAGTTATTTTAACAAGCAAAACCCGCTGACGATAACTCTTTAAAAACACCACTGAATTTCTGTTTATATGTGTGGATATTCAAAGAGACACCTGTGTTTCTGAGGGTTTTGTTTTGCGTCTTGACGGCACCCGGCAGTGCTGGTAAGGTTATGGTTTGTACCTTGTACCTGTTGGCATATATTTGGTAGGTTTTTGTATTATCTGCTGTTTTTTTTTAGTAGAAATGTAATGTCTTCTGTAGTAAGGCTGAGGACGTGTAAATTTAGGCTCGACTTGGCGTTGAAGCTCCGTCATTTTTACCTTGGTCTTCGTAGACGAAAACCGAAGCTGAAAAAATTCTCAGGTGGTGGTCGAGGGGGCGGGAGAATTTTCCAAGGAATTTTCTTTCGTCCTTCTCCGTGACCCCCTCCTATCATTCGCACAGCAAGATCGAACACCAGTACGCCGTATATTCTGTCGCCTCCCGATGGCACGGCCACCGTTTTGCAGCGGTGGTTGAGCCCCATGGGAAAGCTGCTGGGAAAGCGGCGGCATATTTTAATTGAGACTTTTCATAGTTTTTTCGGACTGATTTTTATCTTTTTGCTGGATATTGTTGTGGCGATTGAATTGTCGTGTTGCGTCACGTAGCCGAGGCTTCCTTGTGCGATTTTTATCTTGGGTAGATGTTTTTGCTGTGGTAATGCGAAATTGTCGCGTTGCGTTTGAATCAAGCCATTCGTCGGAGGCTTGGGAATTGCGTTTTCCATCTTGTTTGGGTTTGTTTTTTTCGGTTATTGGATACAAGGAGAGCCTCACGTGGTTTTTTGCCCTCGAGAGTTTTCTTTTCGTTTTGTTTGTCGACGGAATTGGTGACGGGTATACAGCCACAACAATTCCAATTGGACGATCAATTCATGGATTTGAGTTTTGTTCCTGCTCCCGTCTTTTGGTTCATTTTTTTTTTATCGCTGTGTTTTTTGCCCTCGAAGGAGTACTACTTTCACTGCATGGCCGGGCGAGAGGGTCTTGTTGATACGGCGGTCAAGACGTCGAGGTCCGGGTACCTGCAGCGCTGCCTCGTCAAGCACCTGGAGGAGCTCAAGGTGCGCCGAAATATAGTATGATACAGCCTGATGCTGGCAAGTAGGCGGTCGCGCGCGAAGTTAAATGGAAACAGGACAGACTTGTTGATGAACCGCACGTGTGTTAGCGGCTGTTTCGTATTTTGTGTTGGGACGAGTTGGTCTAGGCGAGAGGCGGCATCAGAAGTCGAGCGTAGGTCGTGATGGTGTTTTTTTTTCTCCCGCACCAAGTGTCGTGCATGGGATGTGACCTTTTAAGCGGTGTTGTCTTGTATGGTATGCAGCGCTTGCCTTGCCCAGTGACGATAACTCTTTTTAAAACACCACCGAATTTCTGTTTACACGTGTGGAGAAGACAAAGAGACACCTGTGTTTCTGAGGGCTTAAGGCTTTTTTAATGGTAAATTATACAAAGTGTATGCACCGAGAACTTGGCAACACGGACGATGACGGATTGGAAAAACGAACGATGTAATTTTCTCCCGGATGTTCGGTCTTTGTATTTAGCAGTATCGTAACATGTATCATAGATCCGTCATTTTTAATCGAGGATCAAGTATCCGAGTTGAAATTGTACATATTTGTAAACTCCAGCTATGCGTAAGTATTGTTCGTTTTTCGGCATAACAAGAGTACATTATTAAGTAGGATTATGAGACGCAGGTTGCTTCATCTTAGTAACGTTCTTTTCCTTTCCCCGTGTGCCGTGTCTCGTCTGTACATACGCGGCGATCGACAGGTGGGCTACGACAACACGGTTCGTGACGGGGAGGGATGCGTTCACCAGTTCTTGTACGGAGAAGACGGGATCGACACCGTCCAAACAAAGTGAGCCCCAACCCTCTTTCCTAACCGAGGTCCCGAACTACTACTAATAATAGGAGAATATCTTCTGCATCAGCTACAAGAAATGTAGGTACTTGTACATATTCTCGATTTGAAGTATGATGGAATTTCTTCATTTTTTTTTCCATTTCGCTTCCTGCAACCGACCCACCACGTGTTGTAGACCCCTACCCCATCCATAGACCCACCACCTGTTACAGACCCCTTACGAGTCCCCATCCGAAACAATTTCACATGTTCACCACGCATACTTATCTCCTTTTATCTCACGTACCTAAATGTATATTTGTGCGTTGCTAATGATCGAAGTGATTGATACTCAGCTTAACCTCTAATCTAAACCCATCAAATAACAATTTCCTGCTCTTCTCCATACACCGCCTCTCCTATTCTTTCAGGTACCTGTCTTCTGCTAAGCTAGGCTTCCTCGCCCAGAACGTTCACGCCCTCCGACACAAGCACGGAATCACGCCTACCTTCGCAGCGGACACGGGGTTCGACCCCCGACAAGCCACGAAAGCCCACGCTTCCATCGCGGCAGCGAAAGAGCTCTCGTTGAAAGCGCAGTCTAGCGACACGCACGGCGAAGGAGGAGGTCCGGAGGTGGTGTTTGTGGCAGGGGAGTCGATGCTCGCTAGGAGGCGTGTGCGAGGGGGGGGGAAGGGGGATGATTGGGGGCAGGCGGAGCTGTTTGATGGGTGGCACGCTGCGGAGGTGTTGAAGGTTAGGAACGCGGGGAAGGAGACTGCGCTGTACAGCATTAGGTGAGGAAGGGTGGTGGTAAGCGCTGTTTTAGTTGACAGTTTTTTTGGAGACGCGCTATTTTAAGCCGAAAACCTGTTTTTTTTGTGTTGGGTTCTGCTGTCGTGGTACAAAACATTTGTGTCAGTTCTTCGTGTAATGTCATCGTACCAGTCCGTTGTACACGCGTGGCACTTATGAAACATGTTGGGGTTGACTTTGACGCTGTGACGATTCTGACCTTTGGGTTTCACTGCTCGAGTACGTAGCGGTGTTTATGTTGTAGAGGCCACAGATGAATGTGAAACATTGACCACCCCTTCTTTCCTCGACAGCGCGTTTCCACAACAAAAACGCTAAAAGTAAAAGCGTTTCACATTTTCACATTTGCTGTTTTTCTCTGTTGCTTACCTCCGACGGCATCAGATATAAGGACGACGGGGCAACTGCGAAGAAAGTCCCCCTCGCGGTGGAACAGCCCTCTCACGCTGATACCGGAACTGACGCGGACGACGAAGAGAACGGGGACGGGGACGCACCCTCCCCCCGAAGGTCACGAAAGAGGCGTTTGCTGCGCAAAGATGGGGGCGGAAAACTTGCGGACCCCGTGCTGTCGACGCTGAACGTCAACAAAAACTTGGGGTGAGCGATGTTTAATTATGAAACACGCCTTTGTTGCCTCGAAACCCCTTTTTTTGGACAAATCTCTTGGCATCAGACTCGAGTATTATTTGCAGTGTTTGTTTGATTGTGAGGGTTTAATTAGTTTTAAACACTTCACGTGCTACTGCAAGGCTATTGCTGTAATTTTTCCTTGCTTTTTTGTTTTTACGCTCATGAAGCGGGTGCATTTGAGAAGAAACCCCTTTATAGGGTAAGGTAAGTAACACTTTATTTTTAAGGACGGCTCGATTTGAATTTGACTGAGAGACAGACGTTGAGGTTCTGGAAGTCGAGCGCGCATTCATCACCTCAGTCTCGCTTTCGTCTTTTGTTTTGAGTTTTGTTTTTTGTCAAAATGACCTTAACCGTATATAGATTTTGGGATTATTTCAGGTTGTAGGCCGTTTCCTGTTCGATAGCATATTATGACCCGCTGACGATGACTCTTAATATAAAAACCACTGAATTTCTGTTTATACGTGTGGATATTTATAGAGACACCTGTGTTTCTGAGGGTTTTATTACGAAGGGAACGGCACCCGGTAGCGTCCATTTAATCGTAATGGGCGTACATAGGGGGGTGATTTCATGTCAGGAATAGAGTCGTCGTGAGGGACCAACTCCCACTAGTAATAGTTATAAATTTGAACTACAGTAGGTATTCGACGCGTGTTTAACGTGTGTTGATTTTGGTCACGGTAAATTCGGCGTGTAAAGTATAAAAAAAAGTTTGGAACATAAGTGCGTAAAAAGTGTTCGTTGCAGAACAAGAAAGCTGAAAAAATTCTCAGGTGGTGGTCGAGGAGGCGAGATAATTTTCTAAGGAACTTTCTTTCGTCCTTCTCCGTGACCCCCTCCTATCATTCGCACAGCAAGATAAAACACCAGTACGCCGTATATTCTGTCGCCTCCCGATGGTACGGCCACCGTTTTGCAGCGGTGGTTGAGCCCCATGGGAAAGCTGCTGGGAAAGCGGCGGCATATTTCAGATGCCTGAAAGTCATTTTTTTATTTTCAAAGTTATGCTTTATTTTTAGTAATATTGCGTGTATGTTGTGCTACTGTGGATAGTAAAAGTGTTAGAGGAAATCTTGGTTTTTGTCTTGATACCATGGTTGTCTGGCACCTGGTATGTGCTTTTCCATGTGCTTAAGTGCCGTCTTGGATCAATTTAGCTTGTACTGTGGCGGAAAGAAAAGATAAAGCTTGTACTGTATACTCGTATACTTCCCGCGTTGCCTAGGTGGTGTTGTCGTGTTCGTACATACTCGGAAGTATTCGCGCGCGTTTTTTTGTTGTCCCCGATTCCCCTCACACGTTCATGGGTGGTTGGACCTGTCTCACCTTTTCTTTTCTTCGCGACCTCCTCCGCCTGTTGACGACTGTACGTCGAAAACATCGTCTTTTATCAGGTGCGTGAGCGAGGCTTTCCAGAGCTCCCTTCAGGCTTTCCTCGACAGCGATCCCCCATCTTTGAGGGGCACTGTTTCTACCGAGGGCACAGGAAAAGGCGTCGCGGCAGGGGACGGCAAAGCCGCATCCCCTGTTTCACTCAAAGAGGCGTTCCAGCTCCTGATGTGGGTGAAGTACATGCGATGTCTGGCCACGCCGGGAGAAACAGTGGGGTCCATCGCCGCTCAGTCGGTCGGAGAGCCGTCGACGCAGATGACGCTGAACACATTCCATCTTGCTGGTCACGGTGGGGCTAACGTCACGCTGGGGATTCCGAGGCTGAGGGAGATCATCATGACGGCTGCCAAGAGTCTCAAGGTGTGTGCATGTTTTTTGTTTCAAGGGTCTCGTTTTAATAAGACGGTCTCGTTTTTAATTAAACGGTTAAACGGTCTCGTTTTTATTAAACGGTCTCGTTTTTAATTAAACGGACTCGTTTCAATAAAACGGTCTCGTTTTAATAAAACGAAAGTACATTAATTGGTGCTGGTACGTTTTTTTCATTCTGGTCCACATCAATGGCATCATTAATAGTACTTCCTAATAATATTAGTTCGAGCGTTTTTCATGGTCGTCTTTGCCTGCCCTTCACTTTCTGCGACATGTAAATATTTACGACAATTGTTGCGCGTGATTTAATGTACTATCACACAGCAAAATATTGATTTGTTTTAGTTTTTTTCCCGTGCCCGGCGTTTTTGCCGGCGTTTGACAGACACCTTCCATGGTGGTGCCTCTCCGGAAAGGTGCATCTCGGGAGGAGGCAAACTCGCTAGCACTGAGGCTGTCGCGGTTGTCGCTCTCCCTGCTGCTGCACAACAAGGAAGGCATCGTTGTTCGGGAACGCTTGGTCAAGGGAGACACGGTGCGTGCGTCAAACCTGAACAGCAGTAATATTCCTGAAGCCTCCTTCATACCCGCCATTGGAGGAATGAATATACTGACCAAATGTTAGCGCAGGAGTTGGGGCAACATGAGTGATTGATCGGGGCAACGGGATGGCTGTCAAGTAAAGTACTAACCTTGTTTGGGTGTAGTCGCGGGTTTTAGGTATGTTTCCTGGTTTGTCTTTGAGTTTTATCGCGTACGTATCCACAATCGCTGCTATATATACCTGTTACATTTTTTTCGGTGGGTAATCGTTTTAAAGTTGTCGTGTGTCTCGTCTGTTTTCGTTGCAAAATCTGTTGTGTGAATGTAGTATATAGTAGAGCAGAGAGCTGTACAAAGGAGTTCCTCGTTTATCTGAGGGCCTGCCGTGGTCGCGGGTCAAAACTTTTTATGCGAAAGTTCCGTGCGCCTATTGGGCAGGTCTCTTCGTTCCAAGAGGAAAATTAAACTATCATGGCTGAGATGCTGGAGGGCCGCGGCCCCGGGTTTCTTCGTGTTTGGAAGCACGGGGCGGTGGCGGCCTTCATTATCCCACTTTGCCAACATTTATTTCATTTTTTTTTTTTTTTTTTTTTGGTAGGTTTCGTGGGAAACGTTTTTGTGCGATGTAAGGTTATACAGTGGGAATGTCTTGAACACTTCATTTTGCTGTATTTGGTATTCGATCGGTGTAGTAAAAACGATCCCGACAACATTTGACTCGTTCGAAATTGACCTTTTCTTTGGTCGGCTTGTCGCTCCCAAAAGAACGATTGCACGCCATGGACAAACCAAAACGTTCCCGTCTTTACGCACACTGTTTTTTTCTTGCTTTCGCTGTCGGGTTTCTCTTAACCCTCCTGTGTATTTTTTTTTCTCGGTGCTGTTTGTGCTTTCCTGGGTCGACAGGGTCTGTGGGAGCGCCACTACGCGGTCAGCCTGCGGATATTCCCATCGAAGCTCACCAAGCGGGCCTTCGGTATCGACTTCAAGGCGGTAAGTTTCTGCATCCATAATCTGGGTAACCGATTTACTAACTGCATTACGTATAACAGCAGAAACTAAACCTACCTCTAATTCCCCCTACAATGGGAGCACAAGCAGTGCTTGAGCTTGAGGGGATAAAGACTGTTTTCGGCATCCTCACTCAAACTGATATTATCCCATGACTGAAATGACGCTCGTACTGGGAGAGATGTCGGAAGGAGGCCAATCAAAGGCAAGTTTTTTTTTTTTTAAACATGAAACATAATAGCGTCTTGAGCGCTTTTGGTTACGTTCGGAATTTTGAGGCTGTTTTTTTCTGTATCTACATATTGATTGCCACCTTCTTTCAGAAATGAAGGGAATTCAGCAAGGGTGTGTTAGGTAAGGTATACCTATACCCGGGTAACTTTTTGAGGTCGTACCTAACGTACCTAAAACTTAGGTAAGGTATTGACGGCCGTACCTAACGTACCTAAAACTTAGGTAAGGTATTGAGATCCGTACCTAACGTACCTAAAACTTAGGTAAGGTATTGAGATCCGTACCTAACGTACCTAAAACTTAGGTAAGGTATTGAGGTCGTCCCAAGGCTCGTACCTAAACCCAGGTATTTCGTCGACATGTATACCCGATACCCGGGTAAGGTATGGGGGTCCGTACCTAACGTACCTAAAACTTAGGTAAGGTATCGGGGTCCGTACCTAACGTACCTAAAACTTAGGTAAGGTATTGAGGGCTGTACCTAACGTACCTAAAACTTAGGTAAGGTATTGGGGTCCGTACCTAACGTACCTAAAACTTAGGTAAGGTATTGAGGTCGTCCCTGAGCTCGTACCTAAACCCGGGTATTCCGTCGACATGTATACCCGTACCCGGGTAAGGGTACCCGGGTACATACCCGTAAGAAAACTGTAAAATTAAGAGGGCTGGGCACTGAAAACAGTATACACTGGCAGTAGAAATCTACTCGCAGCAACTATACTGCAGTCAGAACACCTAATAAGAAACAGGAAATCTGGTCCAGGCTGGATTTCTTATTTTAGTGAGGGTGCTTTCTACACTAAATTAAATATAACGACTCTCGAATTTCTTATTTTCCTCTAAATCTCAGCCTGTATTTCTTATTAGCCTGTTTCTTATCAGGTGTACTGTACTCTGTATACTGGTTGGGCCTGCCAGTAGACGAACCCATTCAGAACTGAAAAAACAATCCCACGCTACGACGAATGCCAAGTAGTTTGTCCCCAAATATGTAGGGCCAATTCTTAGGGGGTTATCGCGTACAACCAACAGCCGAGTGTTATAAACGAAAAAAACATAAACATCATAGTTTTTTTCTGGGTGAGTGGCTCGGGAGCTGGCCCGGGAGTGTCCTGCGTCCCTCGCTCGGTGAAGCCTGGCCCTCCGGGTCTCCACAAGGGGTTTAGCTCATTGTCCACGATCCACGACGCTACTCTACCCCTGGTTTGGGCCCGTCTGGGTGACAGGTTTCCTGGGTGCGTCACAGGTGGCGAGTGCCCTGGTGTTTGTGTGTGGCGGGGAGATCGCATACGATACGTACCTACTTTTTATCAAGTTGAAAAAATTGAAAAAACGTGAGGTGTGAGCTGTGAGGCTGTGAGTACTTTGCAATTTGCCACGTATAAAAAATACGTATTATATTTCAATTCAAGAATTTGAGTTTTTTGTCTCTCGCAGATGACGTAATGTGTTTCACTTTTTCTTACGTGCACATTTCAGGTAAGGTATCTGGGCTCGTACCTAAACCCGGGTATTTCGTCGACGTGTATACCCGTACCCGGGTAAGGTATCGAGCGGCGTGCCTATCGTACCTAAAACTTAGGTAAGGTATCGAAGTCCATACCTAACGTACCTAAAACTTAGGTAAGGTATTGAGGTCCGTACCTAACGTACCTAAAACTTAGATAAGGTATCGGGGTTCGTACCTAACGTACCTAAAACTTAGGTAAGGTATTGAGGTCGTCTCCGAGCTTGTACCTAAACCCGGGTATTTTCGTCGACGTGTATACCCGTACCCGGATAAGGTATCGAGCGGCGTACCTATCGTACCTAAAACTTAGGTAAGGTATCGAGGTCCGTACCTAACGTACCTAACACTTAGGTAAGGTATCGGGGTCCGTACCTAACGTACCTAAGTGGTTAGGTAAGGTACATACCCGAGTATTTTACCCGGGTATACCTAAGTAAGTACCTTACCTAACACACCCTTGGAATTCAGTGGTGTTGTGCTCAGTCAAAAGGTTGGATTTTTTTTCCCGGAGATACCTGATGTCAATTATATTGATGATTGTTGTTTTGATTCGTGTTTCTCGTTCCTTGTTCGCCCAGGTGTGTCGGATTATCAGTTCGCTGTTCGTCCCCAACTTGCTCTCGGCCATCGCTGCCGACCTGAGGAGGACGGGCAACAAAATCTCCGACGCCTCCGGGACTACGACAAAAGTTCCCTCTCCGGCCGCTAGGTACGCCCTGGTGAACGCTCGCTGACCCTGGCCTGATGGCCTAAATAGATGGAAATGGGCTGGGGGTTTTTTTTGTCTTGAGACAGACTAGGCAAGGTTGGGTTGCTGTGCGTGGTTTTAAGTTGGCAGTACACTCTGTCCGAGAATATAGTGCCTATTTCGCGTTGATGCAGATTACAAACAGCGATTATATCGACGGCCAAATTGGGTGGTTCATAACGAAACGGGTAAGCTGGCCACAACTTTCGACATGCCAAGAAGTGCGTTTTTTTTCAAGAACAGCTTGTGACTCAATGTCGGCTTTTTAAGTAAGAGGTCAAATCGTCTTGACTTTTAAATGTCAAAATGTATATAGGAGTTCCTCGTTTATCTGAGGGCCTGCCCCCGGTCACGGGTCAAAACTTTTTATGCGAAAGTTCCGTGCTGATATGGGCAGGTCTCTTCGTTCCAAGAGGTAAATAAAATTATCGGCCGAGATGCTGGAGGGTCGCGGCCCCGGGTTTCCTATCGTGTTTGGAAACCCGGGGCGGTGGCGGCCTTCATTATCCCACTTTGCCGACATTCGGTTCCACGTAGAAAGTACATATTAAATGTGTGCTGATGGTTGGGGGCTGTATTTTGTATTTTGGCCAATTGCTAGCGTTATACAGTGTTTATGCGTGTTTAGTGTTATTGTGTTCATGTGTGTTGTGTATTTTTTCGGCTGTCTTCCTTTTTTTTTGCTCGCTGCTTGCGTCAAATTTAAACATATCAAGGAAGCGACGGACACCCTTTTACGTCTTTCTGTCGATATGAGCACCTCTTGTGTGGGTGGATGTCTTGTTCTGCTTGTCTTCCCGAGGGTTACTGTCAACCGTAGAGTACGAAAAAGAGTTTATGTTTGGTGATAGTAACGCGATCCCCCCCCCCCCCTCCCCTGTTGTCTATTTTGTGATACTTTGTTGGTTTTTTTTTTACTCAGCGGTAAGGGCGAGGAACAGGAGGAGGAAGAAGGGACTGAAGATGCCGGTTTCGCGAGGCAGGCGTTGAGGGACAGCATGAAGAAAGCCAGAAAAGCCGATGCCGACTACGAAAGCGACGTAAGTACAAAAAATGGGGTCAAAGTTTGTAGAAGTAAAACTTAGTACAGCCTATGAATTTATGTTGTCATCTTGGCTTGTGGAACTCGGCCGTGTCTTGCGTTCTCTGCGTAATATCTCCCGGGGAGCCGGTACGGAAATTGTGCTTTCTTGTGATAATGACCCCTTGAGAACTGGTTACACATCTTGGGGACAAACTACTTGAATTAGTGTGGGACATTTTTTTCGGTTCTGAATGGGTGTATGGTAACTGGATTACCTACCGTGTTTGCGATCATTTTTTTTTACTCGACTAGTGATGACCGGGTTTTTGCTTTATTTCAAAAATACCAAAAATACCTGCTTGAAACTTGAGGCTGTGGTAGCTTTATCGCTTTGACCACGACTCTGAAATTGGCAGGAACATTGAACAAGTAGTGGACGCCTCCCTCCCCCGGTTTTTACTGGGTGAGTGGCAGGTACGCGAAAAATCATTGCTTACCGTGCGGGCCTCTGCCTCTATTTTTAACCCTAAGGCTGGCTCCGCCCCGAGGCGATGATACATTTACATTTTGGTCATTTGTCTTGTTATTTGTCCTGTGTGTTTTCTTTGAGTGGGCGTTCGTGAATTTTTACACAAGTGCAAGATTCATCGACGTTTGTTGCCGTGTTAATTGTAATTTTTCTAGGTACTTTTCTCATTGTACATTAAGGACGTTGTCGTTTGCGTACTCTCTTTAGTGTATGTTTTTGAGCTAATGCGTTTTAGGCCTCGCCTAGACTAGAGAGGTCTACTGTGTATTTCGCGACACGTACCTTTGATAGAAAAAAGAGGTATTCATACCTCGTGGCAACCCCTCTCCCCCATCCTTCGCATCCATTTTGAGTGATTGTTTTTTCGTGAATTCGTAAACGTTACGTAAAAAATCTCGGGGGTATTTCGTTTTTTTTTTCATTTTTTTCTCCACCTTGGATGATCATTTTTGCGTGGCACGCGTTTGGTTTGGTCTGGCCTGGCAGGATGAAGATGAGGAACAGGGAACTCTCAAGTTCGGCAAGCAGAAGGAACAGGCATCCTACGGTGGCATGGACGAGGAAGAGAAGGCTATCTGGAAGGTGATTTTTTCCTCTCCCCTCCCTCCCTCCCTCCCTCCCTGTGCCACTCGACAAGATATTTTTACGTACACTCGCCTACGCAGACCACCAGAGTCCCAGTTTTTTTTTTCAGTTTTGGGCGTAGATTTTCGCCTGGAGTGACTAGCTGTAGTTGTCATGCCTTGAATAAAGCGAGAGGGATAATCGGTAGAGATGGTGCTCCGAACCAAGAAAAAGGAGATACGCTGAAAAAATTCTCAGGTGGTGGTCGAGGGGGCGGGAGAATTTTCCAAGGAATTTTCTTCCGTCCTTCTCCGTGACCCCCTCCTATCATTCGCACAGCAAGATTAAACACCAGTACGCCGTATATTCTGTCGCCTCCCGATGGCACGGCCACCGTTTTGCAGCGGTGGTTGAGCCCCATGGGAAAGCTGCTGGGAAAGCGGCGGCATATTTGCCGTGTAGATAGTAGAATACATACCTGGTAAAAGCCTTTTGGGGGCCAATGGTCTATGAACACGTTGGAAGTATATCAGGTTTTTGCCTGCTGTGGGCGGGGGAGGCTCTTTGACTTACGTATTATACGAGAACTCGAGAGTTGTTTATAGGAAGCGCAAGGAGAGCCCGTCGCTCCTGGGTAAAGCGAGCAACCGGGGCAGAGGGGCGTGACGGCGGCCCACAGCAGTGGCGCCTTGTTTTTGCCGGGGTTGTGTTTTATTCTTATTTTTCTTGCGTGGTTCAGCGGAGGGTAGAACAGATAACACGACCACAACTCAAATCATGAGATCGACGGCATTGCCGCCGACCCCAACCGGCCTCGGCGGCCCCCCCCCGCACACGCGTCAAAACGGCCCCCTTTCGCATCTGATCCCCCTTAAAGCCGCGAAACCTAACCTCGTGTGTGATTCACCTCCGTTGCCGTGTGGTGCGGTCGATGAGTGGCGTTTGGCGCGTCAGGAGATTTAACCTCTGTGTTTGGATTTTTGCCGTGTTTGTGTTGATTAGTTTTTAGTTTTTTTTTTTTTTCAGGCAAGCTTATCTCCTGCATTTGAATGTTTGTCGCCTTTTTGTAGGCAATGAGCGGAAAAGAAGGCGACGGATTCTTAGACGGCGACGAGTCGGACGGAGGTCAAACTGACACCGACGGCAAAAACGGCCACGATAGACGTGGGGGAGGGCAGAACGACGAAGACGACGACGCTGACCACCAGGCTGCGGCGGCGGGCTCTTTCGGTGGGGTTCGAAAAGAGGACGACAAGGAATACTTCAACCTCCCCGCTAGTCTGTCCGGTGCCCGTCACTTCAAGGGGATCACCAAGAACAAGAAGGCTGGGGAGGTGGAGATAACCGTGCGGCTGCCGGCAAGGTGAGGAAAGGGGATGGAAGGGAGTCAAGTCAGTTCGCGATGGTGTGGGCAAAGGGATTAGGGTTGTTGTACTGGTGGAAGATGGGAATGAGTTTGTGGCGAGTAAAAAGTCCCGTGGGTTGTGGCACTCAATTGGTTGTCGACGACAGCAGTACATGAACCAAATGCCAGGCCTATTTGCCGTGTTCGTAGTCCTTTAGTTGATCGGTTACTTGCGGCCTTTGGACTTCTTCTCACTCCCCCCCCTCTCCCGTCCCAACCCAAACTCAACTCGTCCTCCGTTAACTTGCTTTACAGCATGCGCCGCCTTCTGATGGTTGGGCTTGCTGAGGCTGCTGCGGAGAAGACCATGGTTCGCTCTCACAAGGGCATCGACGGCGCTTTTGTAGTCGATGTTATCAACGATGGCAAGAGCGGTGTCGCCGTCCAGCTCGAGGGGAGTTCGTTCGAGACGGTGTGGCAACTGAAGGAGGGCGGTGAACACGGCATCCTTAATCTCAACAAGGTGCGTTACGTAGCAGCTGGTTTTGTGGTGTGTTGCTGGTTTTGTTTGTTGTACGTTCGAGGGTGGTGCAGTGGTGGCGATGGTGCACGTTATCTGAAGTATCAACCTGAACTTGAGTTGTTTTTATGTACCAGGAATGTACGCTCGTAGCCTACTCGAAATTTCACCATTTTAATATAGTAAACGAATAGGACCAGCAGCGTATTGCGAGTATATCGTTATCTGAAGTATCAACATGAACTTGCGTTGTTTCCAGATAAGCACTCGTAGCCTACTCGAAACTCTCATTTCAATATATACGATTAGGACAAGAAGCATATGGACGTTTTGGTCAGGGATCAGTAAAAACGTATTCAAGTCAACCCTTTTATTTACTTTTGATACCCAAAAACTCCAAAAATAACCAACGCTAACCCAAGAACATAGTATCAGCTTAAATAAAAGGCTACGTAACTTAACTGACTCGTCGTCTCACCCCTTTTCCCCACCACCCTACCTACAGCTGACGAGTAACGACGTCTACGCGGTGGGCCAGACGTACGGCGTGGAAGCAGCCCGAGCCTCGATCGTTGCCGAGATCACGAATGTCTTCGGCGCGTACGGCATCGCAGTCGACCCTCGGCACCTGGGCCTGGTGGCAGACCACATGACCTTCAACGGGGGCTACCGGGCGATGAATCGAATGGGCATGTCGGATTTCTCCTCGCCTTGCCTGCAGATGAGCTTCGAGACCACGGCAGAGTTCATGACCAAGGCCGCCGTAGCGGGTAACAGCGACAAGCTCAAGTCCCCCTCGGCTAGGATTGTGATGGGACGCGTGGGCGATTTTGGCACGGGAATGTTCGATTTGCTTCAGCCCGTGGGAGTTGCAGTTGGCGGTGGCGTTGGGAGAAGAAGAGGGGCTGCGTAGGTTTTGTCGCCAGCCGATCGGATTACGGTTGGGGTGGGGGCTGGTTGAGTAGATTCCCGTGGTCTTGCCTTTGTATTAACGCCTTCGTGTTTGTTGTAAATATGTTTAGGTGTTTGGTATCAAGCGGCGAAAACTAATCAAGTACGTCGCGTTTTTTCTTGGAGCTGGCTGTGGGAAACGTGCGGTGTGGTTTTTAGTTGTGCGCTGGTGCAATAATTAGCAAGCAGTGCTTTTTTGGTGGGGCGGGGTGTTTTAGGCGTCGAAGATTCTTGATGCCTAAACTTGTAAACTCTTTGCAGAAGCGGCAGCGTGCGTGCGTGCCGAAAGGCAAAGCCCGTGTTCCTTGATCCTGGTGGAACCGGCCTCTTGTTTGCGGAGGCGTTTTTTGTGATTGCGTTGTCTTTTTCAAGCTAATGGGCTTGCGATGTTTCGGCTCAAGATATTGGCGATGCGTATATGAAGTACTGTCCTTCCGAAGGATGCTGTCGGAATCAAGCGTGTATCGTCTTGTAGGCAAGTGCTTCGCAAAAAAATGTGTATTTTCGCTTGGTACTGGTTATTGTGGGAGCTGTTTTTTGTTTTTCCCTGAGGCCCTCCTGGCCCGGCATAATAATACTCAAGCTTCTCAACTCTCCTTGCTTATTTTACCTGGGTCATCACATCACGTGATCTTCTGATCTCCATTTCATGCTGATGCGGTGCATGAAGGGATTCGATACGTGCATGTGTTTCGCTTTTTTACCCTTTGGTGACAAGAGGAATGCTTCACATCTCTGACATGCGCACCAACTATTTTAGCGTAAAAATAAAACAAAACTACAGCTAGCTGAGGCACCACGTCGTCTACGCGCGGACGGACTTCCACACGTTTTGGGGGGAGTAAATATAACTCGGAAATTGTGCGAAATACATTTTGCAGCAGTCAGGCCACCTCCGAGTCCGTGTTGTATCGCGTAAAAAACGAATGCCAAATGTCCTTAAATCATACATGGACCGGTAAGGTAGGCGTATCGCGTAAAAAACGAATGCCAAATGTCCTTTAATCATACATGAACCGGTAGGGCAGGCGGAAGCACTTGCCTTGTTGCATTTGAGCATTGGCTTCCTTTTCGTCAACATATTTTGTCGGTTGTGAAAGGCTTGTATTGCCTGGGACACCCTATTATTATGGCCTTCGGCTTACTTGGCCTCTTGAAATCAAAAGTCCAAGTGACCGTGTTGGTGGCCTATTTCCTCCGGAAAACTCAGTTTCCCCCCCCCCCCCCCCCCCCCTCCCGCCCCGCTTTCTGTCTAAGTCCCCCCCCATCTCATGTATCATCTTTGCCCTTGTTGCTCCTGCTCCTGTTAATAGCCTTAACTCAGATTCGGAGGCACTCATTAGGCTCTTGTCCCCCCCCTTACCACGGTCCGCGAGAAAAGTTCTTCCAGCACTTTCTTCCCTCGACGACTCGCGTCTAAATGCCATTGGGGTCCATCATACTTACGACGTACCAGTAGTAAGGTATATTGCGTTCTCGATGGCGTTGCTATATACAGGGAGAGGCTCAGGTTCACCCCGCCGCCCATAACAGCCGATTTTCCTAATTGAGAATTGCATTTCCGATGAGAATGAAAATCGAAAATGTTGGTTTTTGAATTGTAAGATGTACTTCCCTCAGACACGTTTTTCACTGTAAACTGTTGTCAGTTGTGTCAGTTGTGACACCCGTCAATGACAAACAAAAAAATAACGAAATCGGCATCGGCAGTCTTTAAGATATCGAAGATCCCAGAAAATCTGCATTATTAATGGGCGAGGGACCTCGCTCAGGAATGCAAATTCCCTTGAATCCTCGATTGTTCGAACCTGTCAAGGCTGATTTCAATTTTTGTTCGTGGATCGATACCTACAATCGAGGAACGTATTTTGTAATTCAAATTTTGATCGTGAACGAAATACAACTCTTAAGCAAGAGCGAAGTACTAAAATCGGTTTCCGTTCTCATCGGAAAGGCAATTATTCTCAATGAGCAAAATCGGCTGTTCCATGGTGCTCACGTCATTCACAGCCGCTGATGCCTGAATGCGACGAGATTTTTTTGCACGTTGTTTTAGCACTCCGCCACGGACAGGCCATGGCTACTTTACGGCGGCGCCATGGCTACTCCATGACATGTCCATGGCATGTCCATGGCATGTCCATGGCGATTCCGTGGCGACTCCATGGCGACATGCCCATGGCGTCTCCATGGCACGTCCATGGCGACTCCATGGCATGTCCATGGCGTGTCCACGGCGAAACCACGGCAACTCCATGAAGACACCATGGCGTCTCCGTGGCGCCTCCACGGTGTGTCCATGGTGCCGCCACGGTGTGACCACGGCACCGCCATGGTGTGACCACGGCACCGCCATGGTGTGTCCACGGTGCCGCCATGGTGTGACTATGGTGCCGCCATGGTGTGACCATGGTGTGTCCATGGCGTCTCCGTGGCGACTCCATGGTGTGTCCATGGTGCCGCCACGCTGTGACCACGGCACCGCCATGGTGTGTCCATGGTGCTGCCATGGTGTGTCCATGGCGTCTCCGTGGCGACTCCATGGTGTGACCATGGTGCCTCCATGGTGTGACCACGGTACCGCCATGGTGAGTCCATGGCGTCTCCACGGCGAATCCATGAATATTCCATGGCGCCTCCATGGTGTCTCCATGGTGCCTCCATGGTGTGCCATGGTGTGACTACGGTGCCGCCATGGTGTGTCCACGGCGTCTCCACGGTGACTCCATGGAGACACCATGGCATGGCCGTGCCCTCTCCATGGTGTGACCACGGCACCGCCATGGTGTGTCCATGGCGCCTTCGTGGCGAATCCATGGATAGGCCATGGCGGCACCATGGCGGCACCATGGCGACTCCATGGGGACACCATGGCATGGCCGTGGCGACTCCATGGTGCGTTCATGGTGCCGCCATGGTGTGTCCATGGCGTCCTCGCGGCGACTCCATGGTGTGCCTGTGGCGCCTCCATGGTGTGTCCATGGTGCCGCCATGGTGTGACCACGGCACCGCCATGGTGTGACTACGGTGCCGCCGTGGCGTGTCCACGGCGAAAACACGGCGACTCCATGGAGACACCATGGCATGTCCGTGGCGCCTCCATGGTGCGTCCACGGTGCCGCCATTGAGCCGCCATAGTGTGTCCATGGTTTCTCCACGGCGAATCCAGCGACTCCATGGAGACACCATGGCATGGCCGTGGCGACTCTATGGTGTGACCACGGCACCTGACCACGGCGCCGCCATGGTGTGACCACGGTGCCGCCATGGCGTGTCCACGGCGAAACCACGGCGTCTCCGTGGCGACTCCATGGCGTGGCGCCTCCATGGTGCGTCCATGGTGCCGCCATGGTGCCGCCATGGTGTGTCCATGGCGTCTCCACGGCGAATCCATGAATATTCTATGGCGCCTCCATGGTGTCTCCATGGTGCCTCCATGGTGTACCATGGTGTGACTACGGTGCCGCCATGGTGTGTCCACGGTGACTCCATGGAGACACCATGGCATGGCCGTGCCCTCTCCATGGTGTAACCACGGCACCGCCATGGTGTGTCCATGGTGCCGCCATGGTGTGACCATGGTGCCGCCATGGTGTGACCATGGTGCCGCCATGGTGTGTCCATGGCGCCTCCGTGGCGAATCCATGGATAGGCCATGGCGACTCCATGGGGACACCATGGCATGGCCGTGGCGACTCCATGGTGTGTCCATGGCGCCCCCGCGGCGACTCCATGGTGTGCCTGTGGCGCCTCCATGGTGCCGCCATGGTGTGACCACGGCACCGCCATGGTGTGACCACGGTGCCGCCGTGGCGTGTCCACGGCGAAAACACGGCGATTCCATGGAGACACCATGACATTTCCGTGGCGCCTCCAGGCGATTCCATGGAGACACCATGACATGTCCGTGGCGCCTTCATGGTGCGTCCACGGTGCCGCCATTGAGCCGCCTTGGTGTGTCCATGGTTTCTCCATGGCGAATCCAGCGACTCCATGGAGACACCATGGCATGGCCGTGGCGACTCTATGGTGTGACCACGGCACCTGACCACGGCGCCGCCATGGTGTGACCACGGTGCCGCCATGGCGTGTCCACGGCGAAACCACGGCGTCTCCGTGGCGACTCCATGGCGTGGCGCCTCCATGGTGCGTCCATGGTGCCGCCATGGTGGCGCCATGGTGTGTCCATGGCGTCTCCACGGCGAATCCATGGATAGACCATGGCGGCACCATGGTGGCACCATGGCGACTCCATGGGGACATCATGGCATGGCCGTGGCGACTCCATGGTGCGTCCATATTGCCGCCATGGTGTGTCTATGGCGTCTCCGCGACGACTCCATGGCGTGCCAGTGGCGCCTCCATGGTGTGTCCATGGCGTCTCCGTGGCGCCTCCATGGTGTGTCCGTGGCGCCTCCATGGTGTGTCCATGGTGCCGCCATGGTGGTCCATGGTGTGACCACGGTGCCGCCATGGTGCTTCGATGGGGTGTCCGTGGCGTCTCCGTGGCGACTCCATGGTGTACCCGCTGTGCCGCCATGGTGTGACCATGGTACCGCCATGGTGTGACCACGGTGCCGCCGTGGAGACGCCATGGCCACACCATGGAGACGCCATGGCCATACCATGGTGTAGCCGTGAACAGGCCATGGAGTCGCCATGGCCTGTCCACGGCTACACCATGGAGAAGCCATAGCCACACCATGGAGTCGCCACGAAGTAGCTGTGGACAGGCCATGGAGACGCCATGGAGTCGCCATGGCGACTCCACGGCATGTCCATGGAGGAGCCATGGCCACACCATGGAGTGGCCATGGAGGAGCCATGGAGATGCCATGGCCGTACCATGGTGTAGCCGTGGAAAAGACAGTGGAGACTCCACGGCATGTCCATGGAGGAGCCATGGCGACACCATGGAGTCGCCATGGACATGCCGTGGACAGGCCATGGAGACGCCACGGCATGTCCATGGAGGAGCCATGACCACACCGTGGAGTCGTCATGGCGTGTCCATGGACACCCCATGGCCACGCCATGGAGACGCCATGGCCATACCATGGAGTAGCCACGGTGACTCCATGGATACGCCATGGACATACCATGGTGTAGCCGTGGACAGGCCACGGAGACGCTATGGACACACCATGGCGGCACCATGGACACACCATGAAGGCGCCACGACATGCCATGGTGTCTCCATGGAGTCGCCGTGGTTTCGCCGTGGACACGCCATGGCGGCACCGTGGTCACACGATGGCGGTGCCGTGGTCACACCATGGAGGCGCCACGGCCATGCCACGGTGTCTCCATGGAGTCGCCGTGGAGTCGACGTGGAAACGCCATGAAGGTACCGTGGTCACACCATGGAGGCGCCGTGGTCACACCATGGCGGTACCACGGAGATGCCATGGACACACCATGGAGGCGCCACGGACATGACATGGTGTCTCAATGGAGTCGCCGTGGTTTCGCCGTGGACAATCCATGGACATGCCATGGAGTCGCCATGGACATGCCCATGGCGTCTCCATGAATATGCGCCGTGGTTTCGCCGTGGACACGCCATGGACATGACATGGAGTCGCCACGGACATGCCATGGAGTCGCCATGGACATGCCATGGAGTCGCCATGGACATGCTCATGGCGTCTCCATGGACATGCCATGAAGTCGCCATGGACATGCCATGGAGTCGCCATGGACATGCCATGGAGTCGCCACGGCGACTCCATGGGGACGCCATGGACATACCATGGTGTAGCCGTGGACAGGCCATGCAGTCGCACGTGTCCATGGAGGAGCCATGGCCACACCATGGAGTCGCCATGAAGTAGCTATGGACAGGCCATGGAAACGCCATGGAGTCGCCATGGCCGTACCATGGTGTAGCCGTGGACAGGCCATGGAGACGCCATGAGGTCGCCATGGACATGCCGTGGACTGCCCATGGAGACGCCATGGAGATGCCATGGAGTCGCCATGGACATGCCGTGGACAGGCCATGGAGACGCCATGGCCGTACCATGGAGACGCCATGGACATACCATGGTGTAGCCGTCGACAGGCCATGGAGACGCCATGGAGTCACCATGGAATAGCCATGGAGCCGCCATGGAGTCGCCATGGAGTCGCCATGGAGTCGCCATGGAGTGGCCATGGAGTCGCCATGGAGTAGCCGTGGTATCCTTGGAGTCGCCATGGACAAGCCGTGGCGTGTCCATGGAGACTCCATGGCCATACCATGAGGTAGCCATGGACATACCATGGTGTAGCCGTCGACAGGCCATGGAGACGCCATAGAGTCGCCATGGAGTCGCCATGGAGTAACCACCTTCTTGGTATAATGATGGCATGCTTTGTAATGAAAGGATGGGACGCCTGTTAACCACTATCACCAGCAGACAGCGTGATGGCGAGACGAGTCTTCTTGAGGGTCGGCACGCGAGAAGAGAACATATATAGCGTCGCTTCGAGAACAGTTCTGGAGCAAGACGCGACCATTGATTGCTACCATCCCTACGAGTAGAAGAAGAAAGTGTTGCCAAAGCAATAAGAGAAGACCACAGGGGGGGGAGAAGTTAAACGTCGCCACCAGAAGACGGGAGGGACTATGTTGACACAAGAAGAAGCGTGCACGTAGTACTCAATGCTGCCACAGATCGAACGAAAGGATAAACCGCAAAGAAGAAAGTTTATACTGAAGTCACGGCAGGACGGCAGAAAAAAATCAAGACTGTTGACGGGTCGTGGTCCGACCTGCGGGTCGGGTCACGAGGTTCTCTAAAAGCTCACGGATCGGATCAGTGCCGGGTCGGGTCAGAAAGTATTTGAAATGTCACGAGTCGGGTCGAGTCGGGTCGGGTCGGGTTAGGTCGTCACCCGACCCGCGAGTTTTGACCCAACCCCGCCCTGAAAAAACAAAACTACCGGCGCGAGGGGCGATGTCCTGATGAATCGGGGGTGACTATCCGAAGCGCGGACACAACTCTGATCGATGTCTGCCTATGTATGACAGCACCAAAAGCCTGCGGAAAACTCACATGCAACTCTCACACCGCACTCAATCGGGTGCTGCTGGTCGTGGACTTTCGGATTGCCCGGCCGGGTGGCTGCGTCTTATAGCTGGGGCGTGTTCGTAATAACCCCCCCCCCCCACCTACGACTGACAGCCTTCAAGCCCCGGCGCCCCCCTGCCTTGGTGATGCAAGGCAGAGCGTTCGGGCTCTCGAAGCACTTTGCGGACGGACGCCGTCGAGTTCTTCTGCTCCTTTTGGTACCCCACCATTGTAAGTTTTGCGACGGAATTTCTGCGGATTCTGCGCGCGGCGGCCTGGGCTCTCTCTCTGCGCGAGGACTTTCGATTCGAATAGTTCCGCGTCCGTCCGTACCCGACAAGACACACAACAAGCAAGCAAGCAAGCATCATTAAGCAAGCAGCGTTAAGCAAAAACAAACAGTGGTTTGCTGCCGGACACTGGGGGGCCAGGCCCAAGCTATCCAAGTCGGAGGCCTCATCTCGAACCGGATCGAAGCCGCCGCCCCGCCCCGCCCCTTCTTTCGCCCTTTCGTCTAAGCACCCACCACCTATCTATCGATGTCAGATACCAGCCAGCCCCTCTGTTGATCATTCCGTATTCTCTATCGATGACAGGTATCAGCTCCTCTGCTGATCAATCCGTACTACTATTATTACGTACGTACAGCCTCTTTTGATCGGGCAGGTTTTGTCCCTCCTGGACTTGGCACGTTTTTTCCCTCCTCCGCCGCGACACCTCTCTCTCAGCGTTCGTTCGTTTTGTGGCTTTTCGGACCGGCCCAAAACGGAACGGAAATACCACTCTGAACCGAAATATAGGGAACTTTTGTATTCTAAGTTTCAGTCTAAACGGTGCTTATATTTCGGGTCAGATTGGTAATCGTTTTCGGAAAATACTTTTTTTACCTCCTCCTTTTCTCACAACAGTATTACATTTATTTGACGACGACTCTTCTTGTCCACTCGAAAATCTCTTGAAGAAAAATAAACGGTTTCAACTCCATTGCCTTGTGTATAATTCCTCGCGTTTACTTCAAGTTGAATACTTGTTTCCAGTTTGCAGACTCGCTTCAAGTTGGAGACTCTCTCCAAGTGGCAAAAACAAATAATTTCCAGGGGTACGCGCGGTAAAGGTCGGGACGGGAAAATGTGGTCGGGACGGGAACGGTACGGTACGGGAATGGGAAACCGTCAGATTTTTCGTTCCCGACCGCGATTTCCCGACCGGTACCATCGTCAGTTTCTGTTCCCGAGCTCTACCGTCCCGCGGTAATGGCCGTGTTCCCGTTCCCGACTGTTTCCCATCCCACTGTCTGCCCATTCCCGACTATTCCCGTCCCGCTGTCCGCCCAGTCCCGACTATTCCCATCCCACTGTCGTCATGTAAGTGATTCCCGTCCCATCCCGACCATGGGGCACAGCTTCTCCCATCCCGCATCTCACTATTGGGGCAGATATTCCCATTCCATTTACCGCCGATTTTTTCGTTTTCCCATCCATCGCATGACCATGGATGGATGCAAGTGCGTATACTGCATTTTTACTCGTATATATTTCCGAACTATAAAAACAAATCGTCTACG
>MEHQ01001846.1:343471-366872 GCA_008828725.1 Saccharina japonica | reverse complement strand
CCCCCCCCCCCCCCCCCCCGACATGCTCCGTCCCGGCATATTAGGGATGCGAGGGTCTATGGGCATACGACTACGGCCATGCAGGAAAATGAAGTACACCCCCCTGCCAGTACCTTCCTGCATGCTAAACACGTTCATGATGGGGCCTAGCCAGGTGTAGCGATCGACCGAGTATATGATGAGAAGCGCGACCGTGTATTCCGTGGGAGCATACAGTGCTGTTCGGAATCAAATGAGTGTGTAAACATATTAAGGAGATACGCATTTCGTACGTGTTTTTTTGGGGCCCATCGTGGGGGTTCTGACTGCTATCTTACCACAACAGCCCACCCACGGTGATAATAGTGGAATTAGACGCGAGCCAACGAGGGACGGAAATAAATGATCAACTATTTCCGCGAAAAATAAAGAAAGGCATATATATATGCACCGTAGCAGGGATGGGGGAGGAGTGCCCGCTATGTTATTCCCGGATCTGAGTTACTAAAACAAAGAGAGGGAGCGTGATCACCACGAGTGTAGGGTAAAAAGACAATACATGGGATGGGAAATACATCCGTACGTATCAAAAGTGGAAGCGCGTGGCGTTGAGAGTGGTATACCTGGGTACACGTTGCGCGCGCGCGCGTGCTAACGTGCGTCGTACAGCCGTTGCATCGTACCACTCTGTACCGAAAAATAAGCACGGTTATGATTGAATATTAAAGTGCAAATGATCCTTATATTTCCGGACAGAGTGGTATACTGTTCTTCACGCGCACCGGTCATACTTCGGAGTAAAACTTATTGATGTTACATACTGTGGTTTTGTTTTCCCACGCGCCCGAGGAGGAAAAAACAAAAACAAAAAAACAATATTGAAAAACAAAAAAACACCGACGACGCAGCACATGAATGAAAGGGCGAGAATAGGACACCTACCACTTGTGGCTTATCAGTGCAGTACGTAGCAGTGTAGTAGCATATCAGTAGCAGTAGCAGTAGCAGTAGCAGTAGCAGCAGTAGTTTTGATTGCTTGACATGTTCGTGTATGAATTGCACAAAGAACCTACTGCGTTTTCTTGCTTGGAAACCTTCTGTATGTAACGCAGCCAGCCGTTGTCGTTTTTTAGTCAACCAATCAATGGAGGAGGATGTAGAAGTGTGAGTCACGAAAAGTTTACGGGACAACCCTCGCATCCCTACAATGCCGGGACGGAGAACGTTGGGTTTTCACCAACCAGGCAGGCATTGCTTGCACCAAGCGCGAAGCGCCGTGAGGTATTGGGCGAGTCGCATGCAGGGTGAGCTGCATCCTGCTAAGAACAGCCTCTGAGGCGGACCTACATATGGACGGCAGCCTCCAATGGATTGATTTCATTTCTGGTGTGGCCACTTCCAGAGACATATATGAGATTACTATGTATCTGCCGGGGGGGGGGGGGGGGGGGGGGGGGCGTACTCATTTGTTGCTTGCCTTAAAAATCATTTGACCATAGAACGTTTGTTCTATGTGTCATTTGTAGTATTCGTGTGTGATTCGTGATGTGCTACTCAGTTTTATAATAAGCCGTTCGGGCGTGTTTTGTGTTTATTGCTATTACTAGTTACAGTGTAGATAGGGCGGTCAGTCGAGCGGTCAAAACCACGGTCTCCTAATATAGCGGCGTTAACGAGAACCCTGCACCGTTGCGGTATAGTATAGCCGTTGGACAAAAGCATGCAACAACAGCTCGTAGTACTGGCTTGTTATTAATAGCCGTTACACAAACCAAAAAAACACCATGAAACAACAGAAAAACAAAAACAAAAACAAAAAACTGACTTGATATTAATAGCCGCTTCCACAAAGATCATTGCAACAGCTACGAGCACTGTACTAGTATATCTTGACTGCTGTTGCACAATTTCAACAGATCACAATGCAACGGTCTTCTTCTTCTTCAGTCCTTCTCGGTCATCGACGACCTCTAAGCCCATCGATAAAGCCGTTGCCCGGACCGATTTACACACGCTCTCGAGGGGTAGCAGCACGCTGTGCGTTTCGGCGTTCTTGATCTTAGCAATCTCGTAGATAGCCTTGAGGCCCACCTGTGAGGGGGGGGGGGGAACTCACGTCGTGCACGGCCGTAGTCGTATGACCATAGACCCTCGCATCCCTACAATGCCGGGGGGGGGGGGGGGCAGAAAATGAACAATAGCGCGGTTCCAAACACCACCGGGTTTTCGTTTAGTGAGTGGGAGCGACGGATACATCATAAAGCAGCAGCAGCAGCAGCAGCGAGGCGCGGGACAAGTGAAAGGTGGAGAAAATCGCTTAGCGATACGTAGCTACCTACCGTTGAGCCACAACAGGCTACTGCTGTAGGCAGTAGGCTACAACAGGCTACTGCCGTCGTGAAAGACGCATGCTACGGTAGAGGTGCACCACAATTTTTTTTTTTTAGGCTTCTCACACTTGAGGAGGTCTATACTAATAGTAAGTCAATAGTAAGCCACCTGCCTTTGGAGGAAAATAAAACTGCTACGTAACCGATGGGCAATCACACGGCCTTAAGTACAAAATGAAAAATATTGCAACACAAGAAATAAAATGGAATTCTGACGATTTTGGGTCAAGGAGCCTTTAATAGCCAAAAAAAGGTATACCATATACCTCTATCGTAGTAGCACGCGTCGAAAACAGTACACTATTAATAGCCTCTTGTCTGACCGGAACGGGGAAAGGACGAGGGATTACCAGGCATATTGTTTGTTACTTTAGACCGGAAACGGTTAAGGCAACCGCGTTGCCCGTCTCCTTACGACGACATACGACAGGAGACCGTGGTTGGTTTTCACCCCTTGACTGGCCGCCCCCTACATTAAAACCAGTACAAGAAGCCCTCACGCCACCCCACTCACACTAAAACCAGTATAATCAGCCCTCACCCCACCCCACCCACACTAAAAACAGTATACGAAGACCAAAATAAGTCTTGACGCGCCCAAAAGGGCCGGTCTCCTTTTAATAACACATTTGCTTAATTGCATCAGACTACCAAGTAACTACTAAGTTAACTTATTGCCGGCGCACTACTGCTAATAGCACTAATAGTAGGTTGCTCGTGTACACAAAATATCTATCGATACGACGTAAGCAGAGCATACCCCACCCGCGACTCGCCGAACAACCTCACCGCGCTTCGCGCTTGGTGCTAGCAATGTCTTTCTGGTAGGTGAAAACCCGACATGCTCCATGCTCCGTCCCGGCATTGTAGGGATGCGAGGGTCTATAAGTCATACGTCTACGCCCATGCATGAATATCGAGTACCCCCCCCCCCCCCCCCCCCCTGGCCGGACACTTGCCAAAACGTTTCTGTGTAAGTGTGATATATGGAAACAACGTAATGAGCGCCCAAATGTTGGAGGTGTCTCTGTTAGGAGTAGGAACGATGCTCCGTCTCGAAAGGGATGCGTGGTCAATGGTCAAACACTAAGGCAAGCAACAAATGAGTACGCCCCCTTCGCGCTCGGTGCTAGCAATGTCTGCCTGGTCGGTGAAAACCCGACATGCTCCGTCCCGGCATTGTAGGGGTGCGAGGGTCTGTGAGTCACACGATTACCCTTTTTTTTCTCCCCCCCCCCCCCCCCCCCCCCGACACTTTCCCCTCTCGCTTACCCGGCCGCTCTGTTCGTGCCCAGTCCGAGATCCTCCCTACAGGTCAGCGGAGGACCGAACGTGCCACAAAAACGACGCGATCGAAAACAGCGGCGGTGCAAGCAGAGGAAGGGTACTCGTATAACCGGATGTTATGCTTGCGCAGCGAATCAAGGGACAAGGAGAAGGGCTACTGCAGTGGATCGATGTCAAAAAAAAAAATCACTCGCATGTGTCCATGTTTTTTTTTTGTGGCAGAGGTTGCAACAGGAGTCCGGGGGAAACGTACATACACTGACTGTACACACGTACGCATACTTATTTTTCCAATTTCGCTAAACCCACGAAACAAAAAAATGGCGGGATGAAAGCCATTTTCGCCATTTTCGCCAAAAAAAAACAAAAACATCACGGGGCACCACCATATCACCACCTCTACGTGCGATGCCATTATCACTCTCAGAGCTTTAACGTACGAGCTACGAGACCTCTCGTGAGGCTATAGTTATAGACGTGTCAAGGTTCAGATGGCATTGCCATATGCCCGGGGGACCTTCCCCGCGTCTTCTCAAAAATGCCTTGCCCTTGTATTTCATTGTCCGATATCACAGCGCCAGGTAGGGCAAGCATTAGCACCCCCTTACAGGAAGAGTACAGACAGCACTTAAGAATTTGGGAGCTAAGAACTTCAGGCTCGACTTTTAGACGGAGTTAATAATGCGGCCCCTTTTATACTGATATTACTAGTAGGACACACCCTGCCTTACCTATATAAGTAGATCGAGCCTCGCCCAAAATGAAAAAAAAAAAAAAAAAAAAACATTATAAGTAAGTGGTGACGCATGCTGTTATGCTGACAAATCGAGCAGTACGTACAGCGTACGGGCCGTGTAATAGTACAGCGGGTATTACAGCCCACACGCGTGCGCGTGTGTCGGCACCGCGGTGCATGCAGCACACGACAAGAGCCGCGCAGCCTGCGTTCCTCGGTCTCGTCTCGGTGGCAACACCACTACTGTCTACGACCCTTGGCTCAGCTTCGACAAAAAACGGTCGATAGTGCACAAAAACTCCCATCATCACACATAAATTTCCGAGAAATTTTATCCCGGGCGGCCGGCATTACAAAGGGTTAGGGTGTGTACGCGTTTCAACCATCTGTCGAGCTGGGTCAGGTTGTAGACACTGCACGCCAAAAGGTATAGGGCTAGGGTTCACGTTTTTAAGTCACACCACATTTCAAAAACGTTTTGAAGCGGCAACACCAGCACTGTCTACGGCTTTTGGCCCAGCTACGACAAAAAACGGTCGACTGTGCACAAAAACTCCCATCATCGCATATAAATTTCCAAGAAATTTCCGAGGCGGCCGGCATTACGAAGGGTTAGGGTGTAAGGGTTTCAACCATCTCTCGAGCTGGGTCAGGTTGTAGACACTGCACGCCAAAGGTACAGGGCTAGGGTCCACGTTTTTAAGTCACACCACATTTCAAAAACGTTTTTGAAGCAGGGCCACGTCGTAAAATACGGCTCAGAAAAAAACGGCTATGTACTCTGCTGCGTCGTTCTTGCGGTGGCGGCGGAGGCACTCCGATGTCACTGGCTTACCCCTCCCCATTCCCCGATGCAAACGAGAAATGTGTCCGGGCCCCGGTACCGTTCCAAGACATGACCCAAAAAAGACAATATATATATATATATCCGACGCATCACGACGCTTCCACAGCCGACCACGCAGCATGCAGAGCTGGGTGTCGAATTCAGTATCAGGTACAGCAGTAGTGGTTCCTCTACAGTGCCTATGTATAGCGGCAACCGGCACTACTCAGCACACTTGCCACACTGGTGAGTCCCATCAGTGCCAAGCGATTCCACCGGCACTATTCAACCGGCACTATAGAGGGCAATCGGCACTACTCCGCACACTGCTACACTGGTTAATCCCATCTGTGCCAAGCGATTTTACCGGCACTATAGCGATTCCACCGGCACAATTCAACCGGCACTATAGAGGGCAATCGGCACTACTCCGCACACTGCTACACTGGTTAATTCCATCTGTGCCAAGCGATTTTACCGGCACTGTAGCGGCCAGCCGGCACTATAGAGAGACCACGGTACTATAGAGGGCAACCGGCACTGCTCAACCGGCACTATAGCGGCCAACCGGCACTATAGAGGGACCACGGTACTATAGAGGGCAACCGGCACTATAGAGGGACCACTACTGCTGTATTTCACCAACTTGGTCAAACTCAGAGCTGACGTATCAAACTCGCACATAACCATATTGCTGTTGTATACGTACAAGGAAAGAAAAAAAAAACGGACCTTACTCCACTTCCTGATACTAGTTTGTATTCGTTTACAAGTACGCGTGCGTTCGCGCCTGCAAGGGTCGGCGGGCCGGTGTGTGTGTGTGGGTGTGTGGGTGGGTGGGTGGGTGGGTGGGCTGGTGCCCGTGAGCTGACCTTATCTACCCCCGCACACCGCTTTAGCAACCACGTGGTCTGAGGTGTGCTCAGCTCGAACGTGAAGCTCCGGTCCGTGTACGCGGTCAGCATCTGAGGAGTCCAGCGAGGGGGGCGTAGGGCGTGGGCGGAGGAAGGGGGGGGGTAGGAGTTGCGGCGAGTCCATAATTATCCGTTCGCGGGACAAAATCGAGATGGTGCTGTTGCGAGCGAAGCGAGTTTCGAAATGACACGCTCGCCTAAAAAAATAGGGGTCCTGTTTGAGGTTGCCGTACGCGAAGCGAGCTATGCAAATTTACGAGCGGGTCGCCTGGTCGCCTTTCTATTTAGGAAACCCCTTTTGAGCTGGGTGAATGAAAACAAACGCATGGGAAGGAAGATCCGGGCCGTCCGACCGCGAAAGCCTCCGATCGTGTGTTTAGCTTGCTTTTTTTCCAGCGCACGCAGCAGACAGACGACAGCAGTTATCTCGTACCAATAGCCACCAGTGCGAATTTCTACCGCAAAGCGAAAGCTACAATATCTTGATCTTCGCCGTCATCGGCAAGAGTCGCCCATACGTGTGTGCGTGTGTATGTTCCTTTACACAAAAACCGTTATTTTTATCCGTCGACCCCCAGCGCACCAAGTGTGTCCGTGCTGGTTCTTCGTCCCTAGAGAGAGAGATACAAGCTCTGATGTGGTCACAAAAACTACGACACAAGGGAGATACTACACTGTAACGCGGTAAGGAGGAAGGAGGGTAGACAATGCACAATTCGATGCGAGTCGAAAGGGCTGAAGTCTTTCTCGCGATAAAAATGCAAGGCACGAACCGTAGTGGGGGGGGAAGGAAGAGGAGCCTACTTGGTGACCCCAGATCTGAGTTACGACTATTAATAGGAAGGAGAGAGAAAGGAAGGGAGAAGATTATATGCACATGGTATGGGGGAGGGGGGGGGATGCGGTAAGGAGGAAGGAGGGTAGACAAACAATGCAATGCAATGCCATTATACTGGATATGCATATATATCTGGTACCTGGTATACAGTACGGTAAGCACAACATACACACGACAGCAATCCCAGATACATCCGTTTAATACGAGACGGAAGCGGTCGCCGCCGGGAAGAAGCCAACCGTCTATATACCAGGGTATGCCTGGTATACCTGGTATGCCTTACGTGGACTATATGTACATGTACCACGGGTACAGGTATACCAGTGGTCTACTTACGCTATGTACGTATAGATAGATAGATAGGGCGGCAGTGTTTCCGGCCAGTAGTGGACAAAGCATGATAGTAGATCTTCCTAAGGTAGCTATTTACGCACTCTGGTTGGCTAAGGGTATGTTTTACGCGGCTCAATCAACTTGGACTCTTTCGTAGCCACCCCGAGTCAGCCTAGAGTATTTCCAAGCTCAGCATCCACGCCGGCCGAGTCAACGTAAGAGTCTTACCAGGGACAGCATCCCAGCACCAACCACTGCCATAGGGTTCGGGTTAGGGCTCGGGTCGGAGGGTCGACTTCAGGCGCCAAGCACCACACCCCCGTAAAGATCTACCATCAAGGTTTGTCCACCCCTCGTTTCCGGCACCGGCCCACAAGCAAAAAGGATCGCGCGGGGTTTCGAGAACTGGGACGAGGGTCACTTTGCGCGGGGACCACGGCTGGATGAGGTAAGAGACTAACACAGGAAGCTACGTATGATACTGCTGTACGTATGATATAATAGGAGTATGCACAATAGGCGAGAGCGAGGGGTGTTCGTAGTACTACAGCTGTCTAGACCACGTACTGCTGAAGATGACGAAAAACACTAAAACGGTTAGGCGGACTGACAGTGGCGGTGGATCAGCTCTACGTACTACATACGAGAACCCCTCTACTTGCAGACTGCCTCGTACTGCCTGCTGCTGCTAGGGGCTGAGAGAGTGCAGTGCCCGTGGTGTGGATCGTGTGCGGATTTCGCTCAAAAACACTCCACGCGCAGTTCGATAAAAAAAAACTTCGACCACGACAGACAGCAGGAGGACAGCGCACGCCAACTCACGCATGGCATGGGCGTGTTCTGCACGATGTGCTTGGTGTCCTCGTTGAACTTCTTGCAGAACTCCATCATGTTGATGCCCAGAGGGCCCAGAGCTTGCCCGATCGCCGGCCCCGGCTTGGCCGTTCCCGCAGGTACTCGCATCCTCACAGTCCGAACAAACGACATGCTTTCGCGGCGTCCGCTTTCTTTCGTGCTGTGGTCTCAGGGCTCCAGCTGTTGTGCCTCACGGTACACGAGCTTATCCCGGTGCACACCCTGGTGCCTTCCGTTTTCTGCAGGCCGTCGTCAAGTCGTCAAAGAAGCTACAAGTTACCGAGTGGGCGAGCTCTGGTGGGCTGTGTGGTTGGAGTTCCACTAATTTTTGTGCATGTTTTGAAAGGGAGGGGCTCTGGAAAACCCCGCACAATATATGGATCTTGATATCTTGATACTCTGAAAGTTCCGATGATTTGAAAGAATCCGGATTCTCAGGATCTCCAATCTCCAGACTCTTCGCCGCCTCGTATGCGTACCGAGTACCGAGTACGAATTCGTATTTTTAGTTCTTCCTCTTTTTCTTCGTTGTTGTGCTGCCTCCTGTGCTGCTGTGTTCTGTGCTTGTTCTGTGTTGTTATTCTTTTGTCTGTTCTCGGTGGCTGTCTGTGCTGGTGTGTGTGGTTCCCCCATCCAGTGCGTATTACCGGTCGCCCCGGTAGAGTAGTGGTCAGCTTCAAAGACTACTATCATATCATTGGTACCCAGGATCGAATCCCACCGTGGTGAGAGATTTTGTCTTTATTTGAAAAAATTAAAAGGAACCAATTGCTGAGAGCGCCTTCGTGGCGTGGGTAGGCGGAATCCGACGCAAGTCGACGAGGGAAGAAAGTGCTGAAATCTTCTCGCGATAAAAATGCAAGGCAAGAACCGTAGTGGGGGAGGAGGGAGAGGAGCCTACTTTGTGACCCCGGATCTGAGTTACGACTATTAATAGGAAGGAGAGAGAAAGGAAGGGCGAAGATAATAAATGGGATGGAAAAAAAAAAAAAAAAAAGAATGTGTTGTTGTTGTTGTTGTTGTTGTTGTTGTTGTTGTTGTTGTTGTTGTTGTTGTTGTTGTTGTTGTTGTTGTTGTTGTTGTTGTTGTTGTTGTTGTTGTTGTTCGTTGTTGTTTTGTTGTTGTTGTTGTTGTTGTTGTTGTTGTTGTTGTTGTTGTTGTTGTTGTTGTTGTTGTTGTTGTTGTTGTTGTTGTTGTTGTTGTTGTTGTGGTTGTTGTGGTTGATGTTGTTGATGTTGTTGTTGTTTTTGTTTTTGTTGTTGTTGTTGTTGTTGTTGTTGTTGTTGTTGTTGTTGTTGTTGTTGTTGTTGTTGTTGTTGTTGTTGTTGTTGTTATTGTTTGTGTTTTTGTTCGTTGCTGCTGCTGCTGTTTGTTGTTGTTGTTGTGCTCTTCCTCTTCTTTCTGTGTGTGTCTCTATAAATAGTATCCACACTTTGTTCCAGCTTTCCTTCCACGCCTTGCAAAGATCGAGGCTACATTGTATGATTTGTATGTGCAGAAGAAAGAGCCAAAGAAAGAGTCGAACGGCAAAACAAATACCGTATAAAACACGGAGGAAGAATAAAATGACGATCGACAAATATCACCGGGGGTACGTTCAATACCACCCCCCCCCCCCCTACGGAGGAGAAGGTGCGTCTGAAAACACCATCAAACTCCAAAATGATCACACACACCACTTGGTGGATATACCATTCACCCACAACACCTCTACTACTCCCTCTCCTACTAAAACTGCTGCTGTTGTCCCAAGCCCCCCAACCATCACCGGCGCCGGAGTAGGTTTTAGTTTGTGGCCAATCACGGAAAATGTATCCGTGTGTCATTGCACGAGTATACGAGCATAGCACTTATTTTTCCTTCTTTCTTTTTTTCCATCCCATTTATTATCTTCGCCCTCCCTTTCTCTCTCCTCCCCAGTCGTAACTCAAATAATCCGGGGTCACAAAATAGGCTCTCCTCTCCCTCCTCCCCCACTACGGTTCTTGCCTTGCATTTTAATCGCGAGAAGACTTCAGCCTTTTCTTCCCTCGTCGACTTGCATCGAATTGAGCCTACCCACGCTACTATTATAATAGGCTCTCTCAGCAGTTGATTCCGTTTTTTTTTTTTTTTTGCAAATAAACTCAAAAGTTCGACCCCCATGAGACTCGATCCCCGGAAACAAGCTCTTAGAAGCTTTCGAGGGTACCACTATTAGACCATCGGGGCGACCGATACTGCACGAGTATATATCGTAGCACATTATTGTTATCTCGAAAACAAACCACAACAATAATCTTGGCGGGAAGCAGACATAGAAGGGTGTTAGACTGTACGCATAGGTTTCCTTGGTTTCCGTGGTTTTCTGCTTTTTTTGGGAATTTCATGAGTGATCAACGCTGAAGATCATGCTGCACATTGTCGGATGGCAAAGATAATAATAATAATAGTAATGGTATAGTAGTTCGCAAAATGCTACGTACGTACGCGGTCGGTGTACTTTGTGCTGTTCGGGGCGTCCGCTATTATAATAAACAAAATGGTTCAAAGGTCGTCAGAGTCCGAGTCAGGGTCATTGATTTGGGACTCAGTCAGCGACTCGCGAGTCCGAGTCATTTTGAAGTCTTCAGTCTCTATAGGGTTCAAGCCAAAGGCTGAAATAAAATGGCTGTGATTCCTCGCGAGTTCCGAGGGAATATACCGAAGGCTGAATGAAACAACTGAGTCCTCGCGAGTTCCTAGGGTACTTAGAGCTGAAATGATATTGAGTCCTCGCGAGTACCCTAGGATACCAAAAGCTGAAATGACTGAGTCCTCGCGAGTACGACCTCCTCTTCTATAGATAGGGTACTGAAAACTGAAATGACTGAGTCCTCACCGCGAGTAACTATATTATTAGCGTACCAAAAGCTGAAATGACTGGTATACTCGGAGATACTCTGGTAAACTCTGGCGACCTTTTAATAAGGGTTTTCACATGATTATGGGAGCAGTTAGTTTTTTTCCTCTCTGTGGTGCACAATCTTCGGGAATCTTGACATTGTCATGAGGTGAATTCATCCTATCTATGGTGCGGTACCTTTATAGCCAGAGGGCATACGAACGGCATTTTAGTATGTAGAGCTCCGGTGTGTGTGTTCCGTGAAGGGTAATAGCGTGAGCTGGGTTGCGTGTTGCGATCACGCGCCACACAGGCGTGTAGCCCTCCCCCCCCCCCCAGAATGCTCCGTCTCGAAAGGGATGCGTGGTCAATGGTCAAATGACTAAGGCAAGCAACAAATGAGTACGCCCCCCCCACAGGGTCCCCCAGAGGGCCGCCGGAGCCTAAAAATGAGACAAAAATTGAGTTAGGTATACGAGTACATGTTCGAAAACCACTCGACAAAGTGTGTGTATACTGCTTGCTGTAGGCACCTAAAACGCCGTTTTTTTTTTTAAATCACAGCGAAACCAACAAAAACGGCGCCTCGAATATCTTTCACGCCTCCGGCGGGAAAGACCCCCCTGCCTATCAAGTAGTTCGCCTGCGACGAAAAAGGGTTGCGGTTCGGCGGGATACCTCGGGCTGCGCTCGACACGGCACTGCTGACTTCCAACCCTGAAGTTGCGCCAGCGCAACTGCTATTATACTGCTTCCCACTCAGCTTGAAAATATGAGTTTCGATCAAATCCTCGATCTCACGGCTGTGTTTTTTTTTATTTATTTATATACTACTTCATGCCCTCTACCGGGAACAGTTCTTCTGCGGTAGTATTGCAGCAGGGCGGGGACCTTTGCTGCCATCTCCGGTTTCAGGCGTGGGCCATTTCGCCATCACCGATAGCGTTGTGCGTGGAAAAGAAAAAGCAAGCTGATTGCTCACCCTCCATGCGACTCGCCCAATACCTCACGGCGCTTTCGCGCTTGGTGCAAGCAATGTCTGCCTGGTTGGTGAAAACCCAACGTGCTCCGTCCCGGCATTGTAAGGATGCGAGGGTCTATGGTCACACGACTACGGCCGTGCTTTTTTTACTTATAACCCCCCGATCAACAGGTGAAATATAATACCACTATGAACCGATATATAAGGACCATTTACATTACATGTTAGAATACAAACGGTTATTATATTCCGGGTGAGAGTGATATAGCGTACATACAATATATATATATATATATATTTTCCCATCCCATTTATTATCTTCGCATTTCCGTCTCTCCCTTCCTAGTCGTAACTCAGATCCGGGGTCACAAAGTAGGCTCTTCTCCCTCCTCCCCCACTACGGTTCTTGCCTTGCATTTTTATCGCGAGAAAGATTTCAGCACCGTCTTCCCTCGTCGACTTGCGTCGGATTCCGCCTACCCACGCCACGAAGGCGCTCTCAGCAATTGGTTCCTTTTTATTTTTTCAAATCAAGTCAAAATCTCTCACCACGGTGAGATTCAATCTTGGGTACCGATGATAGTAGTCTTTGAAGATGACCACTACTCTACCGGGGCGACCGTATATGTATGATATTAATAGTATACTATATTACTGCAGGCAGGGTATATGGGTCAAGACACAGATCAACGCAACGAAGTAGATGGAGCGAACCCATCAAGAAGAAACTGATGGGTGCCACGTATGGTACAGAAGTATGATCCATACCAGGTAGATTGTATAATATATGATCGATGCTTCGTAGCATATATACGAAGTATGTATGGATTATTTAGGAAGTATATATGCATGAGATATATAGACATACTTCGTATGTTTGAAGGTTCATGTATGAAATAAAAAATATAATTATTACTTTTGTCCTTGCCATCCGACAATGCGTATGTATGTATTAATAGCATGGTTAGATTCAACGCTGATCACTCACAAGCACTCCGAAAAAAGAAAACCACACGGTTGGAAGGAAAAGCAAAAAGAGTCCACTCTCTGCAAAAAGTCTGTACTCCCTTCTGTGTGCCTACTTTTCCGTGTTGAGTTTTGTCTACTACTCCATTCATTTATTTGCTGTCCTTAGCTTCTTCCATCATCATATTCATATACCATTCATTACGGGGGACCATACATACAGTAAATAAGACCTGCCGTAAATTACAAAAACCTGGATATTTAACATTTACCTATTGTAACTAACACTATTTGGTCCTATTTACTATGTATGGTCCTCCGTAATAAAATGCAATTGTTTGTTTTCATCTTGTTGTTGTTGTTGTTGTTGTTGTTGTTGTTGTTGTTGTTGTTGTTGTTGTTGTTGTTGTTGTTGTTGTTGTTGTTGTTGTTGTTGTCGGCGCAAAGTGCAAAGCGCAAAGCGCAAACGAGACGTTGGGTGTGCGACGAAAGAAAGCGTGTGTGCGAGAGAATAAGACGTCGTGTCAGCGAGGGCAAAAAAATAAAGGGCGCTCGGGGTAATATTCATGGACTATTTTTGGACAACGGACCGCGTCGTGTGCATGCCAAAAAGGTCCACCCGGCCAGTGTCCCCGTGTCCCCAGAGTAGTATATAAGAAGACAAAAACGTTTTTTGTTTTTTTTTTTGTTTTTTTTTTCAGGTGGGCCAAGAGGCCGTCACCTCTCTATCCAGTAAAAAAACGGTGCAGGAATGAACCCGACGCTATATACTGCTTATTATGCACGCACGGCCGTTAGGGCGATTCGTTTATTATTCTTGTACCCTTTTAGCGTCGTCATCAAGAAGAAGGTGCTTTGCGCTCCATGAGGCCACGCCGGCGGTCGGTGGGCGTTCGGCGGACGTGATCATCAATCACAGCAGTTAGTTGGTTAGTTGTCAACCCCGACCCGTTCCCGACCTCGAGCGTATAAATGCAATAATACGTGCCACCGGCACATATATACATACAACATGTCATACACATATATACGTTGTGGCATATTGCACCTATTTTTTTTTGTTTTCTTTCATCCCATCCATTTATTATATCTTCGCCCTTCTTTTCTCTCTCCTTCCTGTTAATAGTTGTATAACTCAGATCCGGGGTCACAAAGTATAGATAGGCTCTCTTCCCCCTCCTCCCCCACCCCCACTACGGTTCGCGTGCCTCGTGCCTTGATTTTTTATCGCGAGAAATATTTCATTTCAGCCCTCTTTCTTCCCCTCGTCGAGTCGCATCGAATTGCGCCTACCCACGCTATAATATACTACTACTAGGCGCTCTCAGCAGTTCGTTACGTAGTTGATTCCGTTTTATTTCTTTATTTTTGCTCAGTAAACTCAAAAAGTCCGACCCACGTGAGGTTTGAACCCCGGAAATCACCCCTTATTACTGAGGACCATAGTAAACACTAGTAAATAGAACCACCTAGACGCGTGCTACGGTAGAGGTAGCACTTTTTGGCCGAATCGTTTTCTGAACGATCTACTAAAGGCTCCTTAACCCAAATTCGTCGTTTTTTTTTTTTTTCATTTTTTGTGACGAATACTGTTTCAGAGCATGCTTCGGTCATTAGATTTCGCATCCGGCAGCCCTTTTTTTTTTCCTCCAAAATGTTTTTTACTTACTATTAGTATGACGCTCCTTGAGTGAGGAGCTCAGAAAAAACATGGTGCACCTCTATCGTAGCAGGCGTCCCTATTGTTAGTGAAAAGAGGGAGTTATCTAGGTTTTTGTGTGTCCCGTAGCTCCCCTATTTACTACATTAGCCCACCCCGTAATAGTAGCACTCCAGGGTACCACTATACGCAGACCAATCGGGGCGACCGGCTTATTATTCGGTGTCTATTCATGTAATCATGATTGTTGTTTATCCTTGCCATCCTACCAGTGTATGTACCACTCTGTACCGAAATATAAGAACCGTTTTTATTCAATATTAATGTGCAAAATGTGCTTATATTTCGGGACAGAGTGGTATGCAGTATGAGTTTCAACATAGATAACTCAAAAACATCTTTCCCGAAATAAGAAAACCACAGCAAAAACAAACGTAATTGTGGGTGGGGTCGGATAAAGCCCCCCCTCCCATCCCATAAATATATTGTATACTTATAGGTTGAGTTGGCGTCGGTTGGCAACGACGCTGTAAAATACGCCTCTCACTGCGTGAGCTGGACAACCAGGGTACCGGTTTTGTTTTGTGTGTGTTTTTTGGCGGTCAATCACAGCTGGCGGTCGAGTTAGATCATTTATTTGTGCGGGGTGGAAATCCTTTGCTCCGCACAAGGGGGATGATCGTATCACGTAGTGTTTATGGTAAGGCACCCACGAGGCAGATACATAGTAGTGCCCATTCATTGCTGTCTCTGGAAGTGCCCACACCAGAATTTAAATCAACTCATTGGAAGCTGTCGTCCATATGCAAGCCCGCATCACAGGCGGTTCTTAGTAGGATGCAGCTCGCCCTCCATGCGACTCGCCCAATACCTCACGGCGCTTCGCGCATGGTGCAAGCAATGTCTGCCTGGTTGGTGAAAACCCAACGTGCTCCGTCCCGGCATTGTAGGGATGCGAGGGTCTATGGTCATACGACTACGGCCGTGCACAACATGAGTACMCACCCCCCCCCCCATCCTCCCGTCTCGAAAGGGATGCGTGGTCAATGGTCAAATGACTAAGCAAGCAACAAATGAGTACGCCGCCCCCGCCCCCCACACCCAGGCGCTTCGCGCTTGGTGCTAGCAATGTCTACCTGGTCGGTGAAAACCCGACGTGCTCCGTCCCGGCATTGTAGGGATGCGAGGGTCTATGGTCATACGACTACGGCCATGCATGAAAATGAAGTACACCCCCCCCCCCCCCCCCCCGCCCTCGTCCCCGCCCTCCCAAGTTTTTGTTCGGTTCGGCTCAGTCTTCTACCCGACTTCGTCCTGTAGACTCCTTTGTTGCTATTTGTTGTTGTTTGACGAATGCTATGATGATAATAGAGATATATACGTACAAACATTTTTTTTTTTTCTGGGCTCTTTCACGTAAGGAGCTCTATGCCTCAATACCTGCAGTAGTCTAACGACAGATTTTGGAGGAAAATAAAAGTGCTCGTACCCGATCAACAATCCCACGGCCTGAGGTTAATGCTATATTATGGAAAAATAGTGCCCGCCGGTTGCCCCGGTGGCCTAACTGGTTGCCACGAAGCCTTTTGGGCCGGATGTCGAGGGTTCGATTCTCCCCATGGACACCCGGTCGCCCCGGTGGTCCAACTGGTAGCCACGAAACCTGTAGGCCCGGATGTCGAGGGTTCGATTCTCCCCATGGAGGTTTTTTATTCTCAAATGACACCGTCTGTCGAGAGCGCATATTATAATAGCGTGGGTAAGCAAAATTCGACGAGAGTTGACGAGGGAAGAAAGTGCTGAAATCTTTCTCGCGATAAAAACGCAAGGCAAGAACCGTAGTGGGGAAGGAGGGAGAGGAGCCTACTTTGTTGACCCCGGATCTGAATTACGACTAGGGAGGGAGAAAGACGGAAGTGCGACGACAATGAATGGGATGGGACGCGTGCTACGGTAGAGGTAGCGCTTTTTGGCTGAATCGTTTTCTGAACGATCGGGATCCTTAACTCAAATTCGTCGGACTTTTATTTTTGTGACGAATACTGTTTCAGGTATACCTCGGTCATGATATTTATCATCCGACAGCACTTTTATTTTCCTTCAAAATCCTTTTTTTGGGTGAGGCATGACGCTCCTTACGTGAGGAGATCAGAAAAAAACATGGTGCACCTCTATCGTAGCATGCGTCATTTGGAAAAAAAAAAAAAAAAAAAAAAAAAAAAAACGTGCAACAGAACCGACGGATGTGGGTTAAGGAGCCCCGATCGCTCAGAAAATATTTCGGCAAAAAGCGCTACCTACCTCTATCGTCGTAGGCACGCGCCCGTTTGTGCCTTGTAGTGGTCGACTAACCGCGGTAGAGCTTTTTTTGGCAATGGTAATGACTTTCTCTAATGTAATTTATGTGATATATATGAGAAACGTGATAGCGATAATTTTCGTAACAGCGCACCTTTTTTGTTAGCATGGGGTCGCAGTGAGACGAAGAGAAGATGCGTATTGTATGAGAATAGCAGTACGGTAGTAGTAGTAGTAGTAGTAGTAGTAGTAGTAGTAGTAGTAGTAGTAGTAGTAGTGGTGGTAGTGGTGGTAGTAGTAGTAGTAGTAGTAGTAGTAGTAGTAGTAGTAGTAGTAGTAGTAGTAGTAGGAGGGAAGAGGGGGTTAGTACGTAGGGGGGGGGGTGGGGGATGTGTACTTCATTTTCATGCATGGCCGTAGTCATATGACCATAGACCCTCGCATCCCTACAATGCCGGGACGGAGCATGTCGGGTTTTCACCGACCAGGCAGACATTGCTAGCACCAAGCGCGAAGCGCCGTGAGGTGTTGGGCGAGTCGCATGAAGGGTGAGCTGCATCCAACTAAGAACCGCTTGTCAGGCGGACTTGCATATGGATGACAGCTTCAATGAGTTAATTTAATATCTGGTGTGGCTACTTCATGAGACAGCAATGGGAGCACTATGTATCTGCCTCATGAATGCCTTACCATATCACACTGCGTGATACGATCATTCCCCTTGTGCGGAGTTGAGGTTCCCGACCCCGCACAAATGATCTACTCGACCGCCAGCCTTGGGTAACCGCCAAAAAAAAACAAGAAAAAAAAACGGTACCCTGGTTGTCTAGCTCACGCAGTGAGAGGCATGTTTTACAGCGTAGTTGCCAGGCGACGCCAACCCAACCCATAGATATATAATATATGCGGGGGGGCGGTGGGGGGGGGGGCTAATTAAAAAAAAACTTGACTTATTGTTTTCTGGGATCACAACGGTCCGGTTTCTTCCCTCCAATATAGAGGGGGGGGGTGTGGGGTCAGAGGTAGTGTCGATAACTTTTGTAATTTGATGCGCCCCTTGCTACTACTACTACTACTACTACTACTATGTAATACTACTACTACTACTACTACTACTACTACTACTACTACTGCTGCTGCTGCTACTACTACTACTACTACTACCACTGCTACTACTACTACTACTGCTACTACTACTACTACTACTACTACTTCTAATACTACTACTACTACTACTACTACTACTACTACTACTGCTACTACTACTACTGCTACTCGTACTACTACTACTATACTACTACTGCTACTACTACTACTACTATTACGGGGGAGCATAGTAAATATCACATAANCCCCCCCCACCAGCGAAAAAAAAATAGGGGGGGTCTCTAAAACCAAGTAAAAAAAAAGGGAACAAAAAACGGAAAAAAAACGGTTTTCGCTCATTTCGTCCTGTGATCACAGCGATCCGGTTTGTTTTCATTCTGGCCTTCCTACGTGTGTGGTGTCGTTTTCTCTTTTTTTTTACGCCCGAGTAGTCGTGGTAGTTAGTAGGCTACGTATGATACGTATCACAGTAAAACGTTCTTATTTGTGACAGTAACCACGAGCATAAATAGATATATAGAGAGGCTCGTATACGAAATACATTGATTCCAGGCACCGGTAAGATTTTAACGAAGGGGTGTCCATCACTGAGCTCAAGCGTTTTGTTGCACAGTAGTAGTAGTAGTAGTAGTATATAGTAGTACATAGCAGTAGTAGTAGTAGTAGTAGTAGTAGGCTACGTATGATACGTATCACAGTAAAACGTTCGTATTTGTGACAGTAAGCTCGAGCATAGATAGATAGATAGAGAGGCTCGTATACAAATTACATTCGTTTTTGGCAACGGCAATATTTTAACGAGGGGGCGTCCGTCGCCGAGCTCAAGCGTTTTGTTGCACAGCAGTAGTATACACTGCCTGTAGTAGTACAGCAGTATACATTTGTGGTATACACAGCGATATGTATATTGTCGTGACACAATCGATTCGATCCCACAAAATCAACCCCTCTCTGTGCAGCGCGCAGCCGAGAGATTAGACCCTTCCTCCTCCGATTTTATTGATCTTATACCAACAGGCACCCCTTCTGCCCGCATATACAGCATATATATATATATATATGGTGCTATACTTGTGACGTCGCAATTGTTATTTTATCAATACCGGTGGTACATACATCAATACCGGTGGTACATACAGCATAAAATATGTGCCAGGTACAAGTAAGTAAGTGTAGTTGTTTAGTCAGTCCGCCCGATGGTGCGACATTGCAAACAAACCGAATGTTGTGGAGGACAGAGGGTACATACACGCCGTCGGGTTTACGGAGGAGGAGGTACTTCTCTGCCACAAGACAGAGGAGAAATAAAGAAATAGAACTGCGCTTCAATAATAAGGCCTCTCTCGGCCGAACCCCCACGTCCGATACCACGAAAAAAAAGCCGACAACATCACATCATCACCACGATGACAAGAAGCGACTTCCATACAGCTACTGCTGTTCCGGGGGACCATAGTACATAGGACCAAATATTGTTCGTAAAACTACGACGAAGGGACCGCCAGGAAGCGAGAAGGAGCAGGGGGGGGGGGGGCGTACTCATTTGTTGCGTGTCTTAGTCATTTGACCATTGACCACGCACCCCTTTCGAGACGGAGCACCGTTCCTACTCCTAATAGAGACACCTCCAACATTTGGGCGCTCATTACGTTGTTTCCATATATTACAAATAAACTTTTTGCTAATCTTATCCCCTTCCTGTTTCGCCGCCTGTGGCCACCATCTACCTCCTAAGATAGCGATCGTTTTCTCGCTACTATTTAGTGTACCAAACTTCTCCATGTCACATTCGTCTATTTTTCTCATCTCCTCCTCTAACGCATCCCTTTCCTCCTTGTACCTTTCACATTCTCCCACTGTGTGAGTTCTACTCTCTATGGCTTTGCCACATGGGCACATCTGTACATCTACTTCCTCCTCCTCCCGGCTGCTGGTATGCTTCCTTCTTCTTTCTGGCAGGTCCAGGTCCCCTACACGAAATCGCAGTGTCAGCAGGGGGGGGGGGGTGACAGACCCACACCGATGGCGTGGGGGTGGAGATTGGATGCGGCTTAGGACTTAAGAATATAACGTAAAGACTGCATATTGAGAAGGAGGGAGCAAGGACAACACATGGAGTATTGTGGATAAAGCTTGGCGGGAAATAGACATACCGTAGAAGGAAGTTAGACTTCGCGCATAGGTTTCCTTTGTTTCCGTGGTTTTCTGCTTTTCTTTTCGGGAATGTTATGAGTGATCAACGTTGAAGATACATGCTGCACATTGTCGGATGGCAGACAATATAAAAAAGGTCGTAAATATATACTCGAAGTAGGTAAGTAAGACCAAACATTGTTATTAATACTTGACTATAGTAAAAATGGGTAATTATACACCAGGTAGGTTTTTGTCTGTGTTTTAGGTCCCCTATTTACTATGCCCCCCTGAAATACAAAAGCAACACATAGCGTAGTACTTCGTTGTCATTTAATGCTTTATGTTTTCATCCCATTTATTTATCTTCGCCCTTCCTTTCTCTCTCCTTCCTATTAATAGTCGTAACTCAGATCCGGGGTCACAAAGCAGGCTCTTCTCCCTCCTCCCCCACTACGGTTCGTGCCTTGATTTTTATCGCGCAGAGGGTTCAGCACTCCCAACGCTCGTCGATTTTCATCGAATTTTGCTGACTCACGCTCTCGCGCTTTCCGCTAGTCCGAGGCTAGTCAAGATATTTTTTTGCGAGAAAAAAGTCCCTGCGAGCATGCACTCGGGGGGGGGCTCGAACCCGCGACCTTGACTCAAACAGGGACGAGATTCACCTGACATTCCACCGGGGACGTTATGGAATACCGGTAGGTTTATATAGGGTTTGAGTTAGGTTTTTTACGGGTGAACATACATAGATGGGTAGGCATAACTCGATGAGAGTCGACGAGGGAAGAAAAAGTTGAAATCTTCTCGCGATAAAAATGCAAAGCAAGAACCGCAGTGGGGGAGGAGGGAGAGGAGCCTACTTTGTGACCCCGGATCTGAGTTACGACTATTAATAGGAAGGAGAGAGAAAGGAAGGGCGAAGATAATAAATGAGATGAGAAAAATAAATATATACTTACGTATTATATAGTATTCAGAACCAAAGATGCTTAGTAAAAATACTGGAACATACAGGTTTTTGTGTGCGTGATGGGTCCTGATTACTATGCTCCCCAAGTGCTCCCCTTGGAGTAACAGACAAGACAGACAGACAGACAGACAGATAGACAGACAGACAGACAGACAGACAGACAGACAGACAGACAGACAGACAGACAGACAGACAGACAGACAGACAGACAGACAGACAGACAGACAGACAGACAGACAGACAGACAGACAGACAGACAGACAGACAGACAGACAGACAGACAGACAGACAGACAGACAGACAGACAGACAGACAGACAGACAGACAGACAGACAGACAGACAGACAGACAGACAGACAGACAGACAGACAGACAGACAGACAGACAGACAGACAGACAGACAGACAGACAGACAGACAGACAGACAGACAGACAGACAGACAGACAGACAGACAGACAGACAGACAGACAGACAGACAGACAGACAGACAGACAGACAGACAGACAGACAGACAGACAGACAGACAGACAGACAGACAGACAGACAGACAGACAGACAGACAGACAGACAGACAGACGAGAGAGAGAGAGAGAGAGAGAGAGAGAGAGAGAGAGAGAAAGAGAGAGAGAGAGAGAGAACGAGAGCAAACAAACACCGAGCGATACATCGTCTATCTATTTATTCTATCTATCTATTCTACTTGACGATGATAGATATTTCCAAAGCCACTCGTACGTACACCATTATCATTTTGGCTGCCATGAGTACAGGTAGTATAATACGAGTACGTACATACGGCGTACGTGTGTGTGCCCCCCCTGCTTGTGTGTTTTGTGAGCAAATCGGCTCGGAAATTCGTCCCCGCCGTTGGGGGAGGGGGGGTGTCATCTTGCGCGTTGCAGTGGCCACACAACTTCTGTAGTAACAATAAATATTTTCGTTGTCGACTCTACTACTACTAATGTGATTACCTGCTGAGCTATAGGGGTAAAAGATCGATCAATTACCCAGCCCAGGGTAATCCTCGTAACACTCTCCCCCCCTCTTAACGGCGGGATGTTTGGGACGTGAATACCATGACACTAACCCTTTTTCTATACCGTTCCTTGTCGAAAACACGAGCGAGCGAGCGCCGAAAACCCATCTCATCCCCACTACTACTGTCTGCGCGAACTTAACCCCTTAAACCCTTAAGAACCGGTCTCCCGTTTTTGGTTTTTGGGGACAAACTACTTGGAATTAGTGTGGGATAAGTTTTTCAGTTCTGAATGGGTCAAGTACTATAGTCCCACGTATTTGGGGACAAAACTACTTGGAATTAGTGTGTTTTTTTTTTGTCGGTTCTGAATGGATTAAGGCGCGTGCTACGATAGAGGTATATGGTATACCTTTTTTTGGCCGAAACTTTTTTCTTTTGTGTGTTTTGCCGGAAGGCTCCTTAACCCAAAATCGTCAGAATTCCATTTTTTTTCTTTGTGTGTTTTGCCGGAAGGCTCCTTAACCCCTTAAGAACTGGTCCCACGGATTTGGGGACAAAAGTACTTGGAATTAGTGTGGGGCATTTTGTTCAGTTCTGAATGAAAATCGTCAGAATTCCATTTTTTTTCTTTTGTGTGTTTTTGCCCTAATTTTTCGTTTGTCTCCTTATAATAAATAGACCATGGGATTTGTTCACCGGGTGGCGTTTTTTTTTTGTTTTCATCCGAAATCAGTTTTTTTGGGTGGGGGGTATTGAGCTATATTTATTGAGCTCAAGTGACCAACCACCCTCATAAAAAGCATTAATAATGGTGATGCACCTCTATTTGGGCCCATAGTAACGAGTATAAAATAAATTCAATTTGGAAAAATAAAAATAAACACTCGCTTTTCATTGGTCAACACACGCACCAGCACCCCCCAAGCTCCTAATCTTTGGTGCTGGTGCGCGTGTTGACCAATGAAAAGCGGATTTGATTTTTTTTTTTTTTCCAAAATTGTTTTTTTTTTTTTTCTTCGTTAAAACGGGCCCTTACTGGGGACCATAGTAAATAGGACCAAATATTGCTACAGTAAAAATAGGTAAATATATAGGTTTTTGTGTGCACCGTAGGCCCTATTTACTATTAATAGTGTTTACTATGGTCCCCCTGTAATAGTTTCATAGCCTGCGCGAGCCTCATCGTTGTTTACTACGGTAATATAATATTTCCGGAAAAGGAACAACTAACGAACTGCTGTTCAACAGCGAAGTCTCGGCGGCGGCGGCGGCGGGGGGGGGGGG
>MEHQ01001846.1:326280-338052 GCA_008828725.1 Saccharina japonica | reverse complement strand
GCTGGGGTGTACTCATGTTGTGCACGGCCGTAGTCATATGACCATAGACCCTCGCATCCCTACAATGCCGGGACGGAGCGCGTTGGGTTTTCACCAACCAGGGGGTTTCCACGGTGAACAGGCGGTCCGCGTCGGCGTCAGCATTGAGGGAGACGGACTCGAGAGGCGGGAAGGCAGGGAGGGGCTATATACGCGACAACAACCCCTGGGGGTTTCCATGAGGAAAAGGCGTTCCGAATCAGCGGTAAAGTTATCAAAAAGGGGAGATACGGAGTTGAGGGTCGGGAAGAGGCGGCGGCGGAGGGGGGGGGGGGGGGGGGGGGGGGGGGGGGGGGGGGGGGGGGGGGGGGGGGGGGGGGGCTGCGCGTTCGACCGCGGAGAAAGGACACCCTGGTTCGGTTAAATGTATCGGCAACCTTACCGTTCTGAAAATATATACTTCCAAGTACGAGTATATCCAGAACTGAAAAAACTGACGGCACCTCGGTGCGAATTCGATGCTCTTCACAGGCATTTGCGGTGGGGTAAGGTACAAGTAACGCAACGTTACAGAACTCTCCGGAATGCTTAAAATAATAGGTGCACGTGTTACAACACGCCCGGTCATACATGGGCGCGTGGCCACCCCTACTTTGAAAGCTGTCGTCCACATATGCAACAAAAGTCCGCCTCACAGGCGGTTCTTAGCAGAGGATGCAGCTCTCACCCTCCATGCGACTCGCCCACTACTTCACGGAGCTTCGCGCTTGGTATTAGCACTCGTCTGCCTGGTTGGTGAAAACCCGACATGCTCCGTCCCGGCAATATGGGGATGCGAGGGTCTACGGTCATACATACGACTACGGCCATGCATGAATATCGAGTACACACCTACCTACCCCCCGCCCGTCCCGTCCCCAATCCCCTAATCCCGGCTTTTTTTCTTTTTCTTTTATCCTCCGGCGGATGGGTCAAAATAAAGCTTACGCCCTCCACACTTCCACGTCTCACTTCGTGTCTTGTGTCAAATTCACTCCATGCCCCCTCGGAAGTATCAGCCCTTGCTGTCTACTACTCCGCCTAATCCCGGCGTTTACACTTTTCCCTCAACAACGAAGGAAGGAGGGAACGAAGAAAAGAAGGAAGGAAGGAAGGAAGGAAGGTCTCACCTGCTTAAGCTCCGGTAGCCTGAATATCACCAGCAGCGCCACGATCGCGGTCATCAAGACGCCGGCGATTAACTCCAAGAAGAACACCGAAATCCACACCCAGTCCTCCGAACTCCCCTAAAATAAAGGCGACGACGTAAAAAAAAAAAGCACGGGATCGGAGCGAGCGAGGGGGGGGGGGGGGGGGGGGGGAGCGCTCACTTGTTGCTTGCCTTGATAAAGTCCATTTGACCATTGACCACGCATCCCTTTCGAGACGGGAGAGGGGTCGGAACACAAGAATTTCACACCTGGCTCTCTCCTCTGGCTCATGAAGGCCACGATGAAAAAACGGGTAATGGGTGTTTTAGTAGGGTGCAGTAGTATTGGTCCTTCTGCAGTGCTGGTATGCGCCAGGCAGCAATACCGGCACTATACGTAGCGGCAACCGGCACTACTCCGCACCACTCTACGTGAATCCCATGCATGTATGTGCCAAGCGATTTCACAGGCACTATTATTGTAGCGGGCAGACGGCACTACTCAACCTGGCACTACAGAGGAACTACTGCTTTATATACTCTGGGAGTGCCCGGGGTACATACTTGGTTATGTTGGTCATACACGAGTACGTATGATACTCGGGTACATACCCGAGAACGATACCCGGATACATACCCGAGAACGATACCCGGATACATACCCGAGAACGATACCCAGATACATACCCGAGTACGATACCCGGATACATACCCGGGTACATACCCGAGTACGAGCTCCCATGGCTATACGACTACGGCCATGCATGGCATGAGTACCCCCCCTAACACCTTAATGAGCGCCTAACTGTTGGAGGTGTCCCTATTTGGAGTAGGCACGATGCTCCGTCTCCAAAGGGATACGTTGTCAATGGTCACACGCCTAAGGCAAGCAACACATGAGTACCCCCCCTCCCCCTCCCCCCCGGCATTATAGGGATGCGAGAGTCTATGGACGTACGACTACGGTCATGCATGAATATCGAGTACCCCCCGCGCGCTTGGTGCTAGCAATGTCTGCTTGGTCGGTGAAAACCCGACATGCTCCGTCCCGGCATTGTAGGGATGCGAGGGTCTATGGTCATATATACGACTACGGCCATGCATGAATATCGAGTACACCCCAACCCCAACCCCAGCCCCGCCCCGACCAGTGCACGCACCGTGTCAGCGCTGGAAGGCCAGAAGAGAGTGCCGCTCATCGCCACCGTATCCCAAAAAGGTACGACTGCCACCGTGGCCGCCACTGAGATGGCCAGCAGCGACAGCATCAGGAGTGGCGAGCTATTGCTCTTCACGCGAGACATGGTGCGGTGACTCTGAAAAAAAAAACAGAAAAAAGGGGGGGGGGGGGGGAAAGTGGGGAAAAAAAAAAAAAAAAAAAAAAAAAAAAAAAAAAAAAAAAAAAGGGGGGGGGGGGGGGGGGGGGGGGAATTCGGGCAGAAAAAAAAAAAAATACAAGCAAAAATATATTAAAAAAAATGATTTTCAAAAAAAAAAAACGCTTTTGAGATCGAGGATTTCATCAAAACTCATGTTTGCAAGCATATAATACGAAGCATGTAAAAGAAAGGAAAATTCGGGCAGACACAAATCAAGCGTGTATATTTAGAAAAATTAAAAAAACATCTGTGAGATTGAGGGATTTCGTCGAAACACATCGTTGCAAGCACAATATATAATACTTCGTATATATTAAAAAAAAATAAAAACACAACAGCTGTGAATAAATAATACATATGATATATATACACAACGTCATAAGCCACAAGGCGTCGGGGCGTTTCTTAAAACGTTACGTACAAACATGGTGCTAGCGATCGGCGGCTCTCAAGATGAGGAAAATAAAAACAGCTCGGGGGGCCAAACAAAAACAAGCGTACAGCATTCGCAGTCGTAGGCGACAGGTGTGACGATGATTTTAGAACATCACTGGCAGGGCAGGGCAGGAGTACGTACAGGAAACAAGGAAAGAGCCCGAGCGAACGAAACAAAGAATTAACACCTCAGCCCCGAGCCGCTGGGCGTGTCCTCATTTGCTGATCGCCTTGAGGAAATTGACCTTCGACCGCGCATCCCTTTCGAGACGGAGCGAGGGGGAGGCGTACTCATGTCGGTCATGGCCGTAGTCGTGACACGCGGTAAGGCTATATCCCTTTGCTCGGCCAAACAAAACACGCCTACATATATAGCGTTATTAATAGTAGCCCCAGGCGTCGGGCGTGTGGGGAAGAGGTCATAAGAGCAGGTTTTAGCGGGTGTGGGGGGGATAAAATCACCGTTCTTCTGAAAAAAAAAACGAGGGTGCAAGTTTCCAAGGCGTCTTGCAACGATAAACGTACTGCTGTGTGTACCCTTTTCTGGCTGATTTTTTTTTTCTGACAGATCGACATCCTCAAAAAAAAAAAACTGCCAAAATCGTCGTTTTTCATTCTTATGTACGTAGAAATTTGTTATTCCTTGCATGGTTTAGGTGTGTATATATATAGGTGACGGGATTGTTCGTCGGCCAGCACTTTTTGTGTTCCTCGAAAATCAGTTTTTTTAACCCCTTAAGAACTGGTCCCACGGATTTGGGGATAAACTACTTGGAATTAGTGTGGGATTTTTTTTTCAGTGCTGAGTGGGTTAAGGGTGAGGTATCTAGCAGAAAGCGCGAGAGCGTGAGTTAGCAAAATTCGATGAAAGTCGACGAGCGTTGGGAAGGCTGAACCCTCTGCGCGATAAAAATGCAAGGCAAGAACCGTAGTGGGGGAGGAGGGAGAGGAGCCTACTTTGTGACCCCGGATCTGAGTTACGACTATAGGGAGGGAGAGACGGAAGTGCGAAGATAATAAATGGGATGGGGGAAAAAAAAAAAAAAAAAAAAAAATAGAGCCTCCTTAAGTGACCATTACCCTCAGAAAAAAAAACATGGTGGCACTTCTACCGCCATAGAGCATGCATCTAAAAAAAAACGAGAAAAGGAAGAACAGCGCAAGGTTAACAAATCGGAGTCCTGGGGGGGTAAATAATGAAAGGGGAGGAGGCGTGGAGAAAGGGGGGTATATATATGCCCGGTCTAGTGGGAGTTTGGAGAGAAAGCTTCTGGCTAGTTTGTTTGTCGTAAGAGTTTTCTTGGTGCATGTTCTTGATCGGGTGTTTTTTTGCCCAGTGAAAAGCAGATCGGCACGGGGGCTGGAGAATTTCTTGCCGGAAAAGCGTGTCAACAAAAAAAAACAGGATACTGCCCCCTCTATATATATATACCCCCCCCCCAAAAAAACTTTTTCTTTCAAGTTTTCATCACAAAAAAAAATCGCCACGACTACTCGTACATACGTAGAAGTATAAAAAAAGTGAAGACGGTTATGATATATGGTGTATATGTAATTCTTGGTACATGCTACTGCTGCGCTGCTGCATGGCCAACTGCTCTGGACCAAAAAAAAAAAGCATAATATGAAGAGGGATAACTTTTCAACACCGTTTATGAATACTTACTTGTGTTTGATGTAAAAACAAAAAATTCTGGCACGTCCTGCTGAACGTAATGACATTCCGACCCACGTCGAAAGGCAAGACCTAACCTTTGACCACAAACCGCTTTTGCTACAGCAGCAGTGTTGATGGTACTACTGCAAAACGCACCCCGCCCCAAAATCCCAAGCATTGTGTACAATAAGGCGCAAACCTACGAGGGAAAAGAGTGCTGAGCCATTCTTGCGAGAAAAATGCAAGGCGCGTACAGTAGTGTGTGTGTGGGGGGGGGGCACTCATTAGCCGCATGTCGTGCATGGCTGTAGTCCCATGACCATAGGCCCTCGCATCCCTGCAATGCCGGGGCGGAGCACGTCGGGTTTTCGCCGGTCAGGCAGACACTGCTCGCACCAAGCGCGAAGCGCCCTGAGGATGTTGGGCGAGTCGCGTGAAGGGTGAGCTGCAGCATCCTACTCAAGAACCGGTTGTGGAGAAAATAGCCTACTAATTGACCCCGGGTCCGATTCACGGCTAGACAGGGAGAAGGAGATAGAAATGCGAAGGATGTAAATGAGACGGGACGGAAACAAAAACAAACAAAAAAGTGCCTCCCCCCCGAGAAAGCGTGGGTTCAGTTCTAAAAGTTGACCCTGCGTAAGCTGCAGCATCCTACTCAAGAACCGGTTGTGGAGAAAATAGCCTACTAATTGACCCCGGGTCCGATTCACGGCTAGACAGGGAGAAGGAGATAGAAATGCGAAGGATGTAAATGAGACGGGACGGAAACAAAAACAAGCAAAAAAGTGCCTCCCCCCCGAGAAAGCGTGGGTTCAGTTCTAAAAGTTGACCCTGCGTACCTTTCAGTGCTGCTGCTGCTGCTCTACGTACTTTGTTTCTACTTTATTTCCATTTACTCCTCCTCCCCCCTGCCTGTCATCCGTATGCGAGTCCGCCTCACAAGCGGTTCTTAGTGCGACTCGCCCAACACCTCACGTTTCGCCTCGCAAAGCTTTGTGCTAGCAATGTCTGCCTGGTCGGTGAAAACCCGACACTTTCCGTGTCGGCATTGTAGGGATTTGAAGGGGGCTATGGTCATACGACTGCGGCCATGCATGAAAATGAAAGTGAAGTACACCCTCCTAGAGAGGGGTGCAGGCAACAATGCACTTCTTCCTATACAGTAGGCAGAGGCCCCTTTTAAGGCACCCTATAAATACCTAGTGCGTTTGGGGTTGGAGGTCCCTTATATACCGACGTCCCTTACCAGAGTCGATACCGGTCCCTCCTATTCACAAGTTCGGAGTACAATCGTAAATAATAGTAAATAACGTAGGACCAAATAATCTTGGGTAAAAATAGGTAAACGTAGGACCAAATAATCTTTAGTAAAAAATAGGTAAACGTAGGACCAAATAATCTTAAGTGAAAATAGGTCCAGGTAATGAATAGGGACCACACAATCTTAGTAAAAATAGGTTAACGTATACTGGTGTATAGGTGTTTGTGTGCACCGTAGGTCTTGCTTACTATGGCCTCCCGTACTAATAGTGAGTTAAAACGGTACGCAGAAAAATTGAGGTCCCTTATATAGGTCCCTCCTGTACCGTTTTCCCTTATAGCGGGGTCCCTTAAAAAGGGCCGCCTACTAGCTGTATACATAAAAGAGAGGTTATGTACAGGGGGCCATAGTAAATAGGGGGGCAACGGTACACACAAAAACCTATATATTTCCCTATTTTTTACTAATAATATTTGGTTCTATTTACCAGATATATCATTTTCAGCACTGAATCCATGTGTTGCGGGGACATGCACGCACATCTCCGGGGGAAAAATATACCAGGTATATATATATATATACTTGGAATTAGTGTGGGGTTACTTTTCCAGTACAGTAGTTACAAAGAGGGACATTTAGCCCGGGGGCGGAACGTGCCGCCCTTGAGCCAGCAGAGGCGCAGCAACAGCTCGGCAGGACAAGATAAGCGGAAGGACGAGAAAATGTGGTGTCGCTCCTTCGAACAGTTCGCCGAATTTATACCCACATAATCTAGATACTTCCAGGGTAGATAAACTCATCTGTACGAGTATGGTCTCTAGGTCAAGTTGCCTGGTGGAAAGAAGAAGCCGTACAAAAAATATATACGATCTGCATGAATCTACTGCTGTAGCACGTGTTTCCAGGGTTAGGCGGGAGGAAGCCGCCGTCAATCTGCATGAATCTAGCACAAAGTTTCCTGGGGTGGACATCATGTGTACCACACGAGTTACAGACCTATGCACAGCAGCATCTCATAACAACCGCAGACAGCAGCATCCACTGACCGTAGATTATCGACAGCAGCATCTATTGACTAGATTATCGACAGCAGCATCTACTGACTAGATTATCGACAGCAGCATCCACTGACCGTAGATTATCGACAGCAGCATCTACTGACTAGGTTATCGACAGCAGCATCTACTAACTACAGATTATCGACAGCAGCATCTACTGACTATAGATTATCGACAGCAGCATCTACTAACTACAGATTATCGACAGCAGCATCTACTGACTATAGATTATCGACAGCAGCATCTACTAACTACAGATTATCGACAGCAGCATCTACTGCCTATAGATTATCGACAGCAGCATCTACTGACTGTAGATTATTAACTGCTGTAGTTTCGTCATGTTGTCACGTGTGCGGGTGTGTCGTCGCTCCTTCTCCGCCACCCACATTATTAGCAGTACACACGCACGAGGATCTTTCGAGATGCCGTTTCCGATTTCCACCGCCGCTCTCTTGTGTCACTTGTAACTACTCTCTTAACTTGCTCCAAGTTAATTGCAATTTACAAGGTCAAGAGTTTCTAATTTTCACCAGCGCCAACAACAAAAAATAGGGGGGACCCAATCGAGAGATGGCTCAAAAGCTACCGACCCCTACCGACCCCCGGGCATCCACCAACGCTCACAAAACTCGACGACGGGTTACATTTTTTTCTGCTGCGCGAGTTCCTACATAGCGACAGCTAAATACACAATACACCTTGGGTAAATATCAGACCAGGTGCGCTACAGCCCTTTCCAAGGGAATCCACTATCTTCGGCACAGCTCTCCTGTGTTACACGTTTGTTAGCCCTTTCGGTTCTTGGGGACTTAACCGGTTAGAGACAAAAAAAAGGACAACCAAAACGACCAAAATGCACCAATTCGACCGGGCACACAAAAATAAACCCGGCCCGGCATTGCCGGGGGAAAAAAAAAAATGTTCACCGTATGTATATACGAAGTACCAGTTTTACAGGTGGCGCGTAACAAAACAAACCCGACCCAATCCGTCCCTGTCAGAGAGGCGGGGGAATACTAAAACCAAGGTAAAAAACACTAGCTTTTTTTCTTGAATTTTTGTTCACAAAAAATCCCCACCACACCTCGACCACACTGACTTTTTTTTTTTTTGTTTCTTCCCATTTTGACCATTTTACGAGTGTGGTTTGTGTTTATCTTTTACGTATCATAATATACGTACAGCAGTAGTAATTCGGCAACCCTTTTTTCGGACTTCAAGAGCCGAAAAGGAACGAAAATAATGTCCAGCAAAACACACTAGCACGGTAAAAAGCCCGATGCGGCGCTTGCTGGAAATGTGTCACGTAGGAAACGCCGCTGGGTTGTTTTAGGAATAGGGAACGACACACGATTTGGACCCGGGGGCACAACGCACGAAGCTGAAACAGGACGCCGCAGCATGATATTATACATACTACTGCTGTATTAATAGTATCTCAACACAACAGCAGTCGAACGCAGCACTATATGTTTTTACAGCAGTACCAAGACAAAAAAAAACAAGATAACACAAGACTCCAGTGGGACGAGCCGAGTTTCTCCCTACTATAACCTTGGGGGGGAGGGTCATTTTTACGGGCGACCATAGTAAATAGGACCAAATATTGCTACTGTATATAGTAAAAATAGTCATATATATAGGTTTTTGTGTATGCCGTAGGTCCCTATTAACTATGGTCCTCCTTAACCCCTTGACCCTTTTAGGACTGCAGTCCCGTTTTGGGGACAGACTACTTAGAATTAGAGTGGTTTGTCTCCATAACGGGACTGCAGTTCTAAAAGGGTTAAGAACTGGTCCAACGTATTTGGGGACAAACTACTTGGAATTAGTGTGGGATAATGTTTTGAGTTCTGACGGGGTGAATTTCAACACAACGAAACACTGGTGGCCTTTGAAAACATCTCGGGCAAGACCTTCCCAAAATATAGATAAGACGCAATGCTTGGCGTTTTGGCCCGTCCCTATTTGTCGAGCAAAATCAGCTGCGAAATTCTCCCGAGGGGGGGGGGGGGTGTTATCGTTATCACCCGGTGTGATAAGGTACTCATTGTTGTAAGCAGATCGTTATTAGCCCCGGACCTGACGGTTCGGCGAGGACGGCGCTTCCCGACATAATCGTTGTAGTCGCTCTACGTGGGTTGCCAAAAACCTCGCAGAGGGGTCGGGTATTCGAGTATACGTATATACCGGCATTTTTTTCTTTGAGACGTCAGCGTGACGCACACGCCGATCAAATAGAGCCATGTACTCATGTATACGCACCAGTAGCTAGCGACAAGTAATCTCGAACCACCTCTGGTACCTATACCGATGTGTGTATGTATATCGTACGAGAATGAAGTGGCAAGTAGATCAGTAGTACGTACCTGGTGCATAATACATACGTAGAGTATTTATCTACGAGCATAATAAGTGGGAAGTAGAAAAAGTCCGCTTTTCACCGGGAGAGGGTGTGGGGGGGGGGAGGGGGGGGGGGGGGGGGGGGGGCGACCATCGTCTCCATTTTTAATTCACGATTGAACCAGGTGAGAAAAAAATAATTTCACGGGGTTGATTTTTGATGCCCGATTATGACTTTTTATACTTTTACGGCTGACGTAATGAAAAAAAAAAAGTGCCAGCGTGGCAGCACTGAACCCGATACAGCAAACTCAATACTACCTATTATTAGTACGAGTATATGATACATATATCTACAGCAGTATATATAATACATACATGCAATATATCGTATCATTCATATCAGAGGTAACATGTATAATACACATGACTTCTACATATTATATCATAAAACAGCAGCGGCTGCTGTTGTCTGTAGCACCGACACACATTTCCACGTACAGCAGTCATCAATGGTTCATATATATGTTTATGTATCATATAATATATACGTCATCGCTTGATTGATTGATTCCTTTTTGTCATACCGTACCGAAAACACCTCTTGCCCGGCGCCCGGCGTCCTGAATTCAATCAACGCCAAACGCTGAACGGAGTGGCAGAGGGGTCGGGGGGTGACAAAGGTGGGAGAAAGCCTGTCTCCGCCAACCCACCCCCGTCCTTTGCCCCACCTCTAGACTCTCGCTCTTGACCCTCTCGCTACCCCACTGCACACAAAACCCAAATACAACTCAATTTTTAAGGCGTTTTGTCCCCTCCAACAACAGGAGTGCAGCCTAAAGGGGGGCTAATAAGCCATTGACCCTCGAGGGGCTCGCAAATAGCGACCAACAACAGACGAGTTTCGTCTTGTCTCAACCGTGTGACTATGACAGCAGTTATCACGAGGGCCCGTATGTATGTATATATAAAGCAAGCACAAGAAAAAGATGAGGGGGACATTATGATATTATGTAACATGGCATTGCACTTGTCTACTCTGCTATTAATACGACTACTACTACTACTACTACTACTACTACTATTAATACGACTACTACTACTACTACTACTACTACTACCAGCACCACTACCACTACTACGTGTGCCGTGGTTTTGTCTCTCCCCTAAGGGAGAACCATAGTAAATAGGACCTACGGCACAGACAAAAACTATACACATCCCTATTTTTACCAACATTATTTAGTCCTATTTACTATGTATGGTCCCGTAATACGCTAAATCATCGGCACGGACAATCGGGGTGTGCTGGATGTCAACGGGAAGAAATCACGGTGTAATGTGAACAACACACCGGGGGGGGGGTACGAGTACACGGCTTTGGGCTTTCATCGTGAGTTCTTATTACTATGCTTCCCTGCACAAGTGCCAGCGCACAGCACCACGAGTAGTAGGATCACCGGCGTCTTGCTACACCACACCTGTAGACTATAGATAACACGGCTCCTTGCATTGACTGCAGTTCGGCAACCAAAATGTTATCGTATCTCCCAACGAAGCAGTGGGTCTTTGGATCACTGCTGCTTCTGCCATCCCGTCATTTTTTTTTTGTCGTCAGTCCCCCCCCCTCCCCCTTCCCAGATCGTCTTTTGTTTTTCTCACGCTAACAAACTAACTAACAAACACATACACGTACTTACGTACGTGTGTTGTGCTCGACTCTTCTTCCGGCCCTCTAACAACCATTATTACTACTGCTACCCCGGGCGAGAGAAGACATTCACGCCCACAGCGTCGGTACGAACTCTTTCATGTACGGCAACAACACGGCCGCAAGACGGAAAGGTTGGGCTCCCCCGGGGGCTGCTGCTGCTGCTGCTGCTGCTGGTGCTGCGTCGACGAAGACAATTTTGAGGCCGAAAAGGGGAGGAGCCACAACAGCAACAGCAACAGCAACAGCAACAGCAACAGCAACAGCGACAGTTCCGGCAAGGCCGTCCGAAGAACAGCCGCCACAGCCACAGCCGCGAGAGACGACTTGCTGCTGCTCCACGGACACCGAGTCCTCCTCCTCCTCCTCCCCCTCCTCCTCCTCCTCCTCACAGCGAGAAACGCCTCCAATCTCGTCAAATCTGGCGGTTACACCGAGGGAAAAGCCTCCAATCGACTCCTCCCCGCCCCGAAAAGTGACTTCACTTTCGACAAACCCGACCGTGACACCGCGAGGAACGCCTCCAGTGCCGTCCAATCCAACGGCTACACCGAGAGAAACGCCTCCACTGTCGTCAAATCCGACGGTTACACCCAGAGAAACGCCTCCAATCTCGTCAAAGCCGACGGTTACACCGCGACGGCGGCATTCCTGCTCCCCTTCCGCTTCGGCGGCCAGTATCGACACATCGGCAGCAGCGGCGGGAGGAGGAGCAGAGGAGGAGGCGGAAGCAGCAGCAGCAGCAGCGGCAGCA
>MEHQ01001846.1:291086-325561 GCA_008828725.1 Saccharina japonica | reverse complement strand
CATGCATGGCCGTAATCGTATGGGGGGGGGGGAAGACTCTCTGGAGGATAACGAGAAAAACCTGATACCTTTGAATCGTACTCGTAAATGCAGAAGACGGGAGGACGATCTGTAAGTTCATGTATGATATACCCGTCGACATCCAGCACACCCAGTGTCCTTGCCGATTCTTTATCCTAGCCAAGTGTATGTGTGATTCTTCACATTAAACCTGTCTTTCTACCCGTCGACATCCAGCACACCCAGCGTCCGTGCCGATTCTTCATTCTAGAGAGGTACTGGTGCCAGTTTTGTGGTCACAAAACTACGACAAAGCAGAGATACTACGCTGCAGTGCAGTAAGCAGAGCTATAATACCAGCGGGTGGACTGCTACTTATATAGTGTGTCTATAAATGAATGATTGCTGCGTGTTAACCAGGCGCCAGGTGTATAATATGAAGCAGGCGTTTCCATGGTGGGCATATACGGTATATATGAATGAAGCACGTTCCTACTGCTGCCGTTTTTGATTGCGCAAGTACAGAAAAACGTAGGGTTGCCGGCCATCCATCCATCCATTCAGAACAGAGGCTAGAATTAGCCCGAACGAGAGCCGCCTTCTCCCCCTGCTCTACGATGAATAATGCATTTGCTGCTGATGATCGATCCCCTGCTGCTACCCTGTGCATGGTTCATGCCTGAACCATGTGAACATGTAATGAAATGAAACCCCACGGGATCCGAGGCACAACATCAAGTATATATATAACAGTCTGTCCGGAAATATAAGCACCCTTTTAACATTAATATTCAATAAAAACGGTGCTTAAAATTCGGGACAAGAATGGTATATAACAGTCTGGCCTCGTCAGTGAAGCGCAGCTGACGCAAACATTGCCAAAACATACTCGTAGTTTTTGTAAAAATGCTTTTTATAGTTAAATAGTGAGAAACCAACGTTGTCGGTGCCACCGATCGTACACCTGGAGAGCCATTCCTCCAATGCCACGAACAGTATAGTTTCGTCCATTTCAACTAACGTACCCCTGAGATCGCTTGACCGCTATGAAAACTGCTCATGCTTTTCGGGGACATAACAACAACTCGTTGGAAGAAATTTAGTGAGCGAATCTTCTTGTAGTACTGCGGTTAAAAAAACAGTTGACCGCGGAGATGTGGAGCCAGAAGCATCAGGGGTCGCCCGACCTAAAAATCGTAAAATGCTCGTATACACACATTGTGTAGTTATAAAAAATAAAAAAAATAAAAAAAAAACAGCTGTGAGATCGAGGATTTCGTCGAAACTCATTTTTGCTACTGTAGCTGAGTGTGATACTTCGATCGCTCTGTTGGCGCTGTTTCGGTCCATTTTATTTTCTTTCATTTCATTTGGTTTTTTTATTGGAGGTCGCATCTCCTCTGGGAGAAGCACGACACTTTCTTTCTTTTTTTGTCATGCTTTTTATTTGGTTGCTTGATTATTGATTTGCTTCAGTATATTTACTTTTTATTATTTTTTCTTTTCGCTTTTTTCTTTTTTCTCTTTTTTTCTCTTGCATGCACCTGGATTGCTAGCAGGGTAGGTCTTGCCTGTCGTATATGGCGTTGCATTGTCTGCTCTGCTTACTGCACTGAGTGTAGTATCTCTGTGTCGTAGTTTTGTGACCACAGAACTGGTACCTTTTTAGGATGAAGAATCGGCACGGACACTGGGTGTGCTGGATGTCGACGGGTAGAAAGGAAGGTTTAATGTGAAGAACACACACACACACACACTTAACCCCTTAAGAACTGGTCCCACGCCTTTGGGGACAAACTACTTGGAATTAAAGTGGGATTTGTTTCTTCAGTTCTGAATGGGGTTATAAAGGTTTTGCATGTCCTCAAGCTGCTCATGCAGCATCCTATTATATGTACATGCGTACGATTTATACCTACTGTAATTTTTGTTTTTTTCGAAAAGACCCGCGATTCTATTCCTCTCGGGGGGGGGGGGCGATTTCGTCGAAACTCATCTTGGCAAGCTGAGTGTGATACTTCGATCGCGCGTACTTAACCCCTTGAGAACTGGTCCCACGCCTTTGGGGACAAACTACTTGGAATTAAAGCGGGATTTGTTTCTTCAGTTCTGAATGGGGTTAAAGGTTTTGCATGTCCTCAAGCTGCTCATGCAGCATCCTATTATATGTACATGCGTACGATTTATACCTACTACTGTAATTTTTGTTTTTTTCGAAAAGACCCGCGATTCTATTCCTCTCGGGGGGGGGGGCACACGCCACTTCTTTTTCCTCTTTGCTTCTTTCGTTTTTCCCTCTCTCGTTTTTTTTTTCTCTGGATCTGGTAGCATGTGAATGTCGTGCCTGTCGTGTATATCTAAGCTATACGATGGCATGGCATTGATACTCTACTTACTGCATTACTGTAAATTACTACTCTACTTACTGCATTGCTGTAAATTACAAATATATGGGATGGAAAAAAAAATATATATATATATATATACACTACAATGTACGACTCTTAATACGAGTACTTATCTCTTTGTCATGGTTTTGTGACCACAGAGCTTGTATCTCTAGAATCGGCACGGACACTGGGTGTGCTGGATGTCGACGGGTAGATAGAACGTTTTGATGTGAACAACACACCCACAACCCACAACTACTATCTACGAACGCTTCGACGAAATAAAATAAAAACGAAACCCGCGCTAGAAAAACATTGCACTCCTTGTAGCCATTGCTAAATATTTGATACATTGTTGGGGCATTACTCCGAAGGTTGGCTGATCAATACGAAAGCAAGGGCTGCTGTAACCGGCGTACCAAGTACGTTGCTGGTGATACACATGAACAATCATCATGGTCGTGCTTGGGCCGAAAATAGAAAACAGCGGTGTGTTTTGTGTGTTATCTTCACACATTAAAGCAGCAGTGTGTTTTGTGTGTTATCTTCACATATTAAAACGATCTTCCTGTTATTTTAATAACACATGATTAGGAATCAGGACAAGACAGTTGGGTATATAAACAGAACGAGTTTGATGTGAAGACAATTATGTAATACGTATAGTATCGTCGAAATATATCGTATACCCCCTCCGGTACTTGGTTATAATACAAGTAGTTAAAATATTTCTAAAAATTGAAAACATAAAATAAAAAACAGTTGTGAGAGAAATCGAGGATTTCGTCGAAACCTTGAATGTAATATACCATGTATCATGATATCATACAGCGGATGCATCGCAGCTGTTCGTATTGACCATCATACTGTGCCAACGGTAACCAAAGTCGAGCAACCTCGACATTATTAACCCTTGAAGGACTGGAGTCCCGTTTTGGGGACAAATTACTTAGAATTAGTGTGGATTGTCCCCAAAACGGGACTGCAGTTCTAAAAGGGTTAACATTATTACCGTAGTATGACGTAACAAAGAACGGTCAAATACATATACCAGGTATATATACAAGCGACGACAAGGTTAACGCCAAAAATCTCGCGAAGTGTAACCAAACTTCAACGACATGACGACAACGTGGCGAGAGAGAGAGAGAGGTAAGGTAAGGCAAGGTAAGGTAAGGTGGAGTTGAGAGGCATGTTGCGACTACTGATATGAATAGTTGCGACATTCCCCTGAGCACCAGGTGAATAAATGTTGTTCCGTCGCCAAAGTGTTGTAACCTGGTACCAGATATCATTGCCAATTATTAAGGGACGATATCTCTTGCTCGTACGAAATATACAAGCTAAAATCATGAAGAAAAAAAAAATTATTGTGTCCGGAGACATAAGTACTGTTCGGATGTTCATATTATTGCACAAACAGTCCGTAAATTTCCGGACAGGGCGGTGGAATATATACTGCTCGGGACGAACATATAAGGATCGCTTAATATTCATAACGATGTTTCAATGCTGCTTATATTTCCGCACAGAGTGGTGGAGGGTGGAGGTCGTCAACAGATTCCGATGACGGACGAAGGGCTGTGTATACACATGATCCAGAGATTCAAGAATTCAAGCAGATACCGAGCAGTACATATATGATACACGAACAGAGATTCGAGAATTCAAGCATCGAGGGAGGACCGTCCGAAACGATCAGTTTAGAATTTGGAACCGCGACTATTAATACATTAATACTATATATATATATATATTTGCACCTTTTCGGGAACAGAAATACGTACCAGGTACGTACGTACTCGGAATTTGTGCGGGATAATGTTCGCTTCATAATAAGTTCATATTTTCTGCTCTGGCTTTTGTGGTTTTTGTGTTCTCGTACCCAAGGTACCAGACCGACTTGAGTAGTACAGCAGTAGTAGAACCCGCCATAGATGCTACTAGTTTGTACCTGGTATGCCATGTCTGTATGCTACTCGAATCAGAAATTGCTGCGACTGCCTCGAGGGTGTTCTTGTTGCGCTTCGGTTTGTCTGTCCTTTCCTTTTGTTCTTAGTTTTACTCGGTTTATGGTATTGTGTTGTTTCCTTTGTTTTGTTTTGTGTCGTCCGTCACATCTCCAGGGGGGGGCACGACACATATTTTTTTTTTCTTTCGTATTTCTTTTGTTTTTCTCTCTTTCGGCGCATTTGGATTGATACCATGTGTTTGTCGTGTCCAGTAAGGGTAGGCACAGTTTGACGAGAGGAAGAAAGTGCTGAAATCTTCTCGAGATAAAAATGCAAGGCACGTACCGTACTGGGGAGGGAGGGGAAGAACCTACTTAATAGTGACCCCGGGTCTGAGTTTAGTCTAAGAAAAGGGAGAGACAAGAAGGGCGAAGATAATAAATGGGATGAGGAAAAAAAAAAGTAAGGACATGGCGTTGCATTGTCTACTCTTCATACTGGATTACAACGTGGTATCTCTGTGTCATGATTTTGTGGCCACAAGAACATTCATCTCTCTTAGGATGGAAGAATCGGCACGGACACTGCTGTGTGTGCTGGATGTCGATGGGTATGTAGAAAGAACGGTTTAATGTGAACGAACACTCACATCCGGTAAGTTGGCGTTTCACTTGCCTTACGTACCTCGATTCACTTGCGGATACTTTTTTTTGGGGGGGGGGTTCTTTTCTTTCTTTTTTTCTCTTTCATGCACCTGGATTGCTAGCAGGGTAGGTCTTGCCTGTCGTATATGGCATTGCATTGTCAGCTCTGCTTACTGCACTGAGCGTAGTATCTCTGTGTTGTAGTTTTGTGACCACAAAACTGGCACCTTTTTAGGATGAAGAATCGGCACGGACACTGGGTGTGCTGGAGGTCGACGGGTAGAAAGGAACGTTTAATGTGAACACACACACTAATGAAGTTGGGCATATATGTAGGGAGAACGGTTCGATGTGAAGACAACAGGGATACGAGTACACGAGTGCGTATATACTCATCGAAACATCCAGCGCACCCAAGAGTCTAGTACGTACTAATTTCCAGTATATACGAGTTCGGACGCGTGACTGATATCTCCCTTAGGATGAAGAATCGGCACTGACACTGGGTGTGCTGGATGTCGACGGGTAGACAGGATGGCGTAATGCGAAGAACACACACACACACCCGGCCCTCTCACATGAAACCTGGAATCGGGCTCGGGCTGACTTTCTTATACTGGGCGCCAGCGAAGGCACACTTTCTTATGTTCCGCTTTCTTAACCCCTTAAGAAGAACTGGTCCCACGTTTTTGGGGACAAACTACTTGGAATTAAAGTGGGATAATTTTTTCAGTTCTGAATGGGTTAATTTGGTCCCCGAGAAGGCGTTTTGCCTATTAAAAAAAATAGTAGTGCACGATGAATGGCGCCTTGGGTCCAGGACAGCCAAAGGAAGGGGTCAACTTTCTTAAAGCTTAGGCACTGACTAGGCTGGGAGGGTTCTAAATTTGTTCAATTTTTCAGGCTGACTTTCTCGTGAGGTACTTCGCTATTGTGAGCGGGCCGGTACTGATGACATAGTGTTGCATGAATTTGTGCAGTTGAATACTACGTACTGCGATGATATAGAATGGTATCTCTGCGACCTCTGGTGCATCTTTTCACACCGTTATATGTACACAAACGAGGGTCATTCAATTCGACTCAAGTCGCCTGTTCCCCAATAAACTCGCTTCGAAAGGTAACGCACCTAACGCTCAGTGGTAGGTACAGCATATCAGGTACAGAACAGGACAGCACAACCAGGTATCGTATACCTGGTGAGCGTAGAACCATCAGTACTAAGTGCAACAAAATAGCAACACTATATAAGATACGACATTATTAGCAGCAGCAGCAGAAGCAGCAGCAGCAGTAGAAAAATGTAACTGACAGCACCTTTCCTCCTTTTCTTCGTCCTCGGGACAATCGTAAGCCCTAGAATAGTGTCTTAACCCCTTAATAACCGGTTCCCCGTTTTTGGGGAAAACTACTTGGAATTAGTGTGGAATACATTTTCCAGTTCTGAATGGGTAAAGAACTGGTCCCACGAATTTGGGGACAAACTACTTGGAATTAGTGTGGGACGTTATTTTCAGTTATGAATGGGTTAAGGTACGCCGTAGGCGGGGGTCAAGGCACGTGGCGGTAAGGGCGTCGCGAGGCCAAAAAAGAAAAAGTAAGCCACACCTAACGACATTTTCCTTAAACCCCTTTCGGTCTCCTGTTCTGGGACCAATTACTTGAAATCAGACTTAGATATTTGTTTACCGTGCAGTCAGTTCTTAAAAGGGTTTACGCATTTTACCCAGGTACCAGATGTGCCGTAAATGCCCCTGTCTAGATATAAGGCAAATGTCCTTAAAAAATGCCACAAAACGTGCCTTACTGATGCATTTTTCTCCCTATTCCCTAAAATGCGGTTGGTATTTCAAAATAGTACGCATTCGCATAGGCACCACATGACTTTTTAAAGGCAAGTCTAAGGCATGTGTACGCATTCGCATAGGCACCACATGACTTTTTAAAGGCAAGTCTAAGGCATGTGTAGGACATATGCCTGGATATAAATAAGGTATTCAAGGAATGAAGAGGACCTTAAGCCAAATACCTGGTACTGAATAGTGCCCTACATCGTGCCTTTTGGCTAAAATTCACCTTAGGCGGCCCCGAACCCCGGTTTTACGGTTTTCGTACCTTTAACGGCGTTATGTTGGTGCACAAAACGTGTCTTACTGCTTCTTTTCAGGCACAGGTACGTTGCATGTAATGCACCAACCAGCGTCTAAGGCAGGCATCTGCTGGGAGAGGGCTCCAAGGTACTATTGAAAGCGTACCTTGGGCGTAGGGCTTACCAGGTTCTGTAGACAATCGGTCCGAGGCGACACATTGACACTCAAATCATTCAACATATAATCGAGCAGACAAGGTGAATGTCACTATCGGCTACCCTGCGTCCGTCACAACACGTACCGACCGTACCAGATACATGGTATATTGGGGGGGGGGAACAAAACGAAGTCAGCTGTGAGATGAAAAAAAAGTACCCGTAGGATATTTCTATCTTTGACCTCACCTGTGACATCGAAAATTGCAGCTGGAAAATTGACTAAAAACTTGTAAGTATTTGCAAGAAAACTTGGCGCGATATATGCTGCGATCCCGCATGCTATTATCCGTACTGGGCGTGTATAAATGTATACCTGGTACCTGGTATACAACAGCAACAGCGTACCAGGTAACATGTGCCACTATGTCCGTGAATGTAATGACACTTAGGTATTCATACATACTACGTAGTATTTAAGCGGTCCTTCCATTTCCGGACGAAGTGGTATTACGGAAATGTAAGCGGTCCTTCCATTTCCGGACCGAGTGGTACTACGGAAATGCAGAGGAAAAGAGGACGAAATTGCACAGGTAAGAGAACATCCAACACGTGGTATCAATAGCACGTGGCAATACATGCTGGTTGCTGGGACGTATATTGTATAGATACGATATATTTTGTACGATATCAACTACGGCAGTACGATTACCGCGCCGTACGACTAAATTTTTCGGGCGGTGCTGTTCGCGCTTCACCGGAGAGGCCTTACCTAGCCTTTCAGGCATGGCTGACAAAAAAAAATGCCTCAACTAACTTTGTCTGAAACAGGCGCGTCTGAACTACTCCTGTTCCCGTGACTATCTTTCGCCAGTCACACGCAGGCACGCCTAAGGGGGAGCGCATCTATTTGTAGACACGCCCCTGGGAAAGAAGAAAAAAATACAGGTCGGACACTATACTATTTTTAGTGTTCTTCCCGTTTAAGCCGTGGCCTTTCTGGTGAAAACCCCAACTATGGTGGATCAAAGGTATGAAGTCGCGTGGGAGCATGGTGGTGGCTTGGTAGACCTTGCCGGCGGCAAACTATATTTCTGCACCACACAGCGGGAGCAGGGTGCCAAATAGGATCGGGTCCGGGTGATACCAGGTGGTCAAATGGGAGCAGGGTAGGTAACAGCGTCGACCTGTGAATTTATCTCACCGGCTCGTGTCTACAAACAGTTCCTGTCCGCCAAAAGGCCTTTTCAATTACTCTAAAATAACGCCGTTAGTCCCGAACTCCCAAAAACAGGGGAAAAGAAATCAAATATGTAGGGTCTGTGCACGCCAGAGACAACGCCTGCACTATGGACGGTACCTCTTTTCTGAAAAAGGCTTGCCTGTCCGTCGTGCCTATCTTTCGGGCAGCGCCAAGGAGCGACCAATCAGCGCGGTGGATAGTGCGGGGGGCGGGCATGATCGTTTGTGTGTCCGATCATATCGTAAATAGACGGGTGATTATGTTGTTGAAAAATACTTGAGGTCCGAACACTGGTGCTTGATAGTTTTCTCGCCCCTGCATCCCTGCATGTACACATGTTGTACGTACCGCTATGTACGAGCGTACATGACGCACACGTTGGGTTTTGTCGAAACGCTTCTGTATACGCACGTACCACTGCTGTAGAGAGAACCGGCTGCACCCGCACGGAACAAAGGGAAACCAGGTGTGATGTGCACACACTCATATCATGCCTGGTGTCAGGTACGTGGTACTCGAGGGTCGATGAGTATGCTACCTCCACCATAGGGTCGTATTTGTCTTCGTGCTGCTGCTACCAATTGCCCGTGCTGTTGTACATGAGCTATGATACAGCTACAGCTACATCTGTAGCTGCTGTGCTGTAGCTGCTGTGTACATGTAACACATATATCAAACCACGGCCTCTTTCATGCCGGTACAAAGCAAACATGTTACCTGGTATACACGTATGATTTGTATACTGAAAGCCGCGTGCCGATTATGTTGCTGTACAACACTACGGACATATAATACCCCTGGTATATGCCGGTACTACTGATTGTTGTGTGCAAGATGGGCTTTGTGCGTTATCCCGCTTAAAATAATACCACTTGATGGTTGTTCGTATGGTATATATGTGCCTGTGGGGCGCTCCAAAACTTTTTCAGGGCACGAGTGTACGGCATGCTTTCAAGCTTTGTACCCCCTTGAAACAAATCCACTCGAAATTAATATGGGATGTATGCCTTTTGGGACGCTCGAGAGGTTTCAGGCGCGTCGAAGGCATTTGTTTAAGGCAAACCCCCTACAAGATAATGTTCATTCAGGCCTCCAGACATTTGCCTGAATACGCATCATATATACGACGTACCTATCTTACACGAAAACAAATGCCTGCGGTGTGCCTGAAAGTACACACCGGAAACGCTAGGGTCTCGTAGCTCGCCGCCTGATCTCGTCGTTTTACTCGCTCGAGGAGTCTTGCCTAGCATCTTGGAGGCGAAAAAGCTCAATGCTTGAGCATAAAACTATCGGTATCTGCCGTTAGCCGTCTCCCGGTAGGTTTGCCTCCGATATATGAATGAATACCGATACCTGGTGCTGCTGCTGTACCAGCCAGGTGAAAATTGTAAGGATTCCCGCCATGGGCCCTTGATGTCTTTACGTTTATACGACGTACCAGGTACTGGTTAAGATGTATGATACCAAGCACTATATACGGATTTTATCTAATAAAAACAGATACCTGGTATATGTGTAACCCGGTAGTTGTTATCATGTAGCTCGTATTTTCCATCGTCGCCAAGTTACGAGTCGTCTACTCGTAACTCTCGTACCTGGCTGGTACTTGTTATTTAGCTAAGCACGTAGTTCATCCTTGCCATCGCGGGTGAGCCGCCGTCTGTACCTGGTATCAGGTACCAAAGGTACATTTTTGGCCGAAGATGCGGAGTGACCACACACTGCTGTCATGCTGTCACGCGACCTGGCCACAAAGGGGCAACCAGCTAAGTGACGGCAGGTGACGGCTAAATCCGGGGGCACGCAAGAAGAGTACACGTTTAAAAAACGCCTCAAAATAGAAGATACATTTGATAATTTGCTTTTTTTCGTTTGTATTCCTTGAGGGAGGGAGAAGAAATAAAAATCGATGTGGAGGGCAAAACCAAAAAACGTGCACTTGAGCGTGAGAAGGGACACGTGTACGGCCGAGAATGGCGGAACGGCCGTGCATAGTATCGGGTATCGTGTAATATATATTCATAAATGAATGAATCCGTGGGATTTCCAGAGTGACTTGGAGGCTTTATGTCAAAAGCTGATGAATACACTTTCACAAAATATATACGAAGTATCACAAACATCGAAATCGTATTGAATAGTTTTTTTGCAAATGGTTACGTATCGTATCGTATTAAAAGTTTTTTTTGCAATTAATAATGGGAATCGTATCAAACTCGATCTCTCGTTCGATATCCGACACTCATATTAATATTAATGACCGGTGTGTATACGAGGTATACTAGTTTACGTATAATATGTATAGATATACGTTTGAGTATAGCAGTACGGTGTTTACATTGTAGAAGCGGTACGACGTGTAATACCTGATACGACATTTTTTGCTGTCAACAAGATGGTGAAAGAAACGAACACTAACTTGGAATCCGTCGGTCGCTGTCAACGAACAAAGACAGGCCAATACGGGGGACCATACGTAATAAATAGGACCTGATTGTGGTAAAAGGCAAAAACCTATAAATTTCCCTATTTTTACCAACAATATTTGGAGCTACTTACTAGGTCACCCGAAATCGGAAACGTATTACGGTATGGCAGCTCGCGAAAAAAAGTGAAAACTATCCAACTACAGCAGTCGGTACCCCGATTTAAGAACGCTCAAGATAAGAGCATTCGAGATTCAAGAGCGGTCAAATCGGCATGTCCCACCTATATACTAAACACTACCGTACACGTATATTGCCCACTACAGATAAGAGCGATGTGTTCGACATAACGCTCACTTTTTGGTGGGCGCAAAGAAAACGATATCAGGAAAACGTGTCCAGTGGCGAGCGTTACACTAAATCCTACCTGGTATATAATAGTCCATGCTCAAGGTTAAACAAAGATCGTGTCACCGTAAGATTCTAAATCTTGCTCAGATTTCTGTGCGTACATACGAGTAGGTGTTTCTTGATGGCGGGACCATGTGCATACCTACTGCTGCTGCTGCTTGTTGCCTCTATGAATAACACAATCGTCCTGTTTGTAACCTCCAGGTAATCTCCAGGCGCTCTTGGACAAGAGTCATCAGTCATCAGCCTACTGGCTGTACATCTTCACGAGGGATGACCAAAGCGTGACCGATGCAATAGAGTTTATTATGAAAACCGAAAATATATCTATATATTATATATGCGTCACTGGTGGCGTATAGAACTAAATGAACGTACCTGTGGTAACTTTTTATACTCTTACTATAATACTATAATGTGCTTCACTCCGAAAACCGAACCACCGACACGAACCCTAACGCCAGTGATCAGAGATTGGATGCTGCTGTGCTTGGTGAAACTCTTGTCCTGTGCCTACTCGTAGGTTAAACAGCATCGGCTTGGCTGCTGCGCTTGGAAAAAGTCTATTAATAGGTTGATTCGGTCAAGTACGTATAGTACTAATAGTATTAATAGTAGTAAACACTTAAGGGTGGCGCATATAGTTATATGCGCCACTATTAGTAACATACCAGCCCCGGTGGTCCAACTGGTAGCCACGAAGCCTTTTGGACCGGATGTCGAGGGTTCGATTCTCCCCATAGTAATAAAGCCGGTCGCCCCGGTAGAGTAGTGGTCAGATTCAGAGACTACTACCATTTGTACCCAAGATCGAATCCCACCGTGGTGAGAGATTTTGTCTTTTGTTGAAAAAATAAAAAGGAACCAATTGCTGAGAGCGCCTTCGTGGCGTGGGTAGGCGGAATCCGACGCAAGTCGACGGAGGGAAGAAAGTGCTGAAATCTTCTCGCGATAAAAAGCAAGGCAAGAACCGTAGTGGGGGAGGAGATAGAAGAGCCTACTTTGTGACCCCGGATCTGAGTTACGACTACAGTAGGGAGGAGAGAGAAAGGAAGGGCGAAGATAATCAATGGGATAGAAAAAAAAAAAAAAAATGGAGGTTTTTATTCTCAAATGACACCGACTGTCAAGAGCGCGCATATAATAGCGTGGGTAAGCAAAATTCGACGGGAGTTGACGAGGGAAGAAAGTTCTGAAATCTTAATCTTCTAGAGATAAAAAAGCCAAGCAAGAACCGTAGTGGGGGAGGAGGGAGAGGAGCCTACTTTGTGACCCCGGATCTGAGTTACGACTAGGGAGGGAGAAAGACGGAAGTGCGAAGATAATTAATGGGATGGACAAAATATATACCAGGTACCAGGTATACATTTTGGGGGAACAAGCTTATGCTTGCAACCTTTTAAAATTGGGCAGCGGCCAAAAAGAGGTACACCTGGTCCGTTCGGGGCCAAAAACAGGTACATACTAAAATCAAGTTTAAAACGCACCCCACGAACCTGCCGTTCCTTGCAACACAAAGTTACGAGTTTTTTCATGTTCTTCGTGCTCGTCCGGTGGCTACGTATACGAGTAGCTGCTATTCATAGTACGAGGAACGAACGCCTGCTGCTGTATTCTCCCTTCTCAGCTTGCGACACCCCTGGTATTCCAAGTCAACCACAATCCCGAAGGGGAGCCTTCTATCTCGTATTATTTCGGCGGAGGTGTGCAGGCAGATATTGCTGTGTGTCGCTCGAGTGGCGTGTAGTGCGAGGTGCGAAGGGAGAAGGGGGTCTCCGCGTACGTCGGCATTTGTATAGGGGGCATAGGGTGGAACTATGAAGGGCCTCTGGTTGGCTTAAAAACGACAAAAAAAAAAGTGAAAGTCAAGCAGAGTAGACAAAACCAGGTATACCTGGCATTTAAAGAGGCAACAACCGGTACAACGAGTTTTGGACCAATGGGAGGGCACGTGGAGTGCGTTTTTTACTTGATTTTAAGTATGTACCTGTTTTTGGCCGCACACGGACAAGGTATACCTTGTTTTGGCCGCTGCCCTTAAAAATTTCCGCAAAGGCTTGAAAATACTGAGCACTGACCACATTTGGTCAAGCACGCCCTCACTCCGCGCCATATAATCACGCAACAGCTCGAAATTCAAGACCATTCTGACCCGGTATGTAAGGACCATGTCGATTAAATGTTGACATACAAACGGTCCTTATATTCTGGGTCGGAGTGGTAACCTAGTATGATATCATATATACGTACACGAATATTCGTATGTATGTACACATGATACATACTCGTAGTAACACGTGGATGACGTGTTTGAAACAAGCACACATGTGAGAGGCGGTCTCGTCCTCAATACGAGCGACGCCAACAACCAGGGGAGCAAAAAAAAAAAAAAAGCGTCATCGAAGATTGGGAGCATGAAAAAAAAGAAGCGGGAGAGCCTCCTCTACAGAGTACTACTTTGTATTTATATTTAATAGTTACTCGTACGAATATATAGTAGTGTTGGTTATCGTATCGGAAGATTCGATAATTCGATATATATCGTATCCTACATGTCTCGCCCTCCTTCCCCTTCTACCTTCTACATCCCCGTGGATGTTACGCAGATATCGACGAGAAAGCTTGAATCTTATCAAATATCGAAATAGTCTCCATTACTTTGTTTTGTTTTATCGGTGTTGTATATATACGAATATGGATCAAACTCGATTCTCGTTCGAGACTCGACACTATTCCATACCGGTATATACAAAGCATAAAAAAACGTACCCAATAAGAATGAAGCTACCGACGGCATAATGTGTGCAAGGATGGTAAAGTGGGAATGAAAGATATTCTACCTCAATATTAATAGCAGCTTTTTCCACCTCTCGACCTTTGTGGCCAGCAGGCCTTATAAATATACATACGGATACGAGTACATTGCCATATATATATATATATATATATTAGTAATTACTATACGACATCTATATATACGGGGGTTCTTCGCATTAACCCATTCAGAACTCGGGTAGAAAGGAAGGTTTAATGTGAAGAACACACACATTCAGAACTGGAAAAAAAAAACACACTAATTGCAAGTGGTTTGTCCCCAAAATCGTGCGACCAGTTCTTAAGGGGTTAAACCGTTCTTTCTACCCGTCCACATCCAGCACGCCCAGTGTCCGTGCCGATTCTTCATATCTTATGATAAGAGAGGTAAGAGCTCTGCGATCACAAAACCACGACACAAAGCAGCAGCAGAGATATTGTAATGCAGCAAGCAGGGCAGACAACGCAATGACATGAACGACAGGCACGACTTATACTATTAATAGTAATATATATATGATATGTTACTATATATATATAAAACCGAGCAAAGCATGCCAAAAGGAGCGGCGGCGGGGGGCAAAAGAGCGTGGGTGGCAACGACAAGCACCGTCGGTACCAAGTACAAACACCGTCGGTACCAAGTACAAACACCGTCGGTACCAAGTACAAACACCGTCGGTACCAAGTACAAACACCGTCGGTACCAAGTACAAACACCGTCGGTACCAAGTACAAACACCGTCGGTACCAAGTACAAACGCCTTCGGTACCACTACAGCATGCCGTCGGTCGCCTGCTGGTAGCTGGTCAACACTCACTCCCAGGGACGCCGGGCTCGAAACACACAGAAGTAGGTTGAGCCTCGTCCTGGTTTATAAACCGAAAAAGGCCGAAAAGGCAGATTTCGGTTCAAGGAGCCGATTTTTAGGGGGTAATTTTTCCCCAAGAGTCGATATTATTTTATTTTGAGCCGATTAATAGGGGGGGCGAGCCGATTTTCATCCATTGGGAAAACGTATTTCATTCGGTTGTCATTCGTTTCCCGTACGTTATCGCTTACAGATTACAGATTACCTCATAGAAACCCTGAATTGTTTACGCTCCTGTAGTGAAAAAGAGGCTGTTTTTAATCCCACTTTGCGGTACAGTAGTAAAATGCCACTCGTGTTTTTTTTTCTGGCCATTTCTGCTCGCCCCCTTGACGTTTTATATGCCGTTTATTTTTCGTAGAACGCTGGGAAGTGCGCCCTTCGCAGTATATACGCATTGTGCCTGATTACTTCATGTGCGAAAAATAGAGGCGGAACTCGTACGTACATATATAGTACTTTAGCCAGTCGACGAGGGAAGAAAGATTTTTCTCGCGATCAAAATGCAAAGCACGAGCCGTACGTAGCAGATGGGAGGGGGGAAGAGAGCCTGCTATGTGTGACCCCGAATCCGAGTTACAACTATTAATAGTAAAGGGCGACGGTAAAATTCGGGAGAAAAAAAATATATAAATGCGCATTGCAGGTTAGGCTTTCGGTATGTTAGAAAAGCCCCATTACGCCGGAAAAATTGCGATTGCGAAATAGATACCAAGTATAAGCGTACCAAGCTGGCCGGCTTTGAGAATCCGGAACCAAATTACCCCGAATAGTTTGTTTCTGGTGTCGAACGATAATTTTTGCTAGTATTTCGAGCCGGATTTGCAAGCGTCGAGCAGAAATGAGCCGCTGACTTTGCTTCCCACATGTATTTTATATACTGTAGCGAACGCTTTTTCGTGAAAGCGAGCCGATTATCAGAGCTCGAGAGAAAATACGTATATAGCCGTACACGTGTTTGTTGGAGTCGACCGTTTCAATTATTTCGAGCCGAAAACGAGCCGAAAACATCTACTTTATTTTATTCCGGCAGGAATCAAAATGCAAGAGTATACAATACCATCGTACATCGTACATCCTATATACTCGTATACGAAGTATACCCGAAAATACGTAAATACCAGGTGAACACTGCTTTTGCTGTTTTGCTGCTGCTCTGCACTCGAAATTTCTCGCGTCATTGTTTACTATCAGCTTTTTGGCCTTTTATCCCCTTTTTCTTCGGGCCTAGTCGACGGCAAACTAGACAAGCGTCGGCCTCAGCGCCTCAGCACCAGCAGCAGCAGCAAGCAGTGGCATCCATGAGGACGCTCGCTCGCGCGTTTTCGTTTTTGCCCCTTGGCAGAAAACATACCGGTCACACAGACCTAGAACATCCAACATTTCAATATTATACAGCAATTTCGGCGGAAAAAACAAAAACAAAAACGGGCTCGGGGCATGCGCCGGTACGCAGCCTAAAGCCTTCCGGTTTCTAAAGATCAGTTTCGATGAAATCGTCGATCTCAGAGCTGTTGTTTTTATTTTTTAGTTTCGACGAAATTCTCCCCAAGATCTCAGAGCTGTTGTTTTTTAATTTTGAGCGAAAAATATGAACGAGTACACGACGTGTAAAACTTTTGCTTCTAAAAAGAAAAAACTAAAACTGTACTTCAATAATCGATGCGAGCTTGGTTCAATCATATCGCCCCAAATTTCGTCAGGCACCAATGCCGCATGCAAAAAAGCAACTCAAAGGTCACATTTGGTATCATGATGACCGCCATGATGAACAATTAAAGGGGGTCACATAGCCAGTTTTTCAACGACCTAGGACTGGCGCTCCAACAGAAAATGTGACCAGTCACAGGTCAAAGGCCTTCAAAGAAGTCAATAATACTCGTACATATAATAGTCAGGCGTGTCCGTAGCAAGAAGTTTTTTTCGCGCATTTTTTTTGTCTGAACGAGCCACTTCCAGGTGGTCCAAGGCATCATTGTACAGAGGAAACTTCACGCAACTATTCGGAGAACTGACTGCGTATCGTATATAGGATCGACAATAAGTCATCTTCAAGGTCCAAAATCGCTTTTTGTACGAGGCGATTCCGAATTTTGCACGTTCACCGCACATATAACCAAACATCCACGCCGTTTTCAAGAGATGAACCCTCAACTTTTGCAAACGTGTTTTATCATATGCCCCTACCGAACCCTTGACGAATGTTCATTTTTTTGTTTTTTCTTCGTCGCCGAAAATTTAGGATCCGTCAAGACCCAAATCTCCCGGAAAACAACAAAAACCGAAATATCTGGCGGAAAAAAAAACGGTAACTGGTTGGCAGAGGGGCGTATTAGGACATAATACCAAATTTCAGGGTCTATCTCCCAAAAACGGCCTGGCAGTAAGTAATGAACCCTTGAGGAATTTGGGGAGGTCAGCTTGAACCAGCCTGTAGAGCTCACAGATCAAGATCAATATACCCTCCAATTCTACAGGATCACGAGTCTCAAGATCAACTGGTCTGATGTCCAGGATGCGAGAAGCGAGTACGAGTACGTAAATCATGCTCGTAACCTCATACCGTATGCTGTTTGTACCGTACATGCCGTATACAACCACTCTCTTGTCAGGAAAAACAAAGACCGTTTTCGTTGATTGGGTGATTTAAACCCATTTAGGATTGCAGTCCCATTTTGGGGACAAAGCACTCTAATTCTAAGTAATTTGTCCCCAAAACGGGACTCCAGTCCTATAAGGGTTGAGATTAATGACAGAACGACGTCCTTACTTTTTCGGACAAATTTGTACGACGTTCACGCAACTGAACACAGCAGCAGCGGCAGCGTCAATCGCATACACAAGGCCCAGCAACAGCAGCAGCAGCAGCAGGCGCGCTTGTTTCTCCTTCTCCTCTTCCCCCCTGTGCAGTCTTGGCACCCGCCACCCGGTATACTGTTGTCTAGTGTCAACGTGACCAGGTTGGTCGAAAAGTCTTGGGAAGGTGGGGTTGGCCGGTGGGCTGGGGGGACTGGAGTCTAGTCTAGACAAGTCCAACAGGCGGTGGTGGTCCTTCCAGCGAGGGCGGGGGCACAGGCAGGACAGGAAACAAAGAGAAACACAAAACAGAGTCGAACGCGGCGGTCTTATAACAGCTTTACAGCCCGATTTGATCCTCTTTATTGTTGGTGAAAAAAACGGAACGTGAGAACGTATTACCGGATTTACCGGTGTGGCAAAACTCATAAACAAACAAATATACATAATTACATGTCGGCGCTTTAGGCGGCGTCGTGCACTGGTTGGGACGGGGTTCTCGGTAAGGCATCAAGTTGGCGCGTCTACGTACTGCAGCTTCATTCTACCTCCCTCCCTGAAAAGTTCGATCGAGGTCGGCTACCGGCATCGGAACATGCGGTGCTCAAGGGCTATATAGATAGGCGAAAGGAACCGAGAGGCCCTCGAGATAAAGCGAGGGGAGGAGGGACACATCTCTAAAAAAGTTGGGAGAAAAAAAAAGTTGATGCATCGACCGCGTGGTCGTCGCCTCTTTTCTGCTGCTGCTGTCGCGTGGGTGATGATGTGGAGCGATGGGGCAAAAAAAACAAAAAAACAAAAACAAAAAAAAACAATGTACAAACGTTGTGCCTACGACCACGACCAGGTACCTGGTATCATGTGATCGAAATAATGTTTGTAACTACCGAAAATCTCTAATCGCTCGAGCTTTCCACGTACCAGACAAGTATATTTACCTGTAATTAGTATTGCACGACGAGACACAAAATATCATAGATATTTTAGACAGATGATGACACTTCTGAACGGGAGAGGCACGAGTAGTCTCAGCGGTCGCGAGAAAGAAAGAGCGCACTAACGACGTAGCGCACGCGGGAAGAAAATCAATAAACCACTTTACACCTAAATATAAGGACCACTAGCATTAAATATCAATATACCATATGCCCTTATATTTTGGAACAACGTGGACACGAAAAAAAATAAAAATAGTAAAACACTACGGTATAATACGTACATACGGTAAAATGAACGAGAAAGAAAGCAAGAGAAAATGGAAGAAACCGGCACCGTCGCTGCGGTCGGAAGCACGCGCAGGCTTTGTGCCGGTACTGCTGCTGCTGCCGACGGCTGGTGTAGAAGCACCATATGGGACGCGGTAAGCCAGCCGCGGTTACCCACCCATGCAAGGTTCACTAACCGCACGCCATCGTCGAAACGAGCACGGCATCGCTTATTCGGGGCCCCGGGGGGAGGGGAGGGGAGGGAGGGAGGGGGGCGACAGCATGGCCCAGCAGATACGAGATCTCATATCGTATTGTCCGGTAAATTGTAAGTAATCAACGACCCGTAGTTTCACAAAAAAAAAAGTTATGTACAGACGGCAGTCGGTACCACACAGACAAGACAACCGGGTCATGTCTCAGGACAAGACTAGCCACCAAAATCCTGACAAATATGAGATGCAATTTTAAGTTTTTTTGTTGTGCTGCTGGTTGTGGTGGTGGTGGTGGTGGTGGTGGTGGTGGGTGGTGGTAGTGGTGGTAGTGGTGGTGGTGGTGGTGGCGGCGGTGGCTACGCTGATAAAGGAACGGAAACGAAAAAGCTAAAAAAAGGCATCCATTTTCGCGCACTGCATACTCGTACTACTGTAGTATAGCAGCGAACACAATAGGTAACACAAAACACTTACACTATCAATATATACCGGTAGATATTACTATGCACACTCTATTTACGTATATATACACGCGCGTGCGACAAAGCTTAGCGAAGAGACGCCAGACAAAGGCGCGCTCTATCCGCATTTGCCAAACACGGGACACGGGACCCACGTTTTTGGTCCCCACGTAATTGGGTAAAAGTACTTGGATTTAGTGTACGATACTTTCTGCAGCAGAAATGAAAAAAAGGGAAAGTTAAAGTTTGTTTACGAAGTTTACGTACAAAAATATCATATCCTGCTGTACGTAAAATGCGTAAAAAAGCCTTTATGGCCTACGGGTGAGATGGGGGGGGGGGGGAGAGAGAGAGAGGCGGTTTTTCTTTTTTACGTGGTGCTGTGGGTCTTTGTTGATGTCAAAGTATTACCCTGGCTATACTTAGTATGTAGTACCAGGTACACTACTATTAATAGTATTATCCTCCAAAAAGAATGACAGAATGCCGGGGGAGAGAGAGGGAGAGAGGAGAGAGGCTGTACGTCGCGATTGAAACTGTTCCTACTACAACCTTACGAACACTATAATATTTTTTGTCAAAAGCTCGTTCGTAGGGTCTTTTTCTTCAGTTGTCCACATTATAAACAAGGACAACAAACAATAGCAGCAGTCTCGTCGGTCATACTCGAGAGCCCGAGCGTGCTGGCTGCGATATTTTCTTTGGCGATTTTTACTCGAAAAATGGGTGCTATTAAAAATAGCAGGGTCAGACATTTGCCACAGAGCCCACAGTAACCCCACAGCAATCATCACCATGACACCCCGCCGCAGCATTGTACAGCAGGAGGACCCGAGAACACCGCTGCGCTGTGCACGTGTCCGCCAGCTCGTAAAAATGTGAATGCAACAGATCCTCTGTACTCTGTACCTTGGTACGTTGGGGTGTGCGACCCGCACTCGATCATAGACTGGCCTCTTGGGCAAGCACTCAACAACGAGGTTGGTACGCAGATAGATTATACGAACTCAATGGTACTCCACAGGGGATGGCCAAACAGCCAACACAAGCCCACAGCCAGAGAAATAAAAACTACGTACGACTCGTACGAGTACTACTCGTACTCGTACATGCAGCCAGCACCAGAAACACAGAAAAAGGAAATACATCTGGCCAAAAAAAAACGTCATTTTTGATATTTTGTCTATCGTATCTACATCGTTCGTTCGTTCGTCGTCGTGGCACAGACTTGGTGGCACACGTTTGAAGGAGGAGCTACGCTTGTTGCTCAACCCCGAACTGAGCGACACACAGGTGCAATCACCCTACGTGGTCCCGGGGCGACAGTTCTCGTGAGCTTTGAGCCGCAGCGAGGGGCTGCCTCTGGTAGCACGACAACACCGACAAGAGATGCCGTGGGGGCACGAGATTTGGTTTTGTTGTTTGTGAAACACACCAAAAAAACGGGTCGGTCGAAGGTACACGAGTAGCGCCTGCCTGCCTGCAAGGACAACACACCGGGACCGAGAGCAACCACAACGCAAGCCGAGCCACGCGCCACCCAATGCTCCACCACCCACTTGACTCACCTTAACCAGTGGGAGAAGAAAAGCAAGAGTCTCCCGATATTCCGCCGCGAACACCATGAAGAGATGATGCTCACGGTGATGAGCGTGCATACTGTGCGCACGACGCTAGTCGCCCTTTCCCCCTCCACAAAGCCGACAACAGGAAAATCGCTTTGGCACACCAACTCGGTGGGGAAAATGATATCGGTCTGCGAGGCCATCCCGCCCGACCCTTTGTGATACCACCACGTGCGTGTCCTTCGTAGCCAAGCTCACAGACCAACGCCCAGGCAGGCTCTGCTCCGCGCACACGTAAGCTTGAGATCCTTTGCGATGCTCGACAGGGCAGCTCCAAAGTGTAGCCAAAACGTATGTACCACAGCAGGGTATCTCCGACACGCCAAAGGTTCAGACCAGCCTTCCTCGCGACTGGCAGGGAGGGCGATGTTCGGCCACGCCGTAGCCGCAGTGCAAGATAGCCTTTCTCCAGACCACAGCAGGAACCGCAGGGGGGGCAGACGACAACGAGAAGAGAACCGACGCTCTTGAGGGCAACAGCGATGATTCGATGATTCGACTGGTGTGTGCAGATAGAGATGTATTTTTTCAAAACCCGGAAATAATTATATGCAGCAAAAAAAGTTGCAAGCAAGGGCGCACACAAGGCTGCACAAGGGCGCAAAATAGCTTGAAACAAAAAAGGGGGGCTGTGTATAGTACAAACAGTATAAATAAGAATATGTTTCTTTAACAATAATACTGCTGTCTCTTTTCTCAGTGTTTTTCTGGTTCTTGTTTTTTTCGATTTTTCTTTCGTTTTCGTTTTTGTTTCTTTTTTTTTTCGTCGTGTTCCACAAACAAAAAAACAAGAAACTACAGAATAGAGAACAACGCAGCTGGCAGAACAGAAGACACGCCTCCTTGGCGGTTGGACGGAAATAAGTAAGGAAAATAATTAGAAACTTTTTCTGCTACGCCGAGGGGGTACCACCACAATAATCTCTTTTGACATTTGACACAGCATACATACTCATACTCGTACGAGTACATGCGGTACGTATACATACGGCAAGCACACCACAGCAAGCAACAGCAGTCAGTCCCTGTGACTGACTCTGTCTGCATGGAGTCCAGGTATTCATACAACAGCAGCAGCAGAGGCAGCAGCAGCAGCAGCAGCAGCAGCAACAGTATTTTTGTGGTCTCAGCCAGCCAGCATGTGATGTAAAGTACACAGCAGCAGAAACCTTTTATTTATGTGTGTATATGGGACTTCCGAGAGAGCGAGATGAAAAGCGTCGACCAAAAACAAAATGGTGATCAGGAATACTGCGACAAAACGACGGCACCGCCGCCACAACAACAGAACAGACTACAAGTACAACAGCACTACTTACCACCGCACAACTACACTTTACTTACTACTTACTACTCTTTGGTTGTGGAAGGGTTGTGAGGATAGACTTCTTGTAGAAAACTTGGTGTCGGAACTACCGGTATGTATCATGATGAACATGAATATCATACAAAAGAAAGGAGTCGTACGGCGCGTGCACATATTAATAGTGCACATATATATACATGTATATCATCATGATGCTGAGACCCTACTTCATCCACTCGTATGATAAAGCAAGCAGCAAGCAGCAGTAAGTATAATAGTCAGTGTGGAATTAGCCAGAAGTACTCCTCGAAGCCCGGCACGCGTTTTTGCCAGCTATGCGACTACGACGATCTCGCTCGGTTAGTTGACCACCGGACGGTATAAAACACAACGAAGCAAGGCGAAGAAGAAAAGAAGAAGAGATAGAACTACGGGTACGTCGTATGTATGTATTGCTGTTGCTTGTGCTGCTGCTGTGGGTGGATGTTGTTGTACAACTGGGCAACCCCCCCCCTTATATCACAGATTAGCCGGGGAGGGTGGTGATATGGTATAATCACATTATAATATATTGCCGTATCCCTCTATTATTTACTACATACATGGAGGCGTTATTTTCCCTTCGAAGGGGAACCACTCGCCCCTGTGGGCGATAAAAGTACTACAACACACGACACACGACACCGACCTCCAGAGGTCAGAACGGAAAACCAACCGGAGCGTTCTGGTCACGGAAATAAATAAGAAAATAGCATATTTTTTTTTTACCACTTGGTTTTAGAGTTCCCCCCCCTGCCTAGCGAAAAAAACCCGCGACGTAATTTGTCGTGTTTTACGTGCTTTTGTTAGAGGTTCATAGTCCATATAGACTCTCTCTCGTCTGCCAGAAGACGTCTCGGCGAGGCAAGAGCTGTTGTTATACCTGTTTGTGTATCAACTGCCACAGCAGTGAGTGATCAAATAAATAAGCTTAAATACCAGGTAAGAAACATCAACATACAGGCAGACAGATCGTTCACCCTGTAGTATAGTAACAGCAAGCAGTGGTAGTAGTAGTAGTAGTAGTAGTAGTAGTAGTAGTAGTAGTGTAGTAGAGTTGCGAGAAGGAAGAGAGGACTATCGCGGCTTTCTTTCTTGTTTATCATACAAAAAAAAAGAGTCTGCGCTCGTTCTCGCTCGTTCATCTATTTGTGGCAATTGATGGCGTCGTCAGTGCATTTTCACCAGCATAAACAACAACAAACGGCGTACGACTGCTGTACGAGTAGATTTCAGCTACTGTATAGTGTCCGTTTCCCCAGCAACGCTTTGCAACCAGGAAGAAAGTATGGGGCCAGCCCGGGGCCAGCCACGGCTGGCTACAGGTAGATAGGCCTGTGAGACATTCACCGCGTTCTATTATCGGCACCTTAATCATACCACGCCTCGGGAGAGGGTACCGGCCGAACCGGGACCTGGTGACACCAAACTCGGTCCTGCGGGCGATCAAGCTGTGGTGTATTATGCCGGCCCCGCTGCGCTCGCCGGACGGCTGCACCAAGAGGCGACAGCGACTCGCGTTAGTCGAGAACGGCGAGGTGCAGTCAGTAGCAATAATATTCTTGCTCCCGTGGCTGTTTGCGCACACCGAGCGAGTGGGCACATGGCCGAGGAATGACGCCCAACAAGCTTCGAGGCTACACACGACCGTGCGAAGTCAACATGCACTACTGTAGTGTGTCGGTATTACGCAGGCGGGATTGAAGTCGCTGCACGCGCCCCCCCGGGCAAAGCCACGCTTGGCTGGCAACGAGGAGACGTGGACTACACTGATGGCCAAATTCCCGCCCGAAGACCACGGCGTCGTCTCCGCGGTGGCGGCGGCACCGGAGTGCCACTGAGGGAGGGAAGGAAAGAAAGGAAGTACTCCCCTGTGGCGCCTGCACGACGAGTTTCCCCCCCCAGGTGCTCTTCGACATTGTCAGCTATCGCTGTGCTCTTTCGGGCCCCGGAAATGATGATGGTCAACTATTCGCGCACCTGCCATCCATCATCACACCAACATCTGGCTCGAGGGTTTCGCCAAAACGGGGCATGTCAGCCTTCTGGCGGAGAATCGTCGACGTTTCTGAAGCGTTCCCACCGGAGTTCTGGCAACTGTTCTTGCAGGTGAGCCCGAGCCTCGTCGCGATGTGGGGAAAGTACTGGCCGGCCTTCGTCGGCATGACGTGGAGGCGACTCAGGCCGGAGGGGCAATGGGACAGTGTCAACCGCGGCAGGAGGGGGAGACCAACCGCGCGGTGAGGTAGTTTGTGCTCGCTGTGCCCGGGGGGGGAGAGTTGAGCACGGGGAGTTGAGGGCACGCACGCTATGTACACGAGACAGGCAACCGGCCCCTCCTCACGGGCTGCTCCCGCGCGTTCAACGCTGTCAACAGAATAGCTGGGGCAGGGCTTGCGGAGGGGACAATCTGCGCGCCGGCGCTCGCACCGTTTGTGATCAAGTGTTACGACGAGAGACGCGCTGATGCATTGCTTCGAATGGGCCTGGGAGAGGAGCACCAGACCGTCGCTTGCTTCAGAGGGGTGCAGCAAGGAGACCGTATGGGGCCGGCGATGTTTTATTTATCGTTGCGCCCGGGGCTGAAGCGCTTCGTGTGGAATTCGATGAGGCAGAGGAGATAGAGCCTTCGCCTACATGGACGATATAACCCTCGGCCTCATGGAGGTCACGGTGAGCACGGTCAGGTCCCTACCCTTCCTTCGGTGCGACCTTGACCAGATCGGCATCATCGTCAGCCCTCCTAAGGCCGTGGCGCTACCCCCCGAAAAGGCACATCCCAATGGTGGATGATATCTCGCTCCGGGCAGGTATCGACGTCCGAAATAACGGAAGAGGATAGGGTGATAGATACCGGCGTCCCCACTGGCTCCCCGAAGAGCACGGAGGTAGAACGCGCGGTGCGGGCAGTACGGGACGGAGGCGTGAGTGGCCGTGCGTGTTGCCTAGCAAGCATGCCGAACAAGCAATAGACCGCCTTATTTCCCACTAGATGCCCTCGAATAGCGAACCCATTACTACCTCGAACGCATCATGGTTACCGGTACGCCCCTTGAAGCATGCCGGAGGGGCGATAACGGGGCACCGTGAGCACGTGAGCACGTCCTCAAATCACCAGGAGCCGCAGAGGCACAATCGTTCTTCGGGGAGGGATGCTCGAGCGATTGGCTGACGCCGAGGACCCACCAGCAGGCACAAGCTTGCCTGTCGACAGGGGCCGGAGAGCTAGGGTGAGGTTCCCGTCGGCATAAGCGAAAAGGATGTCCGCCTCCGTTGGGGGCTGGAATGAGACCTTACCGGAGGCCCTGGCGAACCTCACCGGGTCTTCGAGAGATCGAGTGAAGACGGGACTGCCTGAATCAGGAACTGCCAAACCCGCTCGGAAGGAGCCTGCGGGAAATTCGCGACACATGGGAGGTCCCAAAAGAAGAGATGGCTGGCATCGTCCCTTAATCTTGCCTGGAGTGGCGTCTTAGCACAGAAAAGAACACCGGCCTAAGGCCTTCGGAGCTTGATATTCTCGCGGCGTGCGATGCAAGGATCACAAACTCCTGCAACGCCCAACAACAGCTAGGAAAGCTGGTTAACCATCCCCATCACACCACGACTACCGTTGCCTTGGACCAGCTGCCCCGAGACGGTAAGCCCGGCTAAACCGGGCAATCCACTTGGAAGGCAAAAGGCGGTAGCCTTGGACAAGGCCCGTCACCGGAGCCTCTCAGGGGCGAGAGCTACCGCCTGCCTCAAGGCGCGGCCGAAGGGTCCCTTCCGAGTCATTAGCCCCGTCGGAATTCGCGAGCATGGGCAGAAGGTGTGTAAGCATCGAGGAGTACGTGGCGCCAATGTCCGCCTGCTGTAAGACAGTGTATACAGACACACGTCACGCAAGGGTACGCCCCCGACCTGGAATGCGGGGAAGCCAGCACCAGCCGCTGCTACACGCGGTATTTCGCAGTCGGAAGCGGCTTGGAGTTCCTCGCCAAGGGAAAAAGTGGGGAGTAGGGAGCATTTCTCCGCGGACTGAAGCCTCAGGATGGACATGCAGTAGTTATTTCCCGAGAAGGGGTTTTCGGGATGCCCCATCCCGAGAATTCCGCTCGCGGAGTCGATCATGCTCGACTTTTTTCACGAAGACCCGCAAGCGCGGGTACCCCTGCGTGGGCGCGGCGCTGCTCGTGGTGGACCAGCTTCCGCTGCACCCGAACCGCGCAAAAAGCGTCAGCACTGCGCTGTACCGGGATAAGTGTACTTCGACGAAGAAGAGCCGCAAAACAAGACACCTTCGCGATGGAAAGCTTCGGGCGCCTCAGGTTAGAAGGTAGCACCTTTATGGACCACCCTGGGCAGCGAGCGTCTTGAGGAAAACGGATGGAGGGCCCATGGTGAGGAAACGATTGATGAAGTAGGAGTGCCTATTGACGATCGTCTCAAGTGGTCATCCGGGTTGCCACCTCAAGGAGGGTGCCCCGCCTCAAACTCCAACTGCGAGGTCCACAGGAAACTATGAAAGGAGCAGGAGGGCGGGGGCGGGGGGAGGGGGGGTGACAGACCCGCACCCAAATGTGTGGAGATGGGATCTGGTGCGGCTTGGCAGTCTAGCACCATTGGGTAGACAAGCGGGTAATAAGATAAGTTCGGTGTCACAGCAAACGTTTCAGGGCTTTGCTCGGGTTAGATGTTTCTTGTCGGCGGGGCCATGCTTTAGCACGACGCATTCCACGGACTACTCAGGAGTAGGGTCAAAGGGCGGGGGAGTAGCGGGAGGGAAGGAAACTATCGAGGAGGCGGCCACGCCATCTCCAGGAAGTTCGTTCGCATATAGGCAAAAAACAACGGGGCAGGAATGGAGGTACCGAGCTTTCTGGTATAGACCGCAGGACAGAGCAAGCAGCACTCGTGCTCTCTGGCAGGTCGCCATATCAGAGCAGCACTCTGGAGCTCTGTCATGTCACCTTGGTCATTCGCCCCCAGTCACGTGTTTCCACATCGAAAATCAAGTGTTTTGGCGCACAAAGGGGGGGGGGCGTACTCAGTTGACCACGCATCCCTTTCGAGACAGAGCACCGTTCGTGTTGGAAGGGATGCCATGTGCCCGTTTCCACCACCCCCCTATTATCATAAACAACATGCGTCCATTATTGGTATATGTTCGTCAAGTATTCAGAGCTGATCAATATATAGCATCTTCCATGTTCGAAAGCATTGGATTATGGACTCCCTTTTATGTATGTGGACGGCATGATCGGAACTAGCGCTTCGTACGAGTACACACTGTCAGACGGAAAATGGAATAACAATTCGTGCATTCGTAGATGCATTTATTTGATCGAAAACGTTCTAAACAAACATTTATATATATAAAGCCGACCGGGCGAAAAATCGAATCTCTGTGCGAAAATGGAGTTCGCCCGAGGCGCATGCGTGAGACAGAGGTCCGAGCCCACAGGTTTCCGCTGAGGGGCGTTATTGTGCTGACAGGCGTTATTGTGTTGGGGTACGGGCACTATGATGGACCCATTGGGGCCGACTGCTGCTATGCAGGGTGTCCTCTGGTTCTGCTCGCGTCACTCACACGAGGTAGTTGACTTACTGCTTGCGTTTGCTTGCTCTGGACGGATGTCGGATGCTACGACTGCTTCTTGAGTTACCTCTGGTACCATTTTAGCCGGGAAAACAGTCCCCCCATTTTATGTTCATATCACAGCAGTCCACACGGGGATTACATTTCCGGCCAGATTAGTTGTTTTCCTCTGCCCAGATGATGCCTTAGTGAAAAGGGGCGAGAACAAATTATCACCCAGACACGCGATAATAACGCCTGCCAAGAATGATGAGGGAGCATTTGCTACGTCAAAAATATAAACGCCGCAAACAGGGGAGGGGGGGGGGGGGGGGGGGGGGGGGGGGGGGTGCCATAACAATTGTGCAAGCAGGCGACGTTCGTTAGATGGAACCAAATGTTGGGCTACGTAGTCAGCCACTGCCAAGTTGCTTAGAGGGTATATAGGTAGATCCTTTGAACGAAGAAAATAATATACAGTACAGGACACCTAATGAGAAACAGGAAGCCTGGTCCAGGCTGGATTTTCTTATTTGAGAGTGGGTGCTTTCTACACTAATTTCAAGATAACGACTCCCGAATTTATTATTTTACTCCAAATGTCAGCCTGGCTTTCTTATTAGCCTGTTTCTTATCAGGGGTCGTGTACTGTATGTATGCGTGGGTTCGGATCTCTGTTGGCGAAGCTTACCCGCCTAAGAAATTTGTATTTTTCTAAAGTTAACAGACGAGTTTGCTGGTTTGGTCCAGACGAAAATATAGGGAGTGTGCAGCGTGCGACGGCTACCACTGGGGGCACTGACACATCGGGGGGAAAAGGCAAGTCCGATTCCCCCTATACCCCACAGGTCCAGGCCTGGAACAAAAGCGCCACTCGAAGTAGGCACAAAAAGGAAAAGTCGGACACCGGGCGGGGGTGGGGGGGGTGTACTCATGTCGTGCATGGCCGTAGTCGTATTATGACAACAGAAGTTCGGATCCCTACAGTGCCGGGACGGAGCACATTGGGTTTTCACCAACCAGGCAGACATTGCTTGCACCAAGCGCGAAGCGCCGTGAGGTGTTGGGGGCGAGTAGCACGAAGGGTGAGCTGCATCCTGTTCAGGGGCGCGGGGGGGGGGCAGCGTAGGCATACGAAAACAGCATTGAAGCACCGGTGCTTGAGTTGAGACAGGGCCGTTGCCACGGCTTCCTGGTGAGAGGCGCAATAGCCCTGAAAGTTTTCCGTACGTTGATTCGGCGTCCATTGGTCGATCCGAAGCCAAAGGTGGCAGAGGGCTCTAAAACCTGCTGTTATTCTGCTCGACTAGAGATAGACATACGCGAATCGTCACCCGCCCTGTGATGGCAGGCGTGTGTACAACAGTCCTCCCGCGGTTTTCACCGGAGAATGTGGAAGCCACCACTATTTTCACAAGAGGCTAGTAGACCAGCTCACTATTTTCACTATTTTCACTATTTTCACTGAAAGTAAACTATTTTCACCGGAAAGTAAATGCGTCGGGCGTTTTGTTTCCCAATACCGACCTCACGGAGCGACGCGGGCTTGTCTGCTGGGCTAGCGACGGTTAAGTTTACTTTCCGGTTCATAACCTGTCGGGGAGGCTTCCTACGACGCGCTCGCGACATGAACAAGAGACTGCGGTACCCGTGCTGCTCCGCGCTCACACTGTAGTAGTACTCATCTGTCCGTAAATATAGTACCCGTTTTATATCTAATAGTAGTATCAAACGGACATTATATTTACGTCCTAATATCCCCCCTCTCACCCCGTTTTGGTGACAAGACGACGTACGAGCACCTGGAATTTTGGAGAGTCGATTTTGCATAACTTAACGGAGATGTGTTTATTAATAGTAGGGTTTACTTGCATATAGACTTCGGGGCACCCGGGTGCCAAACCTGGTTGTTTTTTTTGCCGTACATACTCGGGTATGCACCCGGGTATCCCCAGAGTATGTATATATACCCTACCAGGTATGTACTACCGCAGAGAACGTTGGGGTGTGATCGTTTTTTCAGCGCTCGTTTTCTCGGCCACGTTAACCCCTAAACCCTTTTAGGACTGCAGACCCGTTTTGGGGACAATCCACTGTAATTATAAGTAATTTGTCCCCAAAACGGGACTCCGGTCCTATAAGGGTTAAGAACTGGTCCCACGTATCTGGGGGAAAAACTACTTGGAAACAGTGTGGGATAAGTGTTTTCGGTTCTGAATGGGTTAAAGGGTGCTATTGATAAAGTCGAACGTTATTTATTTTTTCGGAAAGCCCCTCGACCAAAATATTTCCGAAAACAACCAGTTCGGTATTTGGCAACCTTGACGTTCTGGAAACGTATCGAGGGCTGAAAAAAAAAACGATCGCTGTTAAGAAATACCAGGTAGGTAACAGTAGAGCCTATTGTCGTGATAAATGCTCAGTAGCGACCGCCGTACGGCAGTCTATCAGTCAATGCCTAGTGTCATGGCCCTTGTGCGAACTCAGCGATATTGGCGGTAAGCACACTGCTTGTATTGTGTGTTTATTAATAGTAGAAGAGTGCAAGGTTAAGGCTCTCGTCCGAGATCGCGTGGTTGGTTCCGAAATCCCGAAGAGGTTTGTCGCAAGGTGAAAAGGGAGAGACACAGGCAAGCGTTGGCTCCTCGTGTATACCAGCTCTGCTCGTATCATCATAGATGTCGGGAGACAGGACTTTCAACCCTTGACACACAGCAGATTTGCCTTGACATGCCGTGACTGACACCAAAGTACTAGGTTTTAGTGTGAAACACGTCGACCCTACACCCTTGACAGCGCACGTTTTGCCTTGCTTGACATGTTTCCCGACATCTGCTCGTATCATACGTATCCACCGGGCGAGAACGGACAGCATATTCTTGATATGAGGCAATTCGCTTTTCTTAAAAAAATGCGTTTTCGTGGTGATCGTGAGGTTCGAGCTCACCACCACTACAAACCATGTCCTGCCGACGACGCCATTTGTTATCATAGGCATTAGTAGTCCGTTGGGTTACTGGTAAAAGGGTAACCAATTACCTACCCAATCTAAGCCTTATAGCACATACAAATAGCTCTTGAAAGCTATAAAGGAAAAAGAATGTACGAAGCCACCGGGCAAAGTGACCGGGCAAGTAAGTAACACCGACCAAGCCCAAACGACTTTATAGTGAGTTCTATATAATATACTCTAGGGCACCCGCGGGTATCCAACCTGTTTGTTTTGCCATACTCGGGTATGCGCCGGGGTATCCCTAGAGTACATACCCGACTGAACACGCTCTTAAGGGTATATATGGTAGTGGTAGTAAAAGAGCTGGAACGCCAACAGGAGCAACCTCCGCCCCCGATATTCCCTCGCAGTGGTGGAAATGGCACCCGCGGGTACCCAACCTGTTTGTTTTTGGCATACTCGGGTATGCACCGGGGTATCCCTAGAGTACATACCCGACTGAACACGCTCTTGATGGTATACTTCGCATAGTAGTGGTAGTACAAGAGCTGGAACGCCAACAGGAACAACCTCCGCCCCCGATATTCCCTCGTAGTGGTGGAAATGGCACCCGCGGGTACCCAACCTGTTTGTTTTTGGCATACTCGGGTATGCATCGGGGTATCCCTAGAATACATACCCGACTGAACACGCTCTTCAGAGTATCTAGTAGTGGTAGTAAAAGAGCTGGAACACCAACAGGAACAACCTCCGCCCCCGGTTTTCCCTCGTAGTGGTGGAAATGGCACTCGGGTACCCAACCTGCTTGTTTTTGGTATACTCGGGTATGCACCGGGGTATCCCTAGAGTACATACCCGGCTGAACACGCTCTTCAGAGTATCTAGTAGTGGCAGTAAAAGAGATGGAACACCAACAGGAACAACCTCCGCCCCCGGTATTCCCTCGTAGTAGTGGTATGGCACTCGGGTACCCAACCTGTTTGCCATACTCGGGTATGCACCGGGGTATCCCTAGGGAACATACCCGACTGAACACGCTCTCAAGGGTATATAGTAGTGGTAGTATAAGAGCTGGAACGCCAACAGGAACAACCTCCGCCCCCGATATTCCCTCGTAGTGGCGGAAATGGCACTCGGGTACCCAACCTGTTTGTTTTTGCCATACTCGGGTATGCATCGGGGTATCCCTAGAGAACATACCCGACTGAACACGCTCTTGAGGGAGTAGTAAAAGAGCTGGAACGCCAACAGGAACAACCTCCGCCCCCGGTATTCCCTCGTAGTGGCGGCAATGGCACTCGGGTACCCAACCTGTTTGTTTTCGGCATAGTCGGGTATGCACCGGGGTATTCCTAGAGCACACACCCGACTGAACACGCTCTTAAGGGTATCTGGTAGTGGTAGTAAATGAGCTGGAACGCCAACAGGAAGAACCTCCGCCCCCGATATTCCCTCGTAGTAGTGGAAATGGCACTCGGGTACCCAACCTGTTTGTTTTTGGCATACTCGGGTATGCACCAGGGTATTCCTAGAGAACATACCCGACTGAACACGCTCTTAAGGGTATGAAGTATATGGTATTACGGAGGACCCTAGTAAATAGAACCTGCGGTACACACTAAAACCTATACATTTACCTATTTTTACTAACAAAATATGGTCCTATTTACTATGGTCCTCCGTAATAGTGGTAGTATAAGAGCTAGAACGCCAACAGGAACAATCTCCGCCCCCGATATTCCCTCGTAGTGGCGGCAATGGCACCCGCGGGTGCCCAACCTGTTTGTTTTTGGCATACTCGGGTATGTACCGGGGTATCCCTAGAGTACATACTCGACTGAACACGCTATTGATGGTATACTTCGCATAGTAGTGGTAGTAAAAGAGCTATTAATAGAATGCCAACAATATCAACCCCCGCCGCCGATATTCCTTCGTAGTGGTGGAAATAGTACACGGGGTCAAATGTTATTATTTATTTTTACAATAATAAGAAGAATGGACTCCCGCGATATTCCTTCGTACATACAGTAGTAGTATTAACAACAGCACGTCGTATAGAGTAACAGGGAAAAAAATAACCATTTTGAATGAACAGAACCTATATTTATTTATGCCGGCATGATGACAGTTCGTACACACATATGATACGAATGTATACCGCACACTTTTTGTCAGGATTTTGAAACAGTGCAAGAAACGACTCGGTATAATGTATGCTACTTTTTAGAGCCGACGTACGTATTATATGTACCAGCATACAGCAGGTTACGCTCGTAGCACTGACTTCTGACATTTTTTTTTTTGGGTTACCATATGCCAGCAGGGTCCATCATCCACCCTGAAGCGCTTTACTCTGGGTGGAGGCGGCTTCCACAAAGAATAGAGACACGGTGTCAAATATAGTACCCGCAGGGCAAAACTACGTGCAATCAATTATTACCAGGACGATTCGTATGGTACGATATCGCTGTTAGTTTGTATCACCCCCGATTTTGCCACATAATAAGCTTCAACAAAAAAGGTGGGCAACCAAAACACCCCCCGAAAAAAAATCGGGAAAACAAGGCAGAAAAAGGGTTAGAAAAGGTGTAGAAAAGAACGGAGAAGAAGGAGGGAGCAAGGACAACAAAAGGAGTATTATTGTGGATAAATATTAGCGGGAAGTAGACATAGAAGGAAGTTAGACTTATGCGCATAGGTTTTCCTTTGTTTCCCGTGGTTTTCTGCTTTCGGGAATGTTATGAGTGATCAACGTTGAAGCTCATGCTGCACATCATTGTCGGATGGCAAAGATGATAATAATAATAAATGGAAGGAAGGAAGGAAGGGAGGGAGGGAGGGAGGGAGGAAGGACGGAAGGAAAGAAGTGTGGATCGAACAAATATATATATATGTGGCTCTTTCGAAACAAAATAATACCGAGATGGTCGAGATAAATGGTGAGACATTAGGCCGTAAGAACGTGACGAAAGGAGCCACGTACGTGATTCTGTCATCCTTGCTTGCTGGAAGTTTCGAATCTCGGCCCGGTGTTCGACATATCATACTACCTAACTTTTTTTTTCCCCGAGTCTTTCCTCCGGCACCGAACGTGCGACAGAGAGAGAGAGAGAAAGAGCGTGGGAATTGGGCAAAAATCGATTCAAAAGTCGATGACTATGCAGTGGGCACGCTGAACCCCTGTACGTATGTATGTGTGCGCGATAAAAGTAATAATAATAATAATAATAATAATAATAATAATAATAATAATAATAATAATAATAATAATAATAATAATAATAATAATAATAATAATAATAATAATAATAA
>MEHQ01001846.1:273312-289378 GCA_008828725.1 Saccharina japonica | reverse complement strand
TCCATCCCATTTATTATCTTCGCACTTCCGTCTTTCTCCCTCCCTAGTCGTAACTCAGATCCGGGGTCACAAAGTAGGCTCCTCTCCCTCCTCCCCCACTACGGTTCTTGCCTTGCTTTTTATCGCGAGAAGATTTCAGCACTTTCTTCTCTCGTCAACTCTCGTCGAATTTTTTCCCTGTTTACTATGGCCCTCCCGTAATAGTTGCAAAAAGGCAGATCAGATGCGTGCCACGACCGAGAGAGAGGTATACAAGCAAATTTTTTTTTTCCAGGTGAAACGTTTTTTCCGCCGAAGGAATCGGGTTTTCCTTAACCCTGTAACCCTTTTAGCACTGCAGTCCCGTTTTGGGGACAAATTACTTAGAATTAGAGTGGTTTGTCCCCAAAACGGGACTGCAGTTCTAAAAGGGTTAATAACTGGTCCAACGTATTTGGGGGACAAACTACTTGGAATTAGTGTGGGAGTTTGTTAAGTTTCAGTTCGGGATGGGTTAAATTAACCCCAAACAAACTCGTCGGACTTTCATTTTCGTTGTGTTTTGCTCGTATTCGGTTCCATTTTTTGTATTCTTTAAGTCCATGGGGTTGTATATAGCTCGTCGGGTACGCACGTGGAACGTAGCACTTGTACTTTCCCCCGAAAAACTGTTGTTGAGGTGAGAGGTATTGCGCCTGCTCGAGTGGTCACGCCCTCGGGGGAAAAAACATGGTGCACTTCTTATTATACCGTATACTGGTAGCATCCGTCGGGAGTTAGTTCGACTTTTGCGCATGTACAGCAGCAGTAGCAGGTTTCCTTTCCTTTTTTTTTTTTTTTTTTAGGTTTCCCTTGAGTTTCTCTTGTGCTTTCTTCGGGGAGTGTAATGTTTATGAGTGATGAACGTTGAAGCTCGTGCTATATACGAGTACGCATTTTTCTTTTTCTTTTTCTTTTTCCATCCCATTTGCGAGAATCATCTTCGCCCCTCCTTTCTCTCTCCTTCCTATGAATAGTCGTAACTCAGACCCGGGGTCACAAAGTATTAGGCTCTTCTCCCTCTTCTCTCCCACTACGTACGGTTCTTGCCTTGCATTTTTATCGCGAGAGAAGGTTTCAGCAATATCTTCCCTCGCCAACACTCGTCGAATTGTTGTTGTTTTTCATCCCATTCACGAGTATTATCTTCGCCCTTCTTTTCTCTCTCCTTCCTATACATGAATCGTCGTAACTCAGATCCGGGGTCACAAAGCATAGGCTCTTCTCCCTCCTCTCCCTCACTACGCACGTCTCTTGCCTTGCATTTTTATCGCGAGAGAAGGTTTCAGCATTTTTTTTTCTTCCCTCGTCAACTCTCGTCGAATCGTGCATTGTCGCCCGGTAAACACAACCACAATACGAGTACGTATAAATAAGCGACGAGTTGCTGTTTACACGGCCACCGGGAGCAGCTACGTACGTACGGTGTAGAGTGTAGAGTGTAGAGGGTTTCACCGGTTTTTTTTTTATTGAGGGGGGTGCTCACTTGATGAAGCTCTCTATACCTTACCTTTCAAAAACTGTTTTTCAAGGGCTAAAAGCGCCTAATATTACGGGTTGGGGGGGGGGGGGGGGGGGGGGGGGCGGGGGGGCGTACTCATTTGTTGCTTGCCTTAGTCATTTGACCATTGACCACGCATCTCTTTCGAGACGGATTAAGGAACATAAAAAAAGCGCCCACTATTACTGGGGAGCGTAGTAAACACTAGTAAATAGGACCAAATATAGTTAGTAAAAATAGGTAAATATATAGGTTTTTGGGTATACCGTAGGTCCTATTTACTACATTAGCCCACCCCGTAATAATACTGTATATTCTTTTCCCTCTTGCGCTAAATTAATGAATTGTACCCCCCCCATACCACGAACAACCTACGAGCCTATGTATATTTCTATCTCTACTATATATTAATACGAGCTCTCTTCTCTTCACTCTTTCGTTTATTCGAATACAATACAATACAACAAAATGTTTTAGGTAGGTTGTTCGTGGTTATACCCGATGAACCACCCCGTGGCCTGAGTATACAACGACACATACAGAAAAACACAAGACTCAAATTCTCTTGATTATTTTGGGATATCAACCCCTTAAGAACTGGTCCCACCTATTTGGGGACAAACTACTTGGAATTAGTGTGGGATTTTTTTTTTTCCAGTTCTGAATGGGTTAAGAAGCCCCCCCCCCTCCGATCATTCCGAAAACGAGTTAAACCCTTAACTCTTTTAGAACTGCAGTCCCGTTTTGGGGACACATTACTTATGATTAGAGTGGTTTGTCCCCATAACGGGACTGCAGTTCTAAAAGGGTTAAGAACTGGTCCCACCTATTTGGGGACAAACTACTTGGAATTAGTGTGGGATTTTTTTTTTTTCAGTTCTGAATGGGTTAAGAAGAAGCCCCCCCCCCCCCCCTCCGATCATTCCGAAGACGTTTCAGACAAAAAAAAGACACTGCTGTACCTCTATCATAGCACGCGTTCCACCTTGCAATGTATAGGGAGGGCATTCCTTATCCCTCTGGGACCCCTTTTAAGCGATTGATGACCCCTTTTAAGCGATTGATGACCCCTTTTAAGCGATTGATGAGCCGTTTTAAGCGATTGGGGCCCTCTTTAAGCGATTGGTACCCCTTTCAACCCATTCAGAACGAAAAAAAAAATCCCACACTAATTCCAAGTAGTTTGTCACCAAAAACGAAGGACCGGTTCTTAAGAGGTTGAGCGATTGGGACCCCTTTTAAGCGATTGACGAGCCTTTTTGAGCGAGTGTGGCCCCCTTTAATCGATTGGGACCTCTTTTAAGCGATTGGGACCCCTTTTAATCGATTGGGACCCCTTTTAAGCGATTGGGACCCCTTTTGAGCTATTGACGAGCCCGTTTATTCGATTGGGGCCCCTTTTAAGCGATTGAGACCCCGTTTAATCGACCGGGGCCCCTTTTAAGCGATTATGACCCCTTCTAAGCGATTAGGGCCCCTTTTAAGCGATCGGGACCCCTTTCAAGCGATCGGAACCCCTTTTAAGCGAGTGACGACCCCCTTTTAAGCGATGTACCAGGTAAGGGATGTAAGGGAAAGCGACCAAAAACAGGGATACAATTTGGTGTTACTATCAAAACAGTCTACAAGCAACGTCAGCGCCCAGAAAGCAAGGATAGGATCGACGCATGCTATTAATAGGGTAGAGGTGCACTATTAATACCAGTATGTTTTTTCTGGGGGTGGTCACCCGAGGAGCTCTACACTAATAGTAAGTCAAAACACTGATTTTGGAAGGGGGGGGGAAGGGGGAACCGAGGAACAATGCCATGGTCTAACGATACAACGAAAAATATCGCAACACAAAAATGGAAATTCCCTTGATTTTGGGTTAACCCCCCTTAAGAACTGGTCCCACAAATTTGGGGACAAACTATTTGGAACTAGTGAGGTACTTTTTTTTTCAGTTCTGGATGGGTTAAGGAACACCCCGTCATTCGAAAAACGGTTTTCAGCCAAAAAAAGGTACACCTCTATCGTAGCACCCGTCGATCATCATGTTGCTGCGCCCGTGCTTCGCGACTCCTTGCATTGTAGCTCGGCCACCCCGCTTTTGTATCATGCCTCCCAACGTCGCAGTTGCCGTTTGTTTGCTGAAATCTTCACGTTTTTTTTATTATTATCGTCAATGTTTTCCCTTCTGAAGAAAGTCCCAAGAGCGTTAATAGAGTATGCCTCAAAAGGGCCATCCCTTACTAGGGCATGCCTTAAAAATGCGTTCCTTAAGAGGGCATGCCCTTAAAAGGGCGGCATGCCTTAAAAGGGCATTCCTTAACAGGGCATGCCATAAAAGGGCATTCCTTAATGGGGCATGCGCTAAAAGGGCGTTCCTTAGTAGGGCATGCCTTAAAAGGGCATGCCTTAAAAGGGCATTCCTTAATAGGGCATGCGTTAAAAGGTAAAAGGGCATTCCTTTAATATGGCATGCCTTAAAAGGGCATTCTTAAAAGGGCATTCCTTTAATAGGGCATGCCTTAAAAGGGCATTCCTTAATAGGGCATGCCTTAAAGGGGCATTCCTTAATAGGGCATGCCTTAAAAGGGCGTTCCTTAAAAGGGCGTTCCTTAAAACGGCATGCCTTAAAAGGACATTCCTTAGTAGGGCATGCCTTAAAAGCTCATTCCTTTAATAGGGCATGCCTTAAAAGAGTGTTTCACAGATTGTCCGAGTACCTTGGAGTAAAGTCCCAAGTATTGGAGATAAAACACTTCAGATACTTCGTGCACTCGGAGTATTTCGGGGTTCGATACTCCGGAATACTGCTCGTACTCGGAGTATTTCGGGTATGAACACTCTCGATACTGCTTTACTCGGAGTATTTCGGGGTCCGATACTGCAGGTACTCCTTGTACTCCGAGTATTTGGGGCTTCAGTACTGCTCATACTCCAAGTACTCCGAGTATTCAGGCCGCTAATACTCTTATACTCTTAAGTACTTGGAGTACGAAATGTACTCGATACTCGGAGTATACTCGGAGTGTGAAGTAAGTTAGGAGCATCTTTGCGTCATTTTTAAGACTCGGCCGTCATTCCTCCCAGGTTCTGGGAGCATGTGACTGGCGTTTATAGCATTTAAAACTTCACAGATGCTCCCATTACCTCGGGGTATAATTAGAGTATTTTCGAGAAAAAAACACTTCAGGTACTTTGTGTACTCGCAGTATTTCGGTATATAATACTCTCGATACTCGGAGTACTCCGAGTAATTTAGATGTTTTTACTCCGAGTACTGCTTGCACTCGAGTATAAGTACTGCTCATACTCCCTGTACTCGGAGTATTTGGGTCTTCAGTACTGCTCATACTCCAAGTACTCCGAGTATTTAGGCCACCAGTACTCTAATACTCGGAGTACTCGGCGTACGAAAATTACTCGATACTCCGAGTATACTCGGAGCATCGAGTATACTCGGACAATCTGTGGAGTGTTTCTTAATAGAGCATGCCTTATAACGACATCCCTTGATAGGGCATGCCTTCAAAGGTCATTTCTTAATAGGGCATGCCTTAAACGACCATTCCTTAAGAGGGCATGCCTTAAAAGGGCATTCCTTAACAGGGCATGCCTTAAAAGGACATGTTGCCTTAATTAGAACATGCATTCATAGGTCCCGCCTTAACGTCCTACTTTTTGAGCTGGGAGAAGCCGAAGACCCTACAGAAGTTCTGGAGCCGGAGACCCGCACCCCGCGAAGTAACAACAACTCCGGGGTGATTGATAAGCCTTTCTCCCACCAGAGTACGCACAGTGTTTGTCGACAGTTACAAAATTTCCATCACGGGGAGGGCATAGTAAATACTAGTAAATAGAAACAAATATTTTCTATTAGTAAAAATAGGTAAATATATAGGTTTTTGTGCGCACCGTGGGTCCTATTTACAATGTGACATACCTGGTAGTGAATAGGACCAAATATTGTTAGTAATATTTATAGCAAAAATGGGTAAATCTACAGGTTTTTGTACCGTAGGTATCATTTACCATGAAGTCCATAGTAAATAGGACCAAATATTGTTAGTAATAATAGGTAATTGTAGAGGTTTTTGTGTGTGTACCGTAAGTCCTATTTACTAGGGTCCATACATAGCCGGTCGCCCCGGTGGGCTAGCAGGTAACCACGAAGCCTGTTAGCGTCGAGATCGCGAGTTCGAGCCCCGCCGAGTGCATGCTCGTAGGGACTTTTTCTTGCAGAAAATATCTTGAATAGCGGAAAGCGCGAGGAGAGCGTGAGTTAGCAAAATTCGATGAAAATCGACGAGCGTTGGGAAGGCTGAACCCTCTGCGCGATAAAAATCAAGGCACGAACCGTAGTGGGGGAGGAGGGAGAGGAGCCTACTTTGTGACCCCGGATCTGAGTTACGAATAGGGAGGGAAGAAGACGGAAGTGCGAAGATAATAAATGGGATGGAAAAAAAATAAAGAATAAAAATAAATAGTAAATAGGACCAACTAGTGTTAGTAAAAATAGGTAAATATGTAGGTTTTTGTGTGTAACAGAGGTCCTATTTACTATCATCCCCCGGAATAGCGCAAATCCCTATTAATAGCGTCATCTATCTGCCCATACGCGTATACATATATCGCATTTGTATACGAAGTACCAGGTACCATCTATCTAGATAAGCTAAGTACTGAATACCATTTTTTTAATCGAACTTTCTCGCATGTTTCTCCTTGTACAGCATGCATACCACTCTGAACCGAAATGTAAGGACCAGTTCGATGGAATTTTAATGTTCAAACGTTGCTTATATTCAGGTTCGGAGTGGCACATAATGGGCATCAGTCGGGCTTCGAGCACGACACAAACACTAAATAAAAGATGCAACATCAATTATTGATTATTAGAGAGCCAAACAAACCCTATACCATATATTTTACGAAGTATGCGAATACTGGATGAAAAAAAGGAGCCCGGGAGAGAGAGGGCGCGCGCGGGGGGAGGGAGGGGGTGGCGTTAGTGTACACAAAATTCCAGCTTTTCTCCTAATGGCATGATAGTTGTAAGGCAAGAGGACTGCACCTAACTAACTGTATAACCTAACTACTTCGAAGCATATGTGTATGTTGGTTATATAGCACTACCTGCTACAGACAGTAGACCACCCACCCAAGTCAGCGCCGGCTAACGAAGTGGTCTAGCAGGTAGTAAGTGCTATATAACCGACAAACTATATGTTACAAGAGTTCGAGGAACCTCGCCGACTCCCACACTCCGTCAGCGCTGACTAACTAAGTGGTCTAGCAGGTACTCGTAGCGCTATATAACCAACAGTGTCACCGGTAGGGCCTTGGATAGTGTTGTAACGCTTGGTTTGGGCAGGTTATTGGTTTTAAACCTTTTACTACCAGCAGTAGCCCCCAACATACTACTATGACAGGGGGGCCATAGTAAATAGGACCTACGGTACACAAAAAAACCTATATATTAACCTATTTTTACCAACAGTATTTGGTCCTATTTACTATGGCCCTCCGTAATACCTTAGCGACAACGCTAAGTGGCTGAAATCAGCGAGAAAGTCTTACTCGTAGTTCATGCAAGGGACCAATAGGGGGGGGGGGGGGGCACTTGCCACCCCAAAATGTTAATGAGATCGACGGGTGTCCTCAACTAAAACTAACCACAGCGGTTAGTTGTTCGTAGGAATCCGACGCAAGTCGACGAGGGAAGAAAGTGCTGAAATATTCTCGCGATAAAAATGCAAGGCAAGAACCGTAGTGGGGGAGGAGGGAGAAGAGCCTACTTTGTGACCCCGGATCTGAGTTACGACTAGGGAGGGAGAGAGAAAGGAAGGGCGAAGATAATAAAATGGGATGGACACAAAAAAAAAAGTATCCCCCCCTGTTTTCTATTTTTCGCCTGTTCACAACTGCATTTGTTCTATATGCCTGTCTACGCAGCCCATGGTATTGGAAATCGTACTGCACTGCTTCGGGAGAACTGCAATAAGTCACAATAACTGGCTTGCTTTTGTTCTTACGGAGGACCATAGTAAATAGGGAACAAATATTGTCAGTGAAAATAGTGAAACATATAGGTTTATGTGTGTTCCGTAGGTCCTGTTTATTAGGGTCCCCCGTGATAGTCTTCTTTTCTAAAATGTCCGGGCGATGTTTATTTGTTCTACCTATGCCTAGCCAGCCCTCGGGATTGTATAACTCGGACTGCACGCACGCGCATACATACGACCTGACCGATCGGGATAAAAGTCACTCACGACTCACGACTACGTAGTGGCTTTACTTTCTTTCTTTCTTTTTCTTTTCGTTTTTTAGACAACATATCACAACTTATTATCTCAAAAAGTCGGTTTTTATTTTTTTTCTTGGCGAGATATAAACGAGTACATAGCGCTTCGAATCTTAGGAACCTGACAAAGCAAATGGTACAGCAGCACCCCCTCCTCTGCTGCTGCTGCTGCTGCTGTGGCATGATTTGCAAGAATGCACGAGCCCAACCAAAGTAAGGTACCCGTACTGTGTTGGGTGTACTCATGTACTCAGCGTGTCGAGATACTTTATGTAACGGTCCGGCCGCCCCGGCCCAGCCAACACACCAGAGAGAGTACGCGACATACTGTACCCCTTCTACTCTTGGTATCACTCGAAAGAAGGTACGAACCCAATCAAAATTAAGGTACTGTACCCCCTTTACTTATTGGCATGGTTAGCAAGAAGGCACGAACCTGACAACAACAAAAAAAGTACTGTACCCCCTATATACTGTTCGCATGATTCAAGCCTGACCAAAAAAAGGTACTGTACCCCCTGTACACTATTGGCATGGTTCGCAAGAAGGCACGACGAGCCTGACCAAAGTATGGTACTGTACCCCCTTTACTTGTTGGCACGATTCGCAAAAAGGCACGAACCTGACCAGAATACGGTACTGTACCCCCTATATATACTGTTGGCATGATTCGGAAAGAGGTGCCAGCCTGTCCAAAAAACGGTACTGTACCCCCCGTATACTGTTGGCATGATTCACAAGAAGACACGACGAGCCTGTCCAAAACAAGGTTCTGTACCCCCTCCATACTGTTGGCAGGATTCACAAGAAGGCACGACGAGCCTGACCAAAGTAAGGTACTGTACCCCCTGTATACTGTTGGCATGGTTCGCAAGAAGGCACGAACCTGACCAAAATACGGTACTGTACCCCTATATACTGTTGGCATGATTCGCAAGAAGTCACGAGCCTGACCAAAGTACGGTACTGTATCCCCTGTATACTGTTGGCATGATTCGCAAGAAGGCACGACGAGCCTGACCAAAACAAGGTACTATATGTACTCCCTATATTATGTCGGTATGATTCGGAAGAAGGTACGAGCCTGTCCAAATTAAGGTACTGTACCCCCTGTATACTGTTGGCATGATTCGCAAGAAGGCACGACGAGCCTGACCAAAAAACAGTACTGTACCCCCTCTGTACTGTTGGCCTGATTCGCAAGAAGGCACGACGAGCCTGACCAAAAATCGGTACTGTACCCCCTCTATATACTGTTGGCATGATTCGCAAAAAAACACGACGAGCCTGACCAAAAAAAGGTACTGTACCCCCTATATACTATTGACGTGATTCGCAAGAAGCACGAGCCTGACCAAAAAACGGTACTGTGTATCCCCTCTACTCCTATTAATAGCATGACTCGCAAGAAGGCACAAGCCTGACCAAAATACGGTACTACTGTACTTCCCGTATACTGTTGGCATGATTCGCAAGAAAGCACGAGCCTGACAAAAATACGGTACTGTACCCCCCGCATACGGTTGGCATGGTTCGCAAGAAGGCTCGAGCCTGACCAAAATACGGTACTACACCCCCTGTATACTGTTGGCATGATTCGAAAGAAGACACAAGCGTGACCAAAAAACGGTACGTACTGTGTACCCCTGCACACTGTTGGCATGATTATGATTCGGAAGAAGGCACGACCCTGACCAAAAAACGGTGCTGTACGTACCCCCTGTATACTGTTGGCATGATTCGCAAGAAGACACAAGCCTGACCAAAATACGGTACTGTACTCCCTCTATACTGTTGGCATGATTCGCAAGAAGGCACGAGCCTGAACATAATACGATACTACACCCCCTGGATACTGTTGGCATGCCATCCAAGAAGGCACGAGCCTGACCAAAAAACGGTACTGTACCCCCTCTGTGCGGCTGGCATGATTCCCAAGAAGGCCCGAGCCTGACCAAAATACGGCACTATACCCCCTGTATACTGTTAGCATGATTCGCAAGAAAGCACGAGCCTGATCAAAATGCGGTACTGTACCCCCTCTATAATGTTGGCATGATTCGCAAGAAGACACGCGCCTGACCAAAAAGCGGGTACTATATCCCCCGTATACTGTTGGACGTGATTCGCAAGAAGGCACGAGCCTGACCAAAATACGGTACTGTACCCCCTGTATACTGTTGGCATAATTCGCAAGAAGGTACGACACTGACCAAAAAACGGTACTGTACCCCCCGTATACTGTTGGCATGATTCGCAAGAAGGAACGACAAGCATGACCAAAAAACGGTACTGCTGTGTGCCCCCTATATACTGTTGGCATGGTTCGCAAGAAGGCACGACGAGCATGACCAAAAAACGGTACTGTACCCCCTCTGCACTGTTGGTATGATTCGCAAGAAAGCACGAGCCTGACCAAAAAACGGTGTACTGTGTATCCCCTCTACCCCTATTACCAGCTTGATTCGCAAGAAGACACGCGCAACGGTCTTTGAGGGTAGGGTCGATAGTATCCTTGAGCGCTACCATAGCCACCACAAAAGAGGAGAGGATCGAATCCGTGCCCAACAACATCCAAGCGAGGAAGAATTGCGAGGCAGCACAAAGCGTGTGCCCGAAAGAAAAAACAGAGGGACATGTATCGTGAGTTACTATTTTTATGCTGAAGTATACGTACAAGACAGGCGCCCCATGAGATTTAGAGGGGGGGGGGTCATACCTAGAGGCTCGAGCCAGTTTGTCGCAAGATACATATAAACGAAACCCTGTACTCCGCAGGCGACCCAAAACATCATTGCTTTTCGACCACGATAAAAAACAAAAAAACGACGACCAGCAGCAGCACAGCACGCAAGCAGCAGCATCAGACAGCGTGGTACGGGGTTTTGCGAAGTATTGAGAGAGGCGGTTGGTGGGCCGGCGGTGTTGGGTCGGTGCACGCGCGGGACCGGGCAACCGAAGAAGATGTTGACGGAAGTATTTTTGTACATAGTTCACATCGAATTAACGCCTCCCGTGAAGCGCTAAGGACTGTCACCCACGACCAAAGGTTGTATGCCTAGGGGGGTACCTTCACGTCACTAGGAGGGGGGGGGGGGMGGTGTACTTCATTTTCATGCATGGCCGTAGTCGTATGACCATAGACCTTCGCATCCCTACAATGCCGGGACGGAGCATGTCGGGTTTTCACCGACCAGGCAGACATTGCTTGCACCAGGGAGGGGGGCAGTACTCATTTGTTGCTTGCCTTAGTCATTTGACCATTGACCACGCACCCTTTCGAGACGGGGCACCTTCCTACTCCTAATAGAGACACCTCAAACATTTGAGCGCTCGTTCATTGTTTCCATATATTACAAAGAAAGCTTTGGCTAATCTTATCCCCTTCCTGTTTCGCCGCCTGTGGCCCACCATCTATCTCCTAAGATTAGCGATCGTTTTCTCGCTAACTATTTGTGTACCAAACTTCTCCAATGTCACACGTCTCTTTTTACTCATCTCCTCCTCTAAGCACATCCCTTCCTCCTTGTACCTTTCCATTCTCCCACTATGTGAATTTCTACTCATCTATGGCTTTGCCACATGGTGCACATCTGTGCGATCCTACTTCCTCCTCCTCCCGGCTACGGTATATCTCCTTCTTTCTGGCAGGTCCAGGTCCCCTACACGAAATCTCAGTTTCAGCTTTTTCGCGAAGTCCATTGCGCCATGCAGATACCTTTTCATTCCTATTCCTTCTTTCAACCCCCCGTATATCTCTAAGCGTTCTTCCCCTTCCACCTTCTTTCTTAGCGCTAGCCTTTCCCAAATTTCTATCCTTTATTTTACTTCTGTCTTGTATCCGCTAAATTTCTCTATGGCCAGCATCTCTTCTTGGTTTCCTGTATCCTTCCATACTTTCTCGACTACGCTATCCCACCTTATTCCAGCTCGCCCTTTGGTTACTTTCTCCGATACAGCTTTATCAGCTATGGCTGGCAACCTCTTATTTGGCATGTTCTTTACTTTATATTGCCATTTCAACTTACGCACGTCTCTATTTGTCTTGAGTGGGTGCATTCCCAGTTCTGCTCTCAATACTGTATTAATCGTCGTACTTGAGCATCCTAGTACTTTTTTAGCTGCTGTCATCTGTACTGTTTCCAGCTGTTTTACGAGCTTCGCGTTTCCTTCCCATACTTCTCCTGCATATTCTAGCTTTGGTACAATCACATTCATCAGTATACATCTCTTAATTATAGTATCAAGGTGCGAGTCTGATAGGACTGCTTCCATCTTGCCTACGTGTGCCTTACCCTTGCCTATTATTTAATTTATGTGTGCATCCCAAGAGAAATCTTTTGAGATATCTACACCAAGGTACGTATACTGGTCTACGATCGGTAATTCATCTTCTCCCCACTTCCACTTACAAGTTACCGGACTCTCCTTATCTTCGTTACATACAACTACTGCGCACTTTTTTACGTTCGCGGTCACTCTCCACTTCCTGGTGTACTCTACGAGTAGTGCCTTCTCTATTTGTTTCTGCAGTGCTTCGGGTGTTTCTGATATGCAGACGAAATCATCCGCAAACATCAATCCCAACACCGTATCTTCCCCCACCATGACTCCCTGCGATACTGCTGCTACTGCTACTATCATGTCATTAATATATACCTTGAATAGGTTAGGTGATAGCGTACATCCCTGTGCAACTCCTTGTAGGATATCAACGTACTTCGATATTTCTCCGTCCAACATCACAGCACTTCTCGCACATTCCGTCATCTTCTTCATCATTCTCCACATCTTTCCTCTTATCCCTATTTCCCACAACTTTTTCCACAGCCCATTTCTCCATACTGTATCGTAGGCCTTCTGTACATCTAAAAAGAAACAGTACGTTGTTAGCCCCGCGTCTTTCCTGCCTTGGATTATCTTACCTAATGTGTACACATGGTCGACGCAGCTACGGTTTGGCCTAAATCCTGCTTGCCCTTCGCTAATCTTTTCTTCCTTCTCCATCATTGTTCCCATTCTATCGTTCAAAATCTTACAGAACGTTTTACCTACAGTGCTTAGTAGCGTTATTCCCCTATAGTTACCCGGGTCAGCCTTGTCTCCTTTCTTAAACAAGTTTACTACTACTCCTTCTCTCCATCTCTTAGGTGCGTACTCGTTTTTCCATATCCAGTTATACAACTTAACCATCATGGTAAGCATTCCTTCTCCCCCGCACTTCATAAATTCATTAACTATTTAGTCTGCCCCTGCTGCCTTTCTACTCTTAAGTTTAGCTACACACTTCTTTACTTATTCTCTTGTGAACTCTCCCTGTAACCCTTCATTGCTAGGGAGGGGTTTTTTTTTTCACCTGGGGGGGTGGGGGTGCCCCTATTCTCATCAGGGGGGGGGTGCCCCCATTTTCAATAGGGAGGGGGGGTGCCCCCATTTTAATTAGGGGGGAGGGGGTGCCCCCATTTCCTCTCAATTTTTACGGAGGGGGGGGGGATACTCTTTTGTTACTTGCCTTAGTCATTTGACCATTGACCACACACCCCTTTCGAGACGGAGAGGGCGGGGGTGAGGGGTGTGGGGGGTGTACTCATGTAATGCGTGGCCGTAGTCGTATAACCATAGACCCTCGCATCCCTATGATGCCGGGACGGAGAATGTCGGGTTGTGACCGACCAGGCAGGCATTTTTAGCATCAAACGCGAAGCGCCGTGAAGTGTTCGGCGAGTCGCATGAAGGGTGAGCTGCACATTACTAAGAACCGCTTGTGAGGCGGACTTGCATATGGATGACAGCTTCAATGAGTTAATTTAATTTCCGGTGTGGCCACTTCCAGAGACAGCAATGGGAGTACTATGTAACTGCCTCTTGGGTGCCTTACCATAAACACTACGTGATACGATCACTCCCCTTGTATGGAGTAAAGGTTCTCCACCCAGCACAAACGATCTAACTCAACCGCCAGCTGTGATCTACCGCCAAAAAAAAAAACGGTACCCTGGTGGTCTATTAATAGCTCGTGTAGGAAAAATTGGGCGCCGGGCAGGGGGGGGGGGGTATACTCATGTCATGCTCGGCCGTAGTCGTATGACCATAGACCCTCGCATCCCTATATACAATGCCGGGACGGAGCACGTTGGGTTTTCATCAACCGAGCAGACATTGCTAGCACCAAGCTTTGCGAAGCGCCGTGAGGTTGTTAGGCGAGTCGCAAGAAGGGTGAGCTGCATCCTACTACTAAGAACCGCTCGTGAGGCGGACTTGCACATAGACGACAGCCTCCAACGAACTGATTTAGCTTCTGGTATGGCCACTCCCAGAGACAGCAATGGGTATTACTATGTGTATCTGCCTCGTGGGTGCCTTACCATATACACACTACGTGATACGATGGCTCCCCTTGTCCGAAGTTGAGGTTTTCAACTCCCGCACAAATGATCAGGCGTGGGAGGGCGTCCGTGATGGGGTAAATTGCTGCGCTCCAGGCGGGAGGCGACAACACGGCGTGACATTCGCGGATGGAGAGGGTTAACCCTTCCGGGCCCCAGGTGCAGCAACCAAAAAAAACAGAGGAGGTGACTCCCCCGGGTGGCTACGTACCTCCACCTCACCTACCAAGTAGAGCCTGCTCCTGACGCGCGCTACGGTATAGAGGTGCACTATTTCTTGCCTTCTGAGGGTGGTGACTTATTGAGGAGCCTCTATACGGTGGTAGTGCGTATTCTATTGAGTACACGGAGGGGAGGAGAATTGGTTGGATGAGATTGGTGGTATTCGACGAATTGGGTCAGCTTTTTCATTCTGAATGAATAATGCCCTGCACATTGTCGGAAGGCAAATAATGTAATACCTGCAGTAGAGTCTAAAAAATGATTTTTGGAGCGAAATGGGAGTGCTACCCGACGAAGAAAACCATGGCCTGACCGTACAAAACCTAAATGGAAGACCGACGAGTTTGGTGTTAACCCATTCCGAACTGAAAATCTTATCCCACACTAATTCCAAGTAGTTTTCCCCCAAATTCGTGGGACCAGTTCTTAAGGGGTTAAGGAGCATACTAATAGATCATTCAGAAACCGTTTCAGCCAAAAAAAGGTATACCTACAGTACCTCTATCGTAGCACGCGTCTCCTCTTGGGGGTCAGGTCGGATCAACATGCGCTCGCGTACCCGAGGTAGCAGCAACAGCAGCAGCAGCAGCAGCAGCAGCAGCAGCAGCCTTTTCAGCTTGTTTTGGTGCTGCAACGGCAGCGACGGCTTAAACTCGCCACGCTTCCACGTATATCTCTTAAAAAGTGGAAGTTCTGGTGAGCTTACGGACTATCGTGAAGAGTGGCAATGGGTTGAGGTGAGGTTACCCCCGGTGGGACTTCAGAGACGACAAAAAAAAGGTTGGTATTCCCACAAGCGCGACCAACCAAAAGATGTTCGTTGCTGCTGTCAAAGTGAGCTACGTACGCACTCAGCCAAAATAATATGAACTATACCGCCGAATCCTCTCTACGACAACAAACTGCAGATTACTTTCCTATCGGTTCACGGTTGCTTACTAATGTTTTCCATTACTGCAACGGCACTGGGCATATGCAACATGATGCTACCCGTACTGCTGGGGCATTCACGCTGATCGTAGACGGTTGATAACACCCCAAGTTAAAATTACTTGGGTCACTATCCCTTATATCCCTTATACCACTCTGTTCATAAATATAAGGGTAGTTTTCGTACCAAACTTAAATCAAAATGGTCCTTATATTTCTGGACAGAGTGGTATACCTTAAGGGCGGGGGGGGGGGTGTAAGCCTCATGTCGTGCATGGCCGTAGTCGTATGACCATAGACCCTCGTATCCCTACAATGCCGGGACGGAGCACGTTGGGTTGTTCACCAACCAGGCAGACATTGCTTGCACCAAGCACGAAGCACCGTGAAGTTGTTCGGCGAGCCGCATGAAGGGTGAGCTGCATCCTACTAAGAACCTCTTGTGAGGCGGACTTGCACATGGACGACAGCCCCCACTAAATTGGTTTGATTTCTGGTGTAGCCACTTCCAGAGACAGCAATGGGCAATACTATGAATCTGCCTCGTGGGTGCCTTACCATATACACACCACGTGATACGACCATTTCCCTTGTGCGGAGTTGAAGTTGTCAACCCCCGCACAAATGATCTAACAAGACCGCCAGCCTTGGTGATCGCCAAAAAACAACAAAAAATGGTACCCTGGTTGACTAGCTCAACACAGTGGGGGGGGGGGG
>MEHQ01001846.1:192306-255478 GCA_008828725.1 Saccharina japonica | reverse complement strand
GCCTACATTCGATGCACGCTTACATTCTCTGCCTGAGGGGGGGGGGCGGGGGCGGTTCCGGCTACGCTACTCGCTGGTGGAGATGAATTTCGGAGCCATGTTCACACTTACAAGGGGGGGCGGGGCGGGGGGGAGAAGGCCGGGGGCACACACTTTCCGCAAAAAAACCAGCAGCATTGGAACTCTCGGCGAGACCTTTCCAGAGACGTTATTTCGCTCGATTTTACTGCACTCTCCCCAGTTGGTCAGAGAAATCGGCTTCGGAATTTTCATCCCCCAAGTGGGGTGGGGGGGGTGGGGGAGGGGGGTTCTTGGCGCGTTTTACGCTATCCGTCGGTATGCGGCCTGGTAGTGTTCGTCGTGTCTCGGCGGGGCGGCGGCGGAGGCGGCACCCGCCGTCCGGCTATTAGCCTACTGCCGCCAAATAGAAAGCAAACAAAAAAGAAGGATGCCGGAGGGGGTGCCCCATATACACGAAAGCGCCATTTCAACGTCGATACCGACCCGGACCACACTCTACTCCATCCCATCCCATCCATCCTATCCACCCCTCGTCCCTGACGAAATCTCGCCATCATCACGCCCTCGGTTAAAGCGCAAGTGTGCGTGCCTGGAGTGGGTGGCGTCGGGTGGGGGGGGCGTTCACCCCTCTCGCCACCCTCGCCGGCCTGGTCAAGCGGCAAGGGTGGGGTGCGGTGGGGCGTGGGTGGGTCGTGCGACTTACCCCCTCTCGATGAAACCGATGACACCATCGCGCCCAGTACAGCGCAAAGGTGGTGACGCCGCGGAACCTGGCGGCGTGTGGTGTGGGTGGGTGGGTGGGATGGGTGGCGTGGGTGGGTCGGTGGTGCTGCACGACTCCGGATCACCTAACTCGACACCAGATAACGTGGGCGGTACCGCGTCTCCGTCTCAATAGTGATGTCCTCTCTAGTCAATGGCTCCGTGCGTTTTATTGCCTCTTTTGCTTTACCGACTCACACACACACCGAAAAAAAAAACATCACATACAATAATAACGAAGCAAAAAAACACACAAAACAATTGTAGTATGCCCTCATCGCTTCAGCTCACGGGTACTCACACAGCTATTCTCGGGGGCGACACTGCTTGGGGGCATCGCAAACCCTAACCTCGTCGGATGCGCGAAGGCCGCGTCGGTGCGGCTTCGGGGACGCCGTTCATGTGGCCGGAAGGCCTGAAATTCGACCGACCTCGACGGCCACCTTTGGTGGTGATGATGAGCGCGCTGTAGAGCACGGAGTGTCGAGGGCGATTGTGACGTGCCGCATGGTCCAGGTACAACATCAGCGTGGCCCTATGTAGCGCTCGTCCAGCTCGCGTAGATTGATCCCGATGCGGATGGCCAGGTCGACGACGGATCGCGATCAACCGATCAGGAATATTGTAGAACTTGATTCGCCCGCGTGGAGCCGCCACACTGAGATGTTTTTTTTTGTTTTCGTGACACCAGGAAGGAGGGGGAAGGAAGGAGAATGGAAGGAAGAAGGAGGAAGGAAGAAAAAAGGCGGGTCAGGGGCCCAGCGGGTCGCAGTTGCAGAGCCAATAGCAGCATTTGTAGTAGTAGCGGCGGCGTAGTAGTGCAGCGCAGTAGCAAGTAGCAAACAGTAGCAACAGCAGCAGTAAGTTAGCAGCCAGTAGATTAAATAGCTAACAGCAGCAGAGTGCAGTAAGAGCAGTACTCAGCAGCAGCGGGCAGCGGCAGCAGCAGTAGCGCGAGGCAGCATGGATAAAGCAGTAGCAGCCAGTTGCTAGCAGCAGCCAGCAGCAGCAGCAGCCATTGCAGTGTAAGTTGGGTCTTCAACCAAACGATGGGAGGAAAGAAGTTGTGCTTTCGATTGTTAAAAGAAATTCAACCCAACCCTACACCGGTCAAGACAATAGGACAGAAAAAAAAACCCGTATTAAAACAAAACCCTAGGCCTCCTCCACAGGCTCCACACTCAATGTGAACCTCGACATGCAAAGCGAGCCCACATTCAGTGCGGTGGGACGGCATGGAAAGGGGCGGGCGCGAAAGGCAAGCCAGATCAGCGAACCACTTTCTTCGAGACGTGTTACGGCAGCCACATATCGTTTTTTTGTTTTTGTTTTTTTCCTGGGTGCGGCGCGTGATGCATTTGCTTCTGCCTTTATAACCGTACAAATACTGCTTTGACATCGCTTGCATGCTCATGGCATTTATTTATTTTTTGTCCATCCAAGTATTATCTTCGCCCTTATTTTCTCTCTCCCGCTCTTCAGTCGTACACTCAGCATCGGGATCACTTGTAAGTAAGCTAAGCATACGGTCTTTGAGGATGGGTGCCATGTTGACGTTTGCCGCGTACGCTGCCCTGCACCACTCGCACCCCCTCACGCATTCCTTCCGAACTTCAGGAACATGCAATTCCATGCAGAAATATCACAAATTTAATCTAGCCCAGCAACCGCTGGCCCAGCTACAAGCCAGCGCCTCGTCTTGTTCGGATGTTCTACAGTGCCAGCACTGTTCCGTTGCTGCTACCCACTCTGGTTTCCAACTCACACGATCAACAAACAGTGCCTCCGTTGCTGTTCTCTTTACACGTATGAACCAACGCCTATTCTCCTCTTAGAACAACAACCAACACATTACTTCTTGGATCCCGGTTCCCCGATCTCTAAATAATGTTCTCCTTTTCGCCCCCTCCCATACGCGGTTACTTTGCTCTGCATTTTTTTATACGCGAGAAGATTTCAGCACTTTTTTTCCCTCCTCGTCGACTGCGTTCGGAATATCAACATTTTCCATCGTTCTGTCTGCTGGCCTTGCATTCTGCCGGGAATCTATATTAATTATGGCCACCCTGGGGCAGCCAATATGTAAGGCCGTTTCGCGTCTTCATATTAAATGTTCAAGGCTCCTTCTGTTTTCGTCAGGGGGAGTGTATGCCTTGCCGACGCTGCTATATAGTAGAAGAGATGCTACACATGTTTTTTTTCTGAAGGCGGGTGGGGGTCACTTCAGAGAAGCTCAATACCTCACTCCGAAACTGCTTTTGGAGCAGAAAAATAAAAGCGTGGGGTCACTTAAAGGCTCTTCCCCACTTAAGAAAAAACTGCTTTTCGAGGGAAATTGATGGGCCTACGTTGCGATACGCTCACAACCACTAAACAATCATCCATGCGCCTCACCATCTCAGCAACTGCGAAAAAAATGTTCCACACTAATTCCAAGTAGTTTGTCCCCCAAATACGTGGACCAGTTTCTTAAACCCTTCGCAGAGCTGAAAAAAAATGCACCACACTAATTCCAAGTAGTTTGTCCTCAAATTCGTGGACCAGTTCTTAAGGGGTTTTTCGGTGATGCATGGGAAAATGTTGCAACACAAGAATAAGAAACGGACACGATTTTTTTGGGTCAACCCCTTAAGAACGGGTCCCACCTATTTGGGGACAAACTACTTGGAATTAGTGTGGATTTTCTTTTTTCAGTTATGAATGGGTTAAGAAGCCCCCCCCCCCCGTCATATTAAATATATGATTATTTATAGGTTGGGTTGCGTCGGTTGGCAACGACGCTTGTAAACACGCCACTCGCTTGCGTGGAGCTAGACAACCAGGTGCGTTTTTTTTGTTATTTTTGTTTGGCGGTCACCAAAGCTGGCCGGTCGAGTAGATCATTTGTGCGGGAGTGGGAAATCTTTGTTCCGCACAAGGGAATGGTCTATCACGTAGTGTTAATATGGTACGGCGTCCCGCGAGAGCAGTTACATAGTAAACCCATTGCTGTCTCCGAAGTAGCCACACCAGAAATTAAATTAACTCTATTGAACTGTCGTCCATATTGCAAGTCCGCCTCAGAGGCGGTTCTTAGCAGGATGCAGCTCACCCTCCATCGACTCGCAATACCTCACGGCGTTCGCGCTTGGTGCAAGCAATGTCTGCCTGGTGTGTGTGAAACCCAACGCGCTCCGGCCGGCATTGTAGGATGCGAGGGTCTATGGTCATATGACTACGGCCGTGCACAACATGAGTACACCGCCCCCCCCCCCCCCCCCCCGATATCATTCAGAAAACGTTTCAGCCAGGAAAAAGGTATAGCTCTGCCTCCATCGTAGCCGTGTCTTGCCCTGATAAAAAAGCAAAAAAAAAACCTTACAAATAATCGCGCGCCTGACCTGACAAAGCTCAGGCACCGGAAGGTCACAGCAACCCTCCGATAATCGACATCAGCACGCAGCCAGCAGCTCCATGAAGAGATGGACGTCAGCACCCAGTTTGTGCTTCGCCTGATCAGCAAAGTATGCAAGCAAAACGCCAAAGCAGCGAAATAAAAAAATGAATCAGACCAAATTTGTTGCTGGAAAGGGAGACGGGGGGGGGGGGGAGGCGGGGATTGTGCCTACCTTGACAAAGTATGCATGCAGCACATGCCCATGCATGCAAGCCATGCAATACAGCGTATAATAATTAGACCCCAATTTAGGGCGGGGTGGGGGGGGGAGGGAGGGAGGGGTAACTTGGGGTGCGCGGGTCCGATACGAACACAAAAAAAATATAACCGTAAGGGTTTCGTCAAGCCAAGTACGCGGCTACAAAAGTATACGTGCACCTGCACCTGAACCCGCACCGTCGACCGCCACCGATACGTCGCTCAAGCCTTCCGCTGGGCAATTTTGATACTCCGTTTAATTTGCTTGAGACCCTTGGGGCCGAAACCGTTCGTCGCCTGAAGATGCATGTACCAAAAAAGATAGAAAAAAAAAAATGACAACTTTCGTCCGGAGCTACAATTTTTCTTCGCAAGAAAAGAAAAGAAAAGCATTGGCGCCGGTTCTACTGTAGGTGGTATTCGTTCTCCAAGACCATGTTTCGCGCATACCCCAAAGCCCTAGCAATAATCTTAACACCTTAACACCCTAACACTAACCTCGTTACCTAAACCTGACACTAACTCTAACACCTAGCATTAACACCTAACCCCAACATCTAACCCTAACACTAACCTTAACACCTAATCTTAACACTAATCTCAACACCTGACCCCAACCCTGACACCTAATCTAAACACTAACCTTAACACCGAATCTTAACATCTACCCCCATAACACTAACCTTAACATCTAACCCTAGCACATCTAACCCTAGCACTAGCCTTAACATCTAACCTTAACCCTAACCCTACCCCTAAGCTCAACACCTAATCCTAAGCCTAACCATGACAAATAAACCTAAGACTAAACTCAACACCTACGTACCAGGTATAACTCTACCACTAACATTAACACCTAATCCTAACACTAACCTTAGCACCCAACCTTAACCCTATAACCCTAAGACTAACACCTAACCCTAAGACTAACCTTAACCCAGTCAGAACTGGAAAACGTATCCCACACTACTTCCAAGTAGTTTGTCCCCAAACACGTGGGACCAGTTCTTAAAAGGGGATAACACTTAACCCCAACACTAACCTTAACACCTATAACTCTACCACTAACATCAACACCTAACGCTAACACTAACCTTAGCACCTAACCTCAACCCTATAACCCTAAGACCAACCTTAACACCTAATCCTAAGACTAACCGTAACAAATTAAACCTAAGGCTAACCTTAACACCTATCAGTATAACCCTACCACTAACCTTAGCACCTAACCCTAACACTAACCTTAGCACCTAACCTCAACCCTCTATAACCCAAAGACCAACCTTAACACCTAATCCTAAGACTAACCAGAACAAATTAAACCTAAGACTAACCTTAACACCTACCAGTATAACCCTGCCACTAACCTTAGCACCTAACCGTAACACAAACCTTAACACCTAACCTCAACACCTATCCCTAACACGAGCATTGCCTCACGCCCCGCGCCACCAGGCTTTGTACCGTGTTAAGGCTTCCCCCCGCGCTCTGCCGCACGCGCCCAGGGTTTTCTAGCGGTGTCGCGAAAGTATGAAAACAGTCTGAGCAGAAATAATGTTCTCGGTTGGCCATACCAATGACCGTACCGCTGGCACGCCTAAACAAAGGAAGGCCCGCCCAAGCAAAGGAAAATACACACATACACACAACAAGCACAGGGAAGGCAGACGCGCGCACACACACACAAACACACAAGCAAAGGAAGGCGAGGGACAGGCACGCAACAGAAAAGGCAAGCAAACGCACACACACACACGCACGCACGCACGCACGCACGCGCAAGAAAAGGAAAGCACACACGCACACACAAGCAAGGGAAGGGAATGAAAGCACACACGCACACGAGCAAAAGGAAGGAAGGAAGGAAGGAAGGAAGGAAGGAAGGAAGGAAGGAAGCAAGGAAGCAAGCAAGCAAGGAAGGAAGGAAGCAAGGAAGGAAGAAAAGGCACAACACACACAAAAAAAGTGGGGAAAAAAAAAAAACAAAAAAAGCAAGAAGAGCCGTCTCTTGTGGCCAGGACTTCCTTCGGGGAAGGTCTCACCTCGTCTGTGTTGATGGACCACAGGAGAGTCCCGCTCACGGTCATCGTCTCCCAGAAAGGCACCACCGCCACGGTAGCTATCACCGAGATGACCAGGAACGAAAAAATAATCCGGGGCGATGTGATGGCCTTAACCGTGGACATGGTGTGGTGGCTCTGCACGACCAAAAACAAATAAAAAAAGGGGACGGAAGACGACGGATGCGCGCATGGCACATATGTACATCACGGCGGGAAGGTCGTGAGCTCTCGGACAAAGGCTCGCGAGGGGCGGCGGCGCCTGGTGCATGGACCAGCGTGTGTGCGCGGGGGGGGTTGGGGGGGGCGAGGGGGGCGAGGGGGGGTACTTCATATTCATGCATGGCCGTAGTCGTATGGCCATAGACCCTCGCATCTTTACGAGTACAATGCCGGGGCGGAGCATGTCGGGTTTTCATCGACCAGGCAGACATTGCTAGCACCAAGCGCTGGGGGGGGGGGGGGGGGGGGGGGGCTACTCATTTGTTGCGCCTTAGTCATTTGACCCATTGCACGCATCCTTTCGGCACCGAGCTGGGGGGGGGGGGGTACTCATGTCATACATGACCGTAGTCGTGTGCATTTATTTGTACGAGTTCACCCATCCTGTTCGTTTTATCGCCGGCGTTATGGAAATGTATTTATTTATCATAAAAAACAAAAATCGGCGATGGCTGCCAAAAGGGACGTAATCATTTCGTCAAAAAAAATGTGTGTCTTTTGATTACTTCTATTATGCCACACAGGTACCATTTGACTAGAAACCCTGATACTCCCCCCGCCACCCCCCTGAAAAACAGGGTCCTATATTACGTAGGGAGGAACTATACTATAGTAAATAGGGGACCAAATATTGTTAGTAAACAAAAAAAGGAAACATAGAGGTTTTTGTGTGGACCGTAAAGGGGTGGACAAAGGGTCATAGTGGACCTTTAAAAAAGTTTTTTTTTGTCTGGGTAGTAGTATGTTGACCCTCAGATCGAACCCTAACCCTAACCCGAACCCTATGCCAGTGGTCAGTGCTTGCTTGGCCAATCAGAGTGCCTAATTAGCTACCTTAGGAAGATCCACTAACAGTTTTTGTCCACTACTGGACCAAATATTGCTATTATTAATAGTAGTAAAAAAAAGGGAAACATATAGGTTTTTGGGTGTACCGTAGGTTCCTATTTACTATGCCCCCCCGCCGTAAATACACTAACTTTTCCAAGTACTTCTCCCCCCCCCGCTCTAAAAAAACGCGAGGGCAACTCTAAAGAGAAGGGTTATTCTCGAGGCACGGAAAAAGCGCTCCAAACCGAAGGGGTCACAGTAAAAATGAAAAACAAAACAAAACTTAACAGACAAAACAAACAAACAAACAAACAAACAAACAAAACAAAACAAACAAACAAAACAAACAAAACAAACAAACAAACGAACAAACAAACAAACACACAAACAAACAAACAAACAAACAGACAAACAAACGAACGAACCAAAAATAGTTGTAGGGCCCGTTTCCATTAAAACAAATGTCTGTCGGCAGGAAAAAAACTTGTGGGGGGGGGGGGGGGGGGGGCGGGGGGGGAGCAGGCGTTTTCTCCTTGTTGGCTATAAATCCCTCCCCCCCCCCCCCCCCCCCCCCCCCGGGGTTTTGTGGGGGTTTTCACACGAAACCTGCAAAAAAACGCCTGCTGCAGCAATGCTGCTGCTGCGTTTTGGCGGCGGAGTGGGGCAGTAGGGATTTTACATATACCTCTCCCAAGAAGTTTTTTCGGAGGGAAAACAAAAAAGTGGCCACCCCGGCCAGAACCACCTCAAGGTCTGAAATGGATACAATCGAAAAATACGGCCACAAAAAAAACGAATGAAATTCCCATGATTTCGGGTTAAGGCCCGTTTTGACGAAGAAGAAAAAAATTCAATTTGGAAAAAAAAAAATTCAAATCCGCTTTTCATTGGTCAACACACGCACCACCACCCAAGATTATGCCCCTATAATCTTGGGTGGTGGTGCGTGTGTTGACCAATGAAAAGCGAATTTGATTTTTTTTTTTTCCAAATTGAATTTATTTTATACTCGTTAATATGGGCCCTAAGGGCCCGTTTTAACGACTATAAAATAAATTCAATTTGGAAAAATAAAATAAAATCAAAATCCGCTTTTCATTGGTCAGAACCCGCACCACCACCCACGATTATACCCCAAGATCCTAATCTTTGGTGCTGGTGCGTGTGTTGGACCAATGAAAAGCGTACGAATTTGAATTTTATTTTTTCCAAATTGAATTTATTTTGTACTCGTTATCTTGGGTGGTGGTGCGGGTTCTGACCAATGAAAAGCGGATTTTGATTTTTTTTTTTTTTCCAAATTGAATTTATTTTGTACTCGTTAGTATGGGCCCTAAGGGGCCCGCACGATCACTCAGAAAATATTTCGGTCAAAAACTTGCCGCCGCTATCATGGCAACGCGTCATTATATAGAAACTAGAACCCCACGATGGGCCGGAAAAAAAAAAAAAAAAACACGCACCCCCTACGTTTACAACCCGGATTTGGTTCTGACTACGTACTATATATATACCTGGTACGTTTATTTCAGACTGTTTAATTTTAATTTTAATTTATTTTTAATTATTTCTTCCCCCGGACGGAGGAGCACGTCGTCGGGTTTTCCCCGCGACCAGGCAGGCATTGCTAGCACCAAGCGCGACGAAGCGCCGTGAGGTGTTGGGCGAGGAGTGCGCACGGAGGGTGAGCTGTATCCTACCAAAAAACCGCTTGTGAGGCGGAGCTGCCTATGGATGACAGCTCCAATTGAGTTCATTTAATTTCCGGCGTGCGTGATACGGCTTCATAATAGTACAGCGATATATTTATGGAGGTAGACGGCGCACGACCTCTCGGGCATACCACGGGCTCGAAAGCTCAGGAGACATTCGCTCTTTGTCGACGTAACAGGCCTGCCATCTCAAGCACGAAATAGGCTACGTCTAGTATCAAGGGGGGGGGCTATATACAAATAAATGCATGCTATGATACGGCGGCAGGAGTACGTACGTATTCTAGCACCATATTTGTTTTCTGCGGGTGGTCTCTTGAGGAGATCCAATATTCTTTCCCCTCTTTCGCTAAATTAATCAATTGTACCCCCCCAGACCAGATATATATGATATATTTATAGGTTGGGTTGGCGTCGGTTGGCAACGACGCTGTAAAACACGCCACTCGCTGCGTGAGCTAGAAAGGGCCCGTTTTAACGACTATAAAATAAATTCAATTTGGAAAAATAAAATAAAATCAAAATCCGCTTTTCATTGGTCAGAACCCGCACCACCACCCACGATTATACCCCAAGATCCTAATCTTTGGTGCTGGTGCGTGTGTTGGACCAATGAAAAGCGTACGAATTTGAATTTTATTTTTTCCAAATTGAATTTATTTTGTACTCGTTATCTTGGGTGGTGGTGCGGGTTCTGACCAATGAAAAGCGGATTTTGATTTTTTTTTTTTTTCCAAATTGAATTTATTTTGTACTCGTTAGTATGGGCCCTAAGGGGCCCGCACGATCACTCAGAAAATATTTCGGTCAAAAACTTGCCGCCGCTATCATGGCAACGCGTCATTATATAGAAACTAGAACCCCACGATGGGCCGGAAAAAAAAAAAAAAAAACACGCACCCCCTACGTTTACAACCCGGATTTGGTTCTGACTACGTACTATATATATAAAATGAAAAAACAACAGCTGTGATGAGATCGAGGATTTCGTCGAAACTCATCTTTGCAAGCTATGATTCGAACCTGGTACGTTTATTTCAGACTGTTTAATTTTAATTTTAATTTATTTTTAATTATTTCTTCCCCCACAAATAGACACACACTTCCTGAATTCTACAGCCTCAGATTGTGTCCCCCTCATACGGGATGTACATCCTACACGAGGACATATAAAATCCGTAAGTACGCGCGATCGAAGTATTACACTCAGCTATTAATAGCAAAGATGAGCTTCGACGAAATCCTCGAGCTCACAGCTGTTGTTGTTTTTTAATTTTTTTAATATATACCTGGTACCATTTTATCCCATTTTATGTTTTCATGTTTTCCATCCCATTTATGTTTTCCATCCCATTTATCTCGTGGTCGCCCTCCTTTTCTCAACCCTTCCTACTCAATCGTAACTCCGATCCGGGGTCACAAACGATGTGCTCTCTTCCCTCCCTCCTCCCCACCCCCACTACGAGTAGTACAGTTCGTGCCTTGTATTTTTTTTTATCGCGAGGAAGACTTTTACAGCCCTTTCTTCCCTCGTCAACTCGCATCGAATTGCGCCTCTATCATATGATACCCACACGCTATATAATAGGCGCTCTCAGCCGTTTGATTCCGTTTTTTTTTTCTTCTTAAAATGTTCCTCCATAATAAGATAGGAAATCGCGCCAAAAAATGCCGGTCTCCCCTAGCTTACGTAGCATTTTTGGCCTCAAGAGACCTGCCAGTCCACCATCTTCCTTTTTCTTTTTCTTTTTCTTTTTCTTGGATTGCTAGCAAGGTAGGTCGTGCCTGTCGTATATATGTGGCATTGCATTGTCTGCTCTGCTCACTGCATTGCAGCGTAGTATCTCTGTGTCGTAGTTTTGTGACTACAGAAGAACTGGTACCCCTCTAGGATGGAAGAATCGGCACGGACACTGCTGCGGTGTGCTGGATGTCGACGGGTAGAAAAAGGACGGCTAAATATGAAGAACACACACACATCAAAGAGCAGGGCCGGGGGCAGACGTAGAGGCAGCGAATCTCGCTCCACCCGGCACCGGCACTGATCCCCTCAGGGTCCCGTAGGACCCGTCGGGTTTTCATTGGACCATTCATCATTCCGCCGCGTTTTTGGCTATAAATGGGGGGGACCCGTTCGGACCTGTCCCCCAGCTACTGAATTCAATGGTTTTTTAACTCCTGCAGCTAGTTGTTTTCCTCGCCGTGAGACCCCCCCCTCACGGGCGGTTCTTATGAATAGCAGGATGCAGCAGCTCACCCTCCATGCGACTCGCCCAATACCTCACACGGCGATTCGCGCTTGGTGCAAAGCAATGAATGTCTGCCTGGTTGGTGCAAAAACTCGACGTGCTCCCCGTCCCGACATTGTAGGGATGCGAGGGTTTATAGGGTCATACGACTACGGCCATGCACGACATGAGTATGATACACCCCCGTCCCCCCGCGCGCGCGCGCGCGAGCTTGGAAAAGGACGCCCGAGGCCACTCTGCGTTGCCAGGCACTCGCTTCGCTAGGCAAGACGTTTACTATACACGTCGAGATGTTTGTCTTATTATGAGCGAAACAAGTTGCTAATTTCCACGGCCGCCAATATTCTATGAGGCAAGCCTTAATCCCTTAACCCATTCAGAACTGAAAAAAAAAACGCATCCCGCACTAATTCCAAGTAGTTTGTTCCCAAATTTGTGCGACCAGTTCTCAAGGGGTTAAGTTAAGAACAGGTCCCACATTTTGGGGACAAACTACTTGGAATTAGTGTGGAATAAGTTTTGCAGTTCTGAAAGGGTTAATGCCTTCCCTGGGTACCTGGTATATATTTTGACCGTTTTTAGCTGGGTGAAGCCGGATGGAGATCCAACAGAAAAAAAAAAAAACGGAAGCCCGGGATTGACGCCGCCCGACGTAAGATCTTCGAACAACGGTTGCTTATCTCCGATTTTTATTTTGATGTTTATTGCGACTTTCACCAGCGCTGCGACAGTTACATAAATATTCCACCAGTAGCGCGGCTTTTCCTATCACTGGGGAATATATAGTAATCAAGGACTAAATATGTTTTTAGTAAAAACTACTGGAATATATAGGTTTTTGTGTACGTGATGGGTCCTGATTTACTATGGTTCACCGAAAATAGCAAAAAGTTACGTACCCCCAATAAAAAAATACTTGACAACTATTAATATGAACATACCAGTACCTGGTATATATCAGTCTGATCGTTAATATAGGGTACGGTTTTTACCTCAATTGGCCATCTAAACCTTCCTTATCGTCACGATCAGACAGGTAGGTGGCGAATTCGTTGTGTGCAGAAACTGTCAGAATTTGTAACAAAATTTAGGTATGCCTTTCTTTCACTACCTCAAAAACGACCCCACACTGAAACCAAGTAGTTTCGGCCGAGAAACGCGAGTGCCGCCGTTCTCAAGGGTTTACAGCAGTGGGGGTATCCATTTTAACCCTTAAAGGACTGGAGTCCCGTTTTGGGGACAAATTACTTAGAATTAGAGTCGTGTGTCCCCAAAACGGGACTGCAGTGCTAAAGGGGTTAAGACCAACCCGTGACAAGCCTGTAACCGTGGTCTTAACTCTAATATGGTCTTATCTTTGACTACTGAAAAAATGACCCAATACGAATTCCAAGTAGTTTTTTTTCCTCGTGACCAAAGCCGATTTACCTGGTCTTATCTCTTACTTTGGCCTTAAACCCGATGGTCTTAAATAGGTACCCCAATGGTCTTAAATAGGTACACTATTAAGTAAGGTGACTTGGGTGAGACACAGAGTATCCCCTTGCAGGTCTGCCTATTAATGGCAAGCACGTCCTTGGTGTTATTACCTCACTTTCACGTATAATCAGAAGTAGGACATAAATAGCTATGTTATCCCAGAGCCGAGGTGACAATCTGACGTGGAAGGGGCACCATTGCCCTCTTCCATTCTTAAAAGTTTATCCCGAACACGAACGCCATCCAAGTAATACGAAAACGAAGCAAATACAAAATCCTGAAGTAATTACCGGCCTTCCAAGCCCATACTATTAATAGTATAACTACTGTAAGGGACAAAGGCGTTTTATGGCAGGCTTTCAAAACGCCCATAACCGTGGTCTTATCTCTAATATGGTCTTATCTTTTACTACAGAAAAAATGATCCCGTACGAATTCCAAGTAGTTTTTGTTTTTTTCTCCCTCGTGACTAAGGCGATCTACCTGGTCTTATCTCTTACTATGATGGTCTTAACCCAGATGGTCTTTAAATAGGTACAACACTGCTGTAGTAAAAGGCAACGGCCTTTTATGGCGAGGGTGCAAAACGCACATCCTGTAAAAGTGTTTTGGGGAGTTTTGTCTTGGAGGTAGATCAGCAGTCACGTCATGATGCTGCAGGAATGTCGCCAGTGAGCCCAGACCCGTAGCATGCCTACAGCGGAATGTCACGCAACTGCATTTCTAACATAGTTACCGGTACTGTCTGTGCACTTTTGTCGGCTTCCTGCAGCGTACACTGGAATAACGTGCACGACTTTTTTTAGTTGTTTGTTCACATGCAAAGGGAACCAAACGGCTTCAATTCCGGATCGTGATAAGGTATATACTTTGGTAGCATTGCAGCAGCAGGATCAAAGACTCCTTTTTGGGAACCTCGCTCACCGAGACTACGAGTGCGAGGTTGACACAGATGGCCACGTTGGTGACCGCCAGCATGTTCCCCGACACAAGCTCCACGAACTTCATGACCTTCACCAGCCACAGCTCGCCCGAGTTCGTCCAGCAAAGAAAAACCATCTCGGCGAGAACCAGCTGCGACAGCTGATGAAGCAGACCGCTGCGGAAAAAAAAGGTGAAACAATGGGATGGGGGGGGGGCGCGAGTCAGAGGAAAAGTTTAGCGAGCGCGCAATCCCAAAATAGGAGTAATAATGTCGGGGACGGAGCGTGTCGGGTTTCCACCGCCAAATTAGGAGCCATGTCAGCGGCCGGGGGGGGGGGGGGGTTTACTTCAATTTCCATGCATGCCAGTAGTCGTATGACCATAGGAGCCTCGCATCCCATGCAATGCCGGGACGGACCATGTCGCGTTTCAACCGACCAGGCAAGGGGGGGGCGGGCGTACTCATTTGTCTGCCCTTATCATCTTGACCATTGCCCACGCACTGCCCTTTCGAAGACGAGCACCGTTCCTAACTAACTAATAAGACACTCCAACATATGGTCCGCTCATTACTTGTTTCCATAATGACAGAGAAACCTTTTGCTAAATACTATCACCTCCCTGCTTCGCCGCCTGTGGGCCACCATCTATCTCCTAAGCATAAGCGATCGTTTTCTCCGCTACTATTACGTGTAGCCAAACTGCTCGCATTTCACACTGTCTACTTTCCTCATCTCCTCTCTAGCACATGCCGCTTTCCTCCATGTACGCTTCACAATTCTCCCACTTATTGAACTCTAACCTCTCTAATGGTTCCACATGCAGCATCTGTGCCTCTACTTCCTCCCTCCTCGGCTACTCAGGTATAACCTGCGCTATCTCTTTCTGGCAGGTCAGTCCCCTACACGAATCGGCAGTTTCAGCTTTTTCGCAGAAGTCCATTGGCCGTGCAGAATAGCCTTTTCATCCTATGCGCTTCTCTCACCCCGCCGTACATCTCTAAGTGTTCTTCGCCCGTTACCACTTCTTGATCTCAGTGCAGCCTTTCCTCTCTTCTATCCTTTCTTATTCCCCTTCTGTCTTGTATTCGCTAAAGTTTCTGCTATGGCCACGTCTCTTTTTGGTTCGCTATTATGCGCTCATACTTCTCGACATACGCCTATGCCCACCTTATTACCTGCTCGCCGCTTTGTACTTTCTGGCCCAACAGTGTATCGCTATGCCGGCAACCTCTTATTTGGCATGTTCTTACTTTATATGCCATTTCAACTACAGCACGTCTCTATTGTCTTTTAAGTGGGTACATCCGCAGTTCGGCTCTCAATAACTGTATTACCGTCGTACTGAGCATCCTAAGTACTGTTTTTAGCTGGCTGTCATCTGTACTGTTTCACGCTTGTTTAGCGAGCTGCGCCGTTCCCTCCCATTACTTCTCCGCATATTTAGGCTTGGTAGCAATCACATTCATGCATACTAGCATCTCTTAATATCCATAAGTGTCAAGTGTGAGCGAGTCGTCTAGACTGGCTTTCCATCTTGCCTACCTCGTGCCTACCCTTGCCTATTATTTGTATTTATGTGTGTCGAATCCCAAGAAGCAATCTTTGAGATTTCTCACCCAGGTACGTATACTGTCTACGATCGTAATTCATCTTCTCCCCACTTCCACTTACAAGTACCGGCTGCTCCTTAATCTGTCCGTTACATACACTACTAGCGTCACTCTTTTAACGTTCGCCGCGTCACTCTCCACTTCCTGTGTAGTCCGGATGCCTTATCTATTTGTTTGCTGCAGTCCTTCGGTTGTCTGAATAGCAAAACGTAAATCATCAGCAAATCAATCGCGACACCGGTCATCTTCCCCACCGGCTCCTGACGATGCGCCTTCTACTCGCGACATCCATTCAGTAAATGTATACCTGAATATGTTAGGTATAGCGTACATCCTGGCAACTCCTGTAGATACAAACGTACTATCGATATTTCCCCGCTCAACATCACAGCACTTCTCGCACATTCCCTCTCTCTTTATCATCTCCACATCTTCCTCTTACCTACTTCCCACAACTGTTCCACAGCCCATTTCCCAGATCTGTAACGTAGCCTTCCTTACAATCGAAAAAAAACATAGTGTTAGCTCGGCCGCGTCTTTCTGCCTGATATCTTACACATAATGTGTACACATGAAAGACGCAGCTACGGTTTTGACTAAATCCTGCTGCCACTTCTACGCTAATATTTGTCTTCCTTCTCCCACTCATTGTCCATTCTATCGTTCAAAATCTTACAGACGTTTACCTACAGTAGCTATCAGTACGCGTTTAAATTCGCCCTAAATAGTTACGCGCGGGTCCCTTTTTCCTCCTTTCTTAAAAAGTTACACTACCCTCCCTCTCTCCATCTCCTAGGTGCGTTAGCTCGTTTTCCATATCAGTATTATAACAACTTAACCATCATGGTAAACATTCGGCTCCTCCCCCGTAACTTCATAAAAATCAATACTATTTGGCTCTGGCCCCTGCTGCCTTTCTATTGCTTCAAGTTACGCGTACACAATTCTTAACTTTCTTCTCCTTGTTCGGAACTCTCGCGTACCCTTCTTGAACCACTGTCTTCCATCTGAGCATCTACGTCGCCTCCGGCCACAGCGTTGATATCTTTCCTCAATCTTATCGAACGTTTCGTTGGTGTGGGCGCTCCCTAGGCTTGCGTATGCTCTACAAGTATTCCTTTTCCCCTTCGGAACCTACTAAACCATATTTACCGTCGTGGCTCTTAATGTAGCTATCCCGTATCTGCCTCTCGGCTGCTTGTTTGCCTAGGACCCCTTTTATCCTAAACCCACATCTGCTTCACCCGCCCCATCAAAGTCTTCATTCGGTTTAGTAACTATCGCGCTTCGCATACCGCCGCCTTGCTGTCTCTTCTCAAACCACCTTTTTACTTTAATTTCGCTAGCAATACCATAAGCCCCTCCCATCCTGACGTAGTTTTTTTCTAAGATGCTACTGCCGGTGCCTTTCTCGCTTACTGCCATATAGCCTCTTTTACTTCGCATCCCAACCAATTTACTGCTCTATTCGCATATTAATCAACTTCATTCCTATTACTTACTTGCTGGTCTTGACCAAATTTCTCCCATCCTTCTATTATCCTCGCTCCTGCATTGTCTCTCTCTATTATGGTTCCTTTGCGTAACCTATGCTTTACAGGCAGATCGCGGAAAAACTGTCTGCATTTTAGTCATCTCTCTGAACTCTTCCCGTTCTTTCGCTTACTTTAGTTTATCTAATTCGCCATCTGTACCAAATTTCCTACGCGCCTATTTTTGATAAAGCTCTCGTCTGCTGGCTGCGTCCATATTAAGGGCAGTGATCCGTAGTGTTCCTACGTCGCTAGCGCATGACATGTACTTCAGGTTTCCTTACTTACTTCCGTTTCCTACCACTATAACAGTTCAAGAACGGCAGCTTTCTGCCTTGTTGTTATGCACGTCCTAAGTCCATTCTGGGCTCTGGCTTGCTTTGCTCTCCGGTTCAGAGTCTTCATCTCATTGTTCTTAAGGAATTTCAGCATCTCTCGCCCGTTCTTATTTTTGTTACTTCCCCATACTGCCCAATGTTCTCGTTGCGGTTGCTTGCCTTCCCATTCTGAGTTAAATCTCCGACTAGTACCTACTTCTCTTGTCTTTTATATTTTGTACATCTACTGCTACATTCTCGCGAACTTCTTCTGTATATCTTTTGACCGTACTCTTCGACTCTGGGGGCATATAGATGTTTCTAAGAAATAATCTTTGCGCTCCTCCTCCCCTGGCATCTTTACCAGATGCTTTCATCGGATTCGTGTCTTGGAATCTACTTTCATTAATGTCACACAGTATTCTTACTAGGAACCGTACTCCCCCACCCCCCCTATTCATCTTGTTCTGCCCTTTCTCTTTTCCCTATCCGTGCGTACCTCCAATTGTGCATCTAATTTGCCGCCCTCTTTCCGCACGACGCTTGCAATTCCCACTATGTCTAATAGCGCTCAGCATACTGAATCGCTATTCTGAATCCTCTGCAGCTCTTCCAGTGCGGAATCCAACGGATACGTTCCCAATACCCTAATTCTCAGCTTCTCTTCGTTCATGTTCGCTCGACTCTTGTCTCATTCGTTTTATTCTCCTTCGCTTGACACTTCTGTTTCTATTTCTTTGAGCTTTCTAGACCTGTTGTCCAGTTTCTGCGCTTGTCTATCTCTCTAGCGCCCAACTGTTTGCTCCTACCATTCCCTTGGCGGCCAGTTCTCTACCTGGTCCTGCCTCCGCTAGCCGCGTCACCCTAGGAAAGAGCGTCTACGATCGCGGCTAATATGCCCAGTTAGCTATACAACTACATACACCCAGTTCTTCCAAAACGCCATGCTCCCACATATATGTTCACTATACCTCTGCCACACTCCATGCTCGCTTTCGGTTAATGTAACTCCGAAATGCTCCTCCTTCTCTACTTGTCCTAATGCAAAAGCAGTATAGTCCTACTCGTCGCACTTCTCTCTTTGAACTCTATCGCGTCATGTCGCTAGAAACTGTCCGAATACCGCACTACTAGTAACTAATTACGCCTTCCAGCTCGCTTCTTCACTCCCCCATGCCTAACTGCCTTCCACCGATTTTTCCGTCGTGAATCCTCTTCGAAAATCAGCTTATTTGTTCGTGTTGTGGGTAGTGTAAGTTACTGGACTTCATGTCATGGGTCCACTGTTCTTTCAAGTATTTGCGCGCACGCACACTAAATAGTCGTTTTCACACACGGGTCATGTGGAAGCACTTCACACCCTTTACACTTTGTCAGGCGATCTGCATGTAACGCATCCTGGGCGTCCGACACGACGCGGTATCTCTAATCTTCTTGGCCCCCTGTCTTACTGGTTACTTTCCTCAGAGGTCATTTTTTACCGTCAAGTTCAAGACGCTTGCCCATACCGACAAAGTCTTACTCCACACTCGGTCCCCGTACTCGCTTCCATCTCGTTGCCTTCACCATGGGTGCTCCCCCACTAAAATGCTCCGGCGGTAGACCTTACGCTGCCGAAAGCTTGGCCAACCGGATCTCGCCCTATCGAAAAAACCCCCGAACACATATTGTACCGCTTCTATCCTTCAGATGTCAGATATCTACGTACCGTTTGTGCTCCGCTTCTCTTTGTCGTGTGTGCGTCAATGGGCAAGGCATTTGCATTTCATGATGTCAAATAGGCCTGAACTTATGTCAAGCATCATCCACCCCGTCCCCTTCATTTGGCGCCATGGTATGTGCACCCAAGTTCTCAGGGTTAGGAACGATGACAAGACCAGATGTCCACCGCCGCAGATGGAAAATCGAGTTTTTCGGAGGGTATCATCACCAGCCGAACCCCAAGCCTTCCATGTGAATTGGAACATGTCCGGGGTGAACCCTTGCTGGTATCTATGCAGATGTACAGGAATGGCCTCTTCATGCTAGTTTTTTTTGTCTTGTTCAGTTTGCCTGTTCTTACCTGGTACGATATGGGAGAAGATATACACTAAGTGTCGTGGTTTGGGTTTGGATAAGTGGAAAAAAAAACGGTTAGTTAGGTAGAGGCAGGCGCGGAGTGGCGCGGTGTTTTGATAGAGAAACAACCGAAAAACTGTTAGCTGAGTAGTTTCACGTCTATGTCCATGAAGTATCGGAAAAACAAAAAACTGGTTTAGTAGTGAGTTTCACTTCTATTTCCCGTGTAGTAATACGTAAGAAAAAAAAAAAAAAAAACTGGTTAGTTTAGTCAATTTCATGCCTATAATCCGTTGTGTTTTGATATGAGGAAACGAGAAAAACACATGCGATAGGTGCTCCAGTATACTGCATGTCTATTGTTCGGTATGTGTGCGTGGGATAGGAAAAGAACTGGTTATCACTTCCTCAGTAGTTTCAATGCTCCTAATAAGGCCGGCTGAACGTGCGTGTTTTACCACAGCCGTCGTCTGGCCTAACCTGGCATTGTCACTACCCCCACCTGCCCATAGTTAGTCCCTAGGCAGAATCTATTGGCGGGGGGGGGGGGGAGCATTTCTGCCACGAGTGTCATAGTTTAAGCCCACACCCGCGCATCTGGATTCGTGCTCTGCTCAGAAACCGTGCTTACGCGTTGGCAAACATTCCAAGAGGAAGCATGTGGAGGATGGGGTACTATGTTTAATGTGCTGGGCCGTAATCTAAACCGATTAGAGCAGCTCGCAGGGCTCTACAATCCGGGAACGGACACGCGGTTCTCCACCAGATCAAGCCGGGGGGGGAGGGAGGGTACTCATTTGTTGCCCGCCTTAAGTCCATTTTGACCCGTTGACCAACTTGTGTCACCCGCCGAATTCGAGACCGCGAGCCATGCTGACGTGCAAGCCAGCACCTGAGTCCTCGGTCCCGTGTATATATAAGCATATTTTGTGTGTCATCGGCTGGCCGCCATTGGTCGCAAAATGAAAGGCGTGCTGGTAAACATAACGGCACACAAGGCGGGAGCGAGGACGACCCTCTGGGCGCGCGCGCCACGGCGGGCGGGGCGAGAAAATTCGGGCCCTTGGTAGAGGGGACATTTTGTTCATAGAGGGACTGGATAGCGGGAAATCGAGCAAGCGGGGATCACTTTTTTCGCGGGATTATTATGCTGTCGTCGCTCACGCGATCAATATCAGGGAGAAGACAGAGAAGGAGAGCAGGAGAGAAGGAGAGAAGGAGGAGCCAGGAGGAGGAGAGAGAAGGAGAGAGAGGAGCACGAGGAGGAGACAGGACGAGAGGAACGAGGAGACGGGGAATTCGAAACTACAGCAAGATAAGCACGCTATTTTAACATTCTACACTCGCAACGTCGTACAATATGTCGTCCATGCCCCCCCCCCCCCCCCCCCCGATCTCTAGGCACACCCAGGCACCGCCCCCCGGCCAGAAGAACAAACACATTGTCTGAATCATGAGTGAAACCCGGCGTTATCCGCCGTACTCTTCTTAGAAATCGGTGAGGCGTCGGCATATATATGCCTCACGAGGTAAAACATGAATGTTTGCGTGCTTGCTTGCTGAGTATCCACCCGAGCGAGGTACGAGTAGAGACGACACCGCCAACTCAGTGCACGACGAGCAATGCAGGCGCAGCCATTCGATGAGACTGCTGTACGACTGACCGTTACGTGCTTCGTATCACGATATGTATGGTGGAAAGTGGAAAGTTTGACCATCAAGACAGACACGCGCAGTAAAGAACAACGTTCCAAAGATCGCGCCCCGAGAACAATATGACTTGCGGTGCGTGTAACTCAAGCACCGACTACGTATGTATATACAGCGGCCATATATACCAGATATATCCGTTTCCCAGGTTATCAGCTACGTGCATGGTTGTGTTGGGAACTTAACTCGATGAGACGAAAGAACCAGGTATTATAACCAGGGAATACAAAAGTGAAATTCAGTATCCAACTACAGCGGTACCGTAAGCAACAGAGCACTACAATAGCGACGCCTGGGGACAGGGAAAGGTGGATTTCCAGAGAGAAAAAGAAGCCGGTACAATAGTATACTCGTAGGTATTAATAGTATATATGTAGGTAGTCCTTTTTATGGGACCGTACGGTAGTGGATTGGAGGTCCCTTATACACCAACGTCCCTTTTATCAGAGTTGGTGCCGGCCCCTTGCAGCCAGCACAGGGCAGAAAATTGAGGTCCCTTAAATACCGTTTGTCCTTATCGCATGGTCCCTTAAACGGGGACTACCTACCTATATAGACATGGAATGATGGTACCAGGTGCGGTATTCAATACCGGTATGAATCACCTGGTAAATGGATCAAGTATTAGTATTATACCAAGTATATAATAATATGTTGATGCAGGTGTAAACATGACAGGGCCATGCAGAACAATAACTACTATTATTATAGCCGCCATAAATAGTGGACAGAGGCACGCAGCAGAAAGAGAGAGAGAGTGGGCCGACGACCTGAGGAGTGATGAGGCTACACGCACCTATATACGAGTATAATAGGTCAGTCAGTTAGCCAGGCCAGTCAGTCGATGGAATGCAGAAACAAAACAAACGTCGCAGGGAGCGCGCGTGGTGAGGGGCGACCGGCCAACCCCTAATTTCGAATACCTTCTTCCTGCAGCACATCATATCAAATAATATGAGGGAAGAGAGGTTGGTTCTTCTAAAAAATCGTCCGTCTTCTTCAAGGAGACACCAGCCAGCAGCCAGAAATACAGAGTAAATATCATACGTACGATATATACCCGTAGAATAGTTTCAAGAGCTGTTGTTATTATTGTTATTAATAGTGTTGTTTATCGGAAAGATAAATCGATTCCGATTCGACACGGGCCAACAAACCCGATATACGATAACCCCAAATTCCCGACATTTATCGGATTGGATCGGATCGGATCGCTAAATATCTCGATCCCAATACGATAAACGATAAGTGAGGCGGAAAATCAGGTAATTCATGGTACTGCCGACCAAGCACGCATTTCTTCTTCTTTTGACCTCTCACGTCTTTCATTTACGTTTGTTCTCTGCCAACACGGGGAGGGGGGGGCAATAGAGCGACACCCCCCCCCGGCTACAAGTAAGGCCTTCTTATTGGATATCGGGGCGTTTTATTTTCCGACTATACCGATACGATTTCCGATTTATCGGAAAATCCGGTACGATAAGAAACACTATAGTTAGTTATTGTACATACTGCACGACAACAAACAGCAGACTCCAATCCGCGCCGAATTTGGAGGGGGGGAGGAGGACGATATGGGTGCAAGATTCGCGTATATATAGATGTGCTCCCGGTATACTCGGCAGTATGGAGTACATTTCGTACTCCGAGTACTGTCAAAGTACGTACATAGACTATTGCAGTACTGGCGGTCTAAATACTGAGTACTGGGGGTATGAGCAGTACTGAAGGGCCAAAAACCGCGAGTACTGGGAGTATCATACGAACAGTACAGAACCCCGAGTACAAGCAGTAATACCCGCAGTACAAAACATCCCAAATACTTGCGGCGCTCAGAGTATCTTTAGAGCATTGAACCCGGGAATACTCCGAGACTCGCAGTATATACCCTCGAAATATTGCCAGTACTCTAAGCACTACTGCAGAGTAGTAGAGTTCCCCCCCCCCCCGGAAGTAATTTGCTCCAACTCCCAGTCATGGGACCATCACCTGTGCTCTGTGTGGAATAATGTGCTCTGCACACAAATGGGGATGAAATTATCGAAACGGTGCACAGATGGTCGAATTATACTTCATACTCCGAACATAATATACTCGTACTGCAAATAGGTATTTTGGTACTACTGCGAGTATGTTGGCAGTACCAACGGACGAAATACTGCCACAGTCAGTGCTTACTTGCAGTACCCGTACGTAGTAGAGAACCCTGAAAGATACTGGAAGTACAGCGACCGGGTGTATCTACGAGTATAATAGTATGTCGGGTGTCGAACCCCGAAATACTGCGAGTCCGGAAGTATCCGCAGTATTGTGAACCTCGATATTGCGAGTACGCGCAGTACATAAGCCCAAAAGACGGCGATACGTACACCAAGTACCTGCATTTTTTTCTCTCGAAGATACTTACTTTGTGCGTCTAGAATATTAATAGTAGTCTAGATAGAGGCTAGAGTAGTAGTCTAGATAGAGTCTAGAGGTACCGGGGGCATCTTCTGTAAGATTTCGCCACAAAAAAAACGTCCCGGGAGATCTATCTCTACGTACAGGCAGCGGCGGCGACTCCTCCAAGTGAACGTACGTATACATACTTGTGTATACATACACTGGTATATACGTACATTAATACATACATTTACCATGAATACGTACCTGGTACACAATACACAAAGGAGTCACGCGTACGTATGATGAAAAAACGAAAAAGCAGTCGAGTCAAGATTCGTATATACGAAGACTCTCTCTTCGCATTTAAGAACACAAATCATCAGCAGTAAGTACCGGTATGATACTCGTACAGAGTGTGTACGAGAGTAATACATTCCATATTTCATCGAACTCTGCCATCAAGCCATCAAGGTAAGTACCGGTACGTATATATAATATCTCGCCTACATATCGCGAATATCAAATGTGATTTGAGTCGTATCGTTCGTACAAAAAGTATCGTCCAAGTTCAGAACGTATCGTACTACAATCAATCGGTGAGATATCATATAGGCTTCGCCTCTCTTCACAAAACACTAATATTAATACCCTGACACATGTCAGATCAAGCTCAGATCTCTTATGATAGTTTCCATCATCTATCATCATGTTATTATTATTGTTCTACTCGTAAAATCCGGATCCACAAAAGTTGTAAAGTGCTTTTTCTACTACGCTGTTCGTATACTGCTGCAATATACTGGTTGTTGAAGTTACCTATGTATACGGTGTACGGAAACACGTGAATGCAGTAAAAATAAAATCCCGGCGTTGATGCCGCAGGGAGCGTTTACATGTACCAAGCATGTTTTAAAGTCTTGATGTCTTTAGCCCCCCCCACCCCTCGAAATTTGTGCAAGCGATGTTTGCCTGGTTGGTCAAAACCCAACAACGTGCTCCGTCCCGGCATTGTAGGGATGCGAGGGTCTCTAGCGTCATACGACTACGGCCGTGCACGACATGAGTACCCCCCCCCGCGCGCGCATGCTCCGTCCCGGCATTGTAGGGATACGAGCAAACCCCCCCCCCCTTTCAATAGTAATAGCCACCCCCCCCCCCTTCCAATAGTAATAGCCATCATCATCAATCAGTAGAAATACCGTCCGTCGTATTATATACCCTGGTATACCACTATTACCTGTTTGTATATAGTGTCTTGCTGCTTGCGGCTGACATTATGTACAATATGTATGGTACACTGTATACATATATGGATAGGCTCAAGGGGATGCCGTCGGTTCTGTATTGCTGTATTGGAAACACTGACTGACTCACTGATTGAAGGGAAATACTGTATGCATATATGGATAGGCTCAAGGGGATGCCGACGGTTCTGTATTGCTGTATTGGAAACACTGACTGACTCACTGATTGAAGGGAGAAGCACTGAGTGAAGAACTTATACTTCTCTCTAGGATGAAGAATCGGCACAGAGACACTGGGTGTCAGCTGCTGGGTGTGCTGGATGTCTACGGGTAGAAAGGACGGTTTAATGTGAAGAACACACACACTGAATGAAGAATACAACATACATACTGGTAGATCATAATAATTAAGGTACTAATAATATGAGTAGTTATTGATATTTTACATGCTACCGATACTTTTTACCTGGTACACGATTTAAAGGACCGTGGATAAGTTATTATGCTGGAGTTAGCTGCTGTAATTCAAGTATGTAGATACATGTAATTATTTGGAAATATATCGTAGATAAAGACACCTTTCAGCTCTGTGAGATCGAAAAGGAAATTTTCGTCGAAACTAATTTATACAGCATGAAAATCATGTATTATATTATACATAGAACAAGAACAAGAACAACAAGAAGAGAGAAGAACGATAAGTGGACGCGAACGGAACAATTTCCAATTTCCAAATTTCAATTTAGAAAAGTTTGTTGTACCATTTTTGACCATTCATTGATTGATCATTCTGTGATGATACCACACACGGCGCATCATCAATCCTGTACACAGCATCTCAATTCCAGAACACATCATCATCAACAATCAACACAAGAGGCGATACTGCTGCTGTACCGACATTTGAACAACAAAAACGCCAAATTCCGGAGCAACAATCACCCTTTTCCTCTCATTGTGGTGCTGCATCTAAAAACAACAACATAATAACAACAGCGTTGTTATCGATACGATATGTACGAAATAGGAAGGCCAGCGTATTTTTTTCACACGCTATCCAATAATGCGCTACTGCTGTACTAAATATTTTACAGTGTTATAAGGATTACCCTGCGCTGGGTAAAATCGATCGATCTTTTACCCCTATAGCTTAGTACCAGGTGGTAGGGAACACCTTCACATTTGGCGTCGTCGAGGACACGGGTTCGAATCTCACTTCGACGTTTTTTTTTATCGACAGAAAGTGAGATAAAAGCTTTTGCGCGTGTATCCTTTGAAAAAAACATGTCTCCCTGGTTCCCCAGGTACACAGCAGGCACTCCCGTGCGAGTGGGTGTTGAAACGAAGCGGGTAGGTCAACGTACGGTCGTGTGCGCTATCGACGTCCAAAAGATCCCGCCGTTCCGAGGGGGGGGAGGGGGGGGGGGGCGTACTCATTTGTTGCTTTGCCTTAGTCATTTGACCATTGACCACGGATCCCTTTCGAGACGGAGCACCGTTCCTAGCGGGGGGGGGGGGGGGGGGGGGGGGGGGGCGTACTCATTTGTTGCTTGCCTTAGTCATTTGACCATTGACCACGGATCCCTTTCGAGACGGAGCACCGTTCCTACTCCTAATAGAGACACCTCCAACACTTGGGCGCTCATTACGTTGTTTCCATATATTACAAAGAAACTTTTTGCTAATCTTATCCCCTTCCCGTTTCGCCGCCTGTGGCCACCATCTATCTCCTAAGATAGCGATCGTTTTCTCGCCACTATTTAGTGTACCAAACTGCTCATGTCACACTCGTCTATTTTCCTATCTCCTCCTCTAGCACATCCCTTTCCTCCTTTACCTTTCACATTCTCCCACTATGTGAATTCTACTCTCTATGGCTTTGCCAATGGGCACATCTGTGCATCTACTTCTCCTCCTCCCGGCTACTGGTATACCTCCTCTTCTTTCTGGCAGGTCCAGGTCCCCTACACGAAATCGCAGTTTCAGCTTTTTCGCGAAGTCCTTGGGCCGTGCAAATATTTTTCATTCCTATCTTCTCTAGGAGGGGGGGGGGGTGTACTTCATTTTCAGGCACGGCCGTAGTCGTATGACCATAGACCCTCGCATCCCTAAATGCCGGGACGGAGCACGTTCGGGTTTTCACCAACCAGGCCAAGGGGGGGGCGGGGGGGGGGTTGTACGAGGATTTCACCCTGCGCTGGGTAATCGATCGATATGTTGCCCCCATAGCTCAGTAGGAAACACCTTCAGACAGTCAGTGTGTATGATGTACGACGCACGAGTTAGTTGTTGTTGTTTTATCGTTCTTGCTTCGTACCCAACGATATCCAGCATTTGTTGACAATATTATTACCGAGAGGGTCCGCACTGATTACTGCTTGTTTCTTGTTTCTTCTTCCTGCGTACTATATAAGACAAAGAGACTGCTGTACTTTGAAGTATACGAATGCACCCGCTGGCCGCTGGTAAATAAAACATGACGAGTTCCGCGAAGCGAGCATGATGATGATGCATCAGATTTGGACCCATACATGCCCCTGAAATATCTGATAATATTATATGTGCGTGTGTTCAGTATGTAAAGATCGCAGCTACGCATTTATCTACAGTAGACTAAACTGTACCTGGTATATACTTGTAATATACCAGTGTAGTTTATACCGACCGGTAAAAATAGTTCAAGTGAAAGGCCGATTGATACAAACAGCAGTTCAGTATTATAATGACGACGCAATTAACTATTCGTAAAATCGCCCCCCCCCAATTATTTTTCGTAAACTCGTCAATACAGCAGTTTACCACCAACGTACATATATTATATGATATGTCATATGATAGGTGTACAACACTTAAGATAACACACACCCTACCTAGGACGAATGTCCAACGACGAATTTCCAAGATAATAATATAATGTTCTCGACAATCGGGAGAGTGCAAGATGCGTCTGTCTATGGAAAGGTTTCCACGAGATATTTCCAAAGCCCCAATTTTCAGTTTTCGTTGTGTGGTGCCTACCTTATTTGTTGTGGAGAAAATCGGTTCAGATAATCGCCCCAGGGAGTTGATTTTATGATAAATAAATGTGTATGATACCAGGTAGGTATCATACAACAGAGATGGTATACTATCTGTAGCTCCATATATATATACGAAGCGGATGAAATACATGTGTAAGTACTGGTGGATAGGTTCGAGACAGGGGGACGACACACAGCAAGCAAGTAGTAGAACAAAATGACAGCATTCTTATGACATGCATATATATAATATGTGTTCTAGTTGTGGTGGCTTGTGGACGTACGTACGTGTGGATATAAGCCCGGGCACCTCGTCGATGAATGTTAATGTTTGTCTCGCTCTGTGGGCTATGACCCTCCTTTTTTCGGAGGGTCATAGCCCCTAGTAGGTATCGCTTGGTTCGTCAAAAGCAAAGCACTACGTATGCACTACTACTGCTATGACCGCGTCCTCACCACCAACACCATCACCGTAACTTACAGTATAGCTAGTCTAGTACTGCTTGCTGCGCCTGCTGCCGTACACCAACCCAGTCTAATCCCGACCAATACAAGGACACTACACTACACTACTATTAATAGTAACACTGCTATTTAGGGTTGCTGCTACTCCTGCTGGACGGCGAAAAGTAGAGGACAACTGGCGCCGTGACCTCGCGCGGCAGGGTACCTGTAGTAACTGTCGTCAATGTGTGCGGTAGTTCGGCGGTCGTAACATCCCTTTACAACCAAGTAAAATCCGGCTTCAGCCATATCGGAAGGGGTGTCCCTTTTTTCTTTTGGCGTCATCAAAATTAGATAAACTCGCCTTCGATCGAAATAAGTGCCACAACTCTTCCACTCTTCCTAATAGGCAACCGCGATAACGCCACGACCAATAACAACTCGAACCTATCTTATGGGCTATGACCCTCCAAAAAAAAAGGGTCAGCTATGACCCTCCAAAAAAGAGGGTCATAACCATAGACTCGAACGGACACGGAAGGAATACAGAGTGGAGCAAATCAGCTATCATCATTTATATCATGAAAGTTTCGGCCAATCAGCATCGAAAAACGTCAATCAATTCCATCAGTAACCACAACGGGTACTATTAATAGTGGTATCGTGTAGATCAATGAATGAAAGATGACAACAAATAACACATAGAACAAAATTTCTACGCAGCTCGCAAAGTTGAGTATCTACTATTCAATCGGTTGAACTCACAGCTGACGTATTTATAATAATTTTATTTAATACCGAGGTGTGGATTGACGCTGGGCCGCAGGAACATGAATGAGTACACGGCAGTAGTACGTAGCGTGGCGGCTAATTGTTTTCCTGCCTCTCCTCTCTCTCTTCTTCCTTTGTCCGCGTTTGTTTTTGCCTCGCACACATCGATCGGTGCACACCTTGTACAACTCATTATTATCATAGTAAAAATAGTCATACTCTATACAACATATTACGACGACACCGATCATTGAAAAATACATTGCTCGTAAACGTACACTATGCGAAACTACGGTATTTTCTGTGATTGATATGCTCTGTAAATATATAGCACACAGGGCAGACAGATTGCACCTCGAACGTGCCCGTTTATCCCCACAAACAAAACAAAACATTCATAGTGATAACCACTACGTATGAATAACTAATTGCTACGACGAGAACGTACCAGTAACTGTGAAGGACAAACAAACATCAACATTGCCAAATACCTCTGGTACATACCAGATACCGGTAAATATTCATACCAGGTACGAGTATGTGTTTATTCTTGTTTTCGATTTGTCTCTGTCTCATTACAGTCTGTGACCACAGACTTTCCATTTCTCTACGAGTAGGATTACGGCAAAAGTAATCAGGACAGGCAGTAGACACTGCTGGGTGTACTGATGTGTAGTTGGGTACATAGAAATAACGGTTTATTAATAGTGTGAAGACGTCGACACACACGCCGACGTGAACTGCGCAAACTGAAATTTATTCAGCCGCTCTCCCCTGCAACAACAAAAACTCCATTCTTAGTTATTGCTGCCGCCGAAGCACCGCGGCGTGTGCCCCGACGAGGAATCAGCACAACAATGTGACATACATCAGCACCATCGATGTACTATATAACACCACCACCCACCATCATTATATCTTACACCACCAGGTAGGTGTATATGTGTGGTGTTATTGCAAGAACAAACCCGTGCGGTGGCGGCGCAAGCGCGCGTCTTTCTTCGCGTTTCGCGAATGAATATCGTCTTCTGGAACCACCGCGCGAAGGAACTGAGCAGGGGGCCTTTTGCTCTCGGCCAAGGCGCTAGGCGCTCGCTCGACAGAGTTCGGCAGTTGACGGCTGCGGCTTCTTCTGTCTACCAAAATGTTAACAAATTCTTGCAAAATTCCGAACTCCGGATTGAAGATAAAAACGAAAGATCGAAATATGTAGAACTTCCATTGTTCCTCTGCACCTGCCAACCCAGGGCACACAACCTATAATTAATGTTGTATAATATTAATATGAAAATAGTACCTGGTATATTAATAGCAACATACCTGGTACAGACGAGTCGGCAAATTTGAAAGTTTTTTTACAACGACTACGGTAAACAGAAGTAAAGTAGCAGTACACTGCTGTGCTGCTATTTAATACTACTACTACTGCTGCTACTACTACTACTACTACTGCTACTGCTACTACTACTACTATTTAATACTACTACTACTGCTGACTGTAAATAGTCCCTCTAAAAAATCTCTGACATCTAGATTCTGGCATCCGTAATGATGATGAGATTGGATAGACTAGATAAGATGCAGGCAGTGAGTGCACCACCACCAGCGGCCATTCCATGAGCGGAGGGTAATGCAACGAATAAATATTGTTGCGTCGCCGTGCCATTTTTACTTGAAGGTCGCGGTTGGTTCCGTCTCTTCTTCTTCCTGCTGAACTATTTAATACCATACATAATAATTCATGTTTAATTGTTACGTACAGTACATGCCAATAATCAATGCCCATGGGGCGGGCTGCACTCGATCGTCGAGCTCTTGGGTCAGCGGCCGAGAGCGTCCAAACTCCTCAGCCACTCGTAGGTGCTCTTTGCGTCGAACTTACCAGGTACCACAGGTACATCGTATATATGCATGCATCATATAATATATGTACCACGCCTCGTATATACTGGCGGCGTGCTTATCCTACTATTAATACTACTGTTTCGGAATGATGTATGATATCATGCATACATATTATATTAAAAAATTAAAAAATACGTGCCCTGAATCGTGAAATATTTTTTAAGTACAGCAGCAGCAGCAGCACGACGTATTTTATATCATAATAAGCAGTACGTAGGACTGCGTCGTAGGAAGATCTACAGGTATACTTCGTATATACAAAGAAAAAAGAAAAACGACAGCAGTATACGAGGTACTATCTGTATGAAATAGGTACGAGTGCTTGCTGCTGTATGTGCTGTGTGCCACGTGACGTAACGTACGTCGAATTACAACGCCCCTCCTGTGGCGCCCTTCCTTCCTTCCGAGACCGAGTGTGTCATACGCGGGTCACTGCTGCTCGTGGTGAAACATTTACAACGCCTAGGTGGACGAGTGGAGCACACAGAATAGGGTACAGCAGGCAGTATAGCCAGTAGTGCCGCAATGCCACGACGAGTTTCCTTGGTGGTGGGTGGAGTGATGGTAAAATATTAAAATATTAATATTATTACTTCATGGTCATGAAGAAGGTATTTGCTTACGCCAGGTGCCGGGTGATCAGCACACGTCTGTCACGTGTTGTTGTGTGATATAATATACGAGTGGCAGAGATTTTGGCGATGCAGCACATGCAAAAGACATCGATCGGAGGTCGGAGGATCGCATGCGGTGGAGCGTGAACGAAAAACAGACAATAAATAATCGGCAGATAGATGCTCCCAAGTAAGTGTACTTCATACTCCGAGAATACTCGGAGTGGACCACATAAATATATACCGTAACTATAAATACTAGACTGTGTTTTTCTACAGAAGTAAATAGGACCAAAAATTGTTATTTGAAATAGGGAAATATATTGTTTTTAGCATATATCGTAGGTCCTATTTACTGCTGTACGCGTATAATATGACCTCCCGTAACAATCTGGGCCTACGAGCAAGAAACAGCTATTAATAGCATGGGCCGTCAAGCAAGAAACAGCCATCCCAGTAAGAAACTCGTCCTCAGGGGCTCCCCTTTTCGGGAACGCTAAGAATTTTTGAATAAGAAATCGTGCTCAGCAGCGAGTTTCCCACTAAATCCTTCGTATATACGAGCGTATACACAATCGATTAACTAGTGCTCAAAGTTGACGTCAACGCCATTTCAATCTGGTCTTTTGCTTGGAGTACGAGGTGTTGTTGCTTGCTGGCGGGCCTGTACACCAGAGGTCAGTATATCTACACCACCACCAAAAAAAAGAGCGCTGACCTGAGCCAATGGGAAAAGAAGAGCAGGTAACGCCCGATGATCTTCCTTCTGCACCAGGATGAAATAATGCTACAGCAGTACATACCATCACAAGGTAGCAGGTCGTACGTAGCGAGGAGCAGTGGCAGTAGTAGCAGCAGCAGTAGTAGTAGCAGCAGTCACAAGAGAGGCACGGAAGGGACAGAGAATTATAAGGATGGGGCATTACTCGTCATCGACTCCTCTGAGAAAAATGCACGAAGAAGGGCGGGGGTGCGCTACTATAATATGCAGCAGCTGCACCGGTGGAAAAAGCAACAACTACTGCAGGGTGGCGCTCGTATAACAATGGCATGCAAACATGCCAATATACCAACATGCCGACATACAAACGCTTCCATTCTAATTCTAGATTCTAGGCACGAAAAAGCGAAAAAGCGCGCTTGAGCAGCGATGTTTTTTTTTTGTTTCGTGTTGGACTCTCTCTCTGTACCGTCCAAGCTTGCTTCTCTCTGGTTGTTTTGCGCCCCCCCCCTGTGGTAATATGTCTACTGTGTCCTGTACGGCCACATGCATGACATGAGCGCACACCCCTCCCGCCCCCCCCCCCCCCCCCCCCCCCCCCCCCCTAAATGTGCTTCACATTCATTGCACCACATCTGGTTTGCACACATACGGCAGTTCTGCAACTCTATATATCGTAGTGAGAAAAAGAGCACTAAGAAATTATGGTTGTACTGCTGTTAGTGTACTTCTGTACGTAGAACGCACCTATTCTAAAACAAGAAACCAAGCCTCGACCAGCTCTCTCTCTCTCTTTCAACACCTGCTACTGCATCATATCAGATATCACATGCATGCCGGCTGCCAGTACATGCATACAATACGTAGACTACTACTACTGCTGTAGTAGTGTTGTCGTCGTGTTCATGTTGGTGACGGCTTACCTGACGGTGATGAGCGTGCACACGACGCGCACGATGGTAGCCGCCTTTTCTCCGGGCTGGAATCCGATCTGGATGAAATCCGACGAGCATGCCCATATGTAGCCGTCCTTGTGCACCTCGATGCTCATGTTGTTGCCGTTGTCGTTGCTGTTGTCGCAGAGACTCACCACAGGCACAACCTTGCTCTACGAATCCCAACAGAGAGAGCGATATACGTAGATCGTGCGGAAGGTTCTCTCTCCCTCCCGCAGCTGCTGCTTTTGACGAGTTCCTCTTGATTTCCTTTCTCTAAAATAGCCGCTTGTGTAGCTACCCAGCAACACACCCTCCAGTCAACGAATCGCCAGTATACCTCGTGCGAGTTCACTCAATCGCTTTTTCGTCAGCCGTATCAATCAGTCCGCAGCACAACGCCGTCTACCATCTGGTGCTGCTGGTGGCTGGATCTTCCTCGATCGATCAAAGGCCCGCACACCTTGAGAACAACTTGACGGAAAGGCCAGACGAAGGAAGAACGAGACAGTTTTTTTTTTAATGTTTGCGATATGTTGCCGCGTGCTTTCTGAGCCTTCGTACCGTATATATGTACAAAATGCAGCAGCAGGAGCAGCAGGAGCAGCAGTCGAAAGGCCACAAGCTTCAAAGGTTCGCGATACGATACAGCCCAAGGTTCGAGCTTGTACTCGTACAGGTTCTCCCGTTTAACTATCCCGTCGTTGTGTTGTGTTTCATGATTGATTCAATATCGATTTTCTGCAGCAGTACAGCCAGTACAGCTGTAGCAGCAGTAAGTTTTTCTCCAAACAACGACGACAACATCAGTCATCAATCAACATCAATTTTGCAAGTTGCTGCATCACTCACTCAACACCCAGAAAAAAACATCATAAACGCACAAGCACGGGGCGTCCCACCAAAGATAGTGCAACGACAACTTACCATGGGAGAGTGTGAGCACAAGCTCTGTCCACGTCACCTAGGCACACAAGAAGCAGAGAGCTGCTGAGCGGTGACCCTGGGCCCACAAGAGCTCATCGTACAGAACGTGTCGGGAGACCGGGGAGATATATGATTTCATTTTCAAGAGTACGGGCAACAACAATAACAGACACCCCAACCAACAACCATCCGTTAGTAGCCTACAAAGTCCCGCCGCCAGCGTCACCCGTGCTTACCTGGCACTGCCGTAATGTGAGTTGCGTGTTGCGTAGCTCGATCCACCGAGAGAGTTGCAGGCACGGCGCGCGGCAGGGGAGACGTCGTTGCAAAATCTCTCTCTAGTGCCTGTAGTGCCTCGTACGTGATGATGTGATGTGTGGCCCGCGCTACTTTCCGCTGGTTCCGAATTCGAACTTGTTGTATATTCCGCCGCATGTAAAAAAATCCACCGTATCCGAAAATGTAAGGATAATTTTGATATTAGTATTTGTATGAAAACGATCCTTATATTTACGGACATAGAGGTGTGAGACAAGTGCGACGGTTCTGCCGCACCGGGCCTCGTACTTAAACAGCAGTATAATTCGAAGTTTTTGTTGATATCCTTTGTTTCACCTCGGTTTTTAGAGAGGAACAGAAAATGTCAGGAAAATGACCACACGAAGCACCCGTAATCCTGTAAGTCGATACGGGTCATACGTGGATGATGATGATGATGGTGGACTACATTCAGCTGTAGTACCACGGTCGGTCGTAGTCCGTAGTCCATAGTCCATATCATACGAGTACTCGTAGTCTAGCTAGAGTATACCAGGTAATACTATACAGTACGCGCAATAGGCGATATCTTTGTTGTGATCTTCACTTTTTTGCTGCAGTCCTGAAGAATGCTGAATACGCGTGGTCCAGACGGTTTGCAAGCAGCAGGACATCCATTCATACATATGTATGCATGAATCCTACCGTATCATACGTGAGAAACAGGCACAGGCGCATGCACAAACGAAACGATGGCATGTATATATCATATATACCCTTGTATGCACGTTTGTGGGGGCGAAACAGCGAAACAACCAAATAAATAAGAAATATTAACGAAATACTACGAGTACTACTTCTGAGAGACTACTACACTGCTGTACAACTGTAGTAACTGCTGCTTGCTGACGAAGCTGTGCTGCTGTATGTGCAACGTATGATACGAGTATGCGTGAAGAAAGAAAAGAAAAAAAGACATCGTAGAGGAAACAAGAGAAAATGTGAGGGTATTTACCGCTGAGCTATAGGGAGGGGTGAAAGATCGATCGATTACCCAGCCCAGGGTAATCCTTATAACACTCTCCCCCCCTCTGAACGGCGGGATATTTGGAACGTCGGTACCGTATACGGCCGTACGTTGACCTACCCGCTTCGTTTCAGTACCTGGGGAACCAGGGAGACGTGTTTTGTTCAGGGACGCACGCGCAAGCGTTTCTATAAAAGAAAACGTTCGAAGTGAGATTCGAACCCATGTCCTCGACGACGTCAAATGTGAGGGTATATTACCGCTCGCTGAGCTATAATACGAGTAGTGGTAAAAGATCGATCGATTACCCAGCCCAGGATAATCCTTATAACAAAAACCCTTCGCGCGCCCCCAAACCACAACCACAACAACAGAGCAAGCAGCAAGTAACTCCAGACTCCAGAGGTATGATACCACGTATACCACGGGGTACCGACTCGTTTGCTGTGATACAGTTACTAGTCCTGCAGCAATGCTGTTTGTTGTTGTTGTTGTGGTTGTTCAAGTCCCCCCGTACTCGTACACCAACCAGTTTTGTGGGCAAACATGCGAATGAATGAATGCCAGTTTTTTATGGGCAAACCTCAATGAAAATGGTATTATAACAACAACAGCAGTATTCGAATGGTCTTTGACCAAGTCTAATCTATATTATGCACCATCATCAAATCAGTAGTAGTATTAAATATTAATAGTACCCGGTATGTACGAGACTCTCTCGTACGTCGTATCTATCTATGATGACAGAAAACAGAGACACAGACCCCATCATCCATATGCAGAGAGAGGCAAGCCAGAGACCCTTTTTTCGGGCAGACGTTTTCTGCCGCCGAGAAAAATATCGAGGCCCTCTCCCCATATAATAGTGGCGCCCCCGATATTTTCCTGGGGGGGGCTGTTTTTTACACAAAAAAGATAAGATATCCAAAAGATACGAGGATCCAAAAGATACGAGGATCCGAAAGATATCTCCCTTGGCTCCCCCGATATTTTTCTGGGGGCACAAAAGACAAGATATACACAAATAATACACAAAAGATACTACGAGGATCCAAAATCAAATATATCAGGTATGGACCTGGGGTGCACTGACAGGACAAGAGAATGATGAAACGTTTTTTTTAAAATAATACTCGTCGTTGAGATCTTGAAAAAAAACAAAACCGATCGCTCAATAAACTCGACATCCGGATTCCGCAGCAAGGACTGATTTTGTTGTCGTCATGTTGTGCAAAAAAAAGACTACATTGTAACAGCCAGCATGATACTCGCGTATCACACACAGGCAGAGAGAGAGGTGTATAGTATACATCTCTCTCGCTGTATGTGTGGTGATGAGAGACGCCGCTTTTTTTGTTACTACTACTCAGTTACTGCTGCAGTTACTACGTACTGTAGTTGTACCTTAAAAAAAACTCAAATAAAAATATAGTTGTTGAGCCACACATCAATCAGCCAGCCGAGATTCTACTCAGCAGTACGTAGTACTAAACTACTACCTACTTACTGGAGTAACTCTGTGTACGAGGTACGAGTGAGTATGCACAGTACAACAACAAGTAGAAGCTCGTGTTGTGTGTTCCATGAACCATTCGAAAGCAGCGGCGAGATTTGCAATGTCATTGCACCCACCACCCCTCCTCCTTCCTGCTGTGAGCCTTGCACGCCTCTTCTTGTAACACCACCATATATATAACTCCCGCGCACGTCATGGATGGCCCTTTCGATGCACACAGTAGTAGTATGAACATCCGACGTCGTCTGAGCTGTTTGTTTTGTTTGGTGCAACACTCCTCGTCGGCTAAATAATAACGTAACGTCTATGATATTATACCGCTCGCCAGTGAATGAATAATATAATCGAAGTGTTAAAGAAGAAAAAAAGCTGAACGGCCCCGTTGCCCCTCATGTGGGGGGGGGGGGGCTCTCCTCTCCTCTCGTATTGGGCAGGGTACCAGTATGTGATATTATTTTTCGATCAACGTTGTTGGCTCCCACGTTCAATTCGCCGCTCAGTGAGTTCAAGATAACTAACAATCAATCGCAGCTGGGTCCTGGTGGTGGCAGCCTCCCCCCTTACTCCTCTCGGCTCTCGAAGTACACCTTGTACTACTCGACGTCCGAAGCCTTAATTTAAAGTATTTACATACTACTACTGTGCTGTCTATATGATCGTAGTCTATCTACTGGGAAAACGGTTTATCCGCCGCGTGCGTGTGTGGGTATACGTACTCCAAATATCTGTACCACCACAGACAGGTGTTGTATGATACAGTATCTGGTATATTTCAAAAAAAAAAAGAAAAAAAAAACAGCTGTGAGCTCGAGGATTTCGTCGAAGCTCATGTTTGCTAGCTGAGTGTAATACTTCGATCGCGCGTACTTACGGATTTTATATGTCCTCATGTAGGGTGTACATATATGTATCATACCACCGGCAGCATCACTGACGAGTATTATACTTATTTATATATATATATATATGTAATCAGTAGTGTCAACTTGGTGTCAAATGTCAAAGTTGCTTGCGACCGAGCGAGGGTGTGGGTATCAATCAAAAGTTGTTATTGTTTTGTCGGGTCGATCGGATGGACATACAGTAGTTACAAACGTACGTGTATTAATAGTACGGGGGACCATACCATAGTAAATAGGACCTTCGGTACACACTAAAATCTATACATTAACCTATTTTTACCAAACAAAATTTGGTCCTATTTACTAACTCAATAATACAATTCCTCACGCAAGTAATAGTCGTACGGTTTTGTAATCCCGCATTGACAAGAAACACGAGGAGGAAAGATGGAGTATCTTCTGAGCAAATGACAAGAAACCATATAAAACGAAGTTACTAAAATTCGAGATATATAACAGGAGAAGGAGAATACCGCTCTACATGTGCTTCGTCGACCTACAGAAGGCCTATGACTCGGTGGACCGAGAGCTGCTATGGAAGGTGCTGGCCAGGGCCGGGATTCCTGCGGAGATGGTCGCCGTCATCCGCCAATTCCACGACGGAATGCGGGCCCGGGTGCGCATGGACGATGGAGAACTGTCGGACTGGTTCTTGGTCACGCAAGGCTTGCGACAAGGGTGTGTGCTGTCCCCACTGCTGTTCAACGTTTTCTTTGCCGCGGCCCTAGAGGTCGTTATCGTACGATTCAGCGAGGACGATGGTATCATGCAGAACCTAGTGTTCCTGAAGGAGGAGACGGGAGCGGGGACGGAGACACCACTCGACCGCGTACGGAGGGCGGTGTAGGGGATTGCGTATGCCGATGACGCCGGCGTTGTATCGAGATCCGCCGACGGACTAGCGAGGATGATGACCATTATCGTGCAGGTGTTTGGGGAGTTCGGGCTGACGGTGTCGGAGAAGAAGACGGAGACTCTCCTGATGCGCGTAAAGGAGAAGCAGCCAACACCGCCCCCGCCGCCGCTGATCATCGAAGCAGCGGGGCAGAAATACACCCAAACCCTCGAGTTCCGGTACCTGGGCGGCCTCGTCAACGAACATGGCGACCTCACCCGGGAGATCAACTTCAGGAGCAGAGCAGCGTCGGCGTGCGTCAGGAGGTATGGCCCGGAGCTCTTCGATAGGCCGGGAGCACCGTTTCGACTCAAGGCCCGCCTGCTTCAAGCGGAGGCGATGGAGGCACTGCTGTACGGTTGCATGACATGGGCCCCACGTCGCGACCACTACCGACTACTGCGGACGGTACACCACCGGCTGCTGCTGCGAGTTATTGGGTACCAGCGCAAACAAGGCACCTACCGGCAGCTGTCCTACGCCCAGGCCCTGAAGAGGGTCGGGTGCCAGAGCGTGGAAGCCACTGTCCGGCAGCGGCGCCTGCTGTTCGCGGGGGCCGTGGGAAGGCAGCCAGACGGGCGACTCCCGAAACGGCTGATGTTCGGGGAGCTGGTGGGGGGGAAGGACCCGGGCGCGGGGTGCCCGGAGCAGAACTGGCAGACGTGCCTGAAGGACGACTTCAAAGCGTTCGGAGCTACGCACGGCTCTACGGACGACCAGAGACGTGTCTTCGGAGTCCCGAATTCAGTTTGGGCGGAAGCAGCGAAGGTGAAGGGAGGAAGGCAGTGGTACAAGGGAGTGCTGCAGGGAGCTGAGAGGTTTATGACCTCCTGGCACAAGGACGAAGAGGAGGCTAGCCGGAAACGAGCGACCAAGCGAGAAAAAGAGCGCAGCAATAATAAAGAGATACCAAGAACCAACGGGACGGGAGGGGTGCGGAAGAAGGGCGAATCGGCGAGGGAAGGAAACAAACGAGAAATGGCGGACCGAGTGGCGCGATATGTGCCGGATTGACTCTCCTGGACTGTTTGTTTGCTTGTTTGTTTTGTTTTTTTCCCCCTCCCCCCCCACCGCCGCACCATTGCACCACCCCCTCGGGATAACGTGTCAATGTGTTGTCTCTGCGGTCTTGTTTGTTTGAGTGTTTGCTTATACTTTTGACTTGTCTCTTTGTCTTTGTCTTTGTCTTTTTCCCTTCGTTGTTTTTGACCTTTTGCAGTTACACTGCTCGCAGGCCGGGGGTACATCAGTCACACGGGACCATAGTTCCCTTCCCCCGTATCATGTCTGCGTTTATAATCGGGGTGGAGGACTCGATTTGTTTGCCTGACCGGCGTGAACCCGGCACGGAACACCCCGGCATTATAGGGGCACCAAGATAGAATCAGGGGGCGTGTACCCCCGATTGGTGATGTTGACTTTTCCATTTTTATTTTTACCTTCACARAGCGTGTAGAGGGGAGCGGAGGGCTCCAGACTATCTGTTTTTGACTGGCTTTGATCGCTTTGCGGACCCTTCGGGTTCCACTTTTATTTCAGTATACCTTTTTTTGGGTAAGTTAGCCTGTGACCACGGGAATCGACCGTGTCAAGTGTTGGATTAGTACGGACAGATGGAGGTACTGGATAGAGAGACCGGCACGGTTTTTAATGTGAAGACAACAACAACAACAAAGTAATCGGTATCCTGACGACAATGGGTAAACGGGCCTACGTGTTATAGTGCTATCTGGTATATGACATATATCATGTTGTGCTGCTTACTACGCTAGAAGTAGCACGTTGTATCTGAAATTTATTGTGAATGGTCGTGTTTCTTAATCCGAAATTGTGTGAAGTAACATTCATGTGTTGCATTAATTTTGGTGGTGTACTTCATTCATGCGATTGTGCATCGAGCATCACTATTAAATATTAGTTTCCTTCAAACAAACATTTTCGGTGACGTTTGGTGCTTCCCATGGGAGGACCTTCGAAACAATATGCTTGACCTAAGTCGTATCATGCATCTTGTGTTCGTAACAGTTGTCTGTTCCGCGGCATATAATATTTTTCGAGGGGAGTAAGGTCTATAAAACACGCCTTAGGGAAAACTATGTAACACCTGAACTGAGCCTCGGAAGGAATCGCCCTCTATCTCAGCAGACAGCCACCCTGCATCGGTTTGCATTACTAGTACATCGACATGGCCGCGTTCGAGCTTTACGTAAGCCGGCGATCCGTTCGAGGCTTTTAACTGGTGGTGGTGGGGGCATAATAGGTTGATTGTCATTGTCGGAACAATTCCCACGTTTAACCGAGCTTACAATTTATGAAAATGTAATATTGTTCAAGCTCGTTTCAAAACGGTTTTATTTCTGCTAAAACACTTGCATCGTATTGATTTTACGGTGCATCAAAAGCGACAGGGTGTGAGTGTAACCTTGCCCTTGAGATAGCCTTCTATTTTAATCTACCCTTCGATTCACGAGGCATGTCATTTCCTGTAATGAAATGTGTCTTACACTGCTAGAACATATTCACTTCAAACAGTACTAATGGCATTCTGCTCAACATACCAACAAACGTTTTTTTGTATAAATATGATAATTACGCAATGCTAAGTTCGAGAGAAATACAAACCTGTCCGAACAAAATGCCCGGTGTGGCTCCTTAGAACTCATGTACTGCCAATACTAACTCAGGAGGGGAGAACTTAGTTTTATTCATTGATGCTTTTTCTTCCTCTACTCAGCATACCTGGTCCGTGGGTATATTTACCGTGTACAATGAAGCGGCGTAGGGCCTGTGCTCCAGTCTAGCGACACCGCGAGTGGTACCTATCCCCACGCCCCATCCCTGCTTGTTGTGTGCAATCCAGGAGAGATGGTATTCATGATCGCTATGGACGAAACAGTAGGGTGTAGGGTTCTAAGCCCGTTCCGGGAGTGAGCAGACGACACACGTGCTGCACAATCCTTCGGACTCATGTTACCCAATCGCGTCCAGATAGTTACTCCTCGACCAAAAACCGTTGTCTGTAGATAGACTCGCTACACGCTGTGAGCTCATTATTCCGACAGCTCCAATCTAAGCCGTCTCACATGGTTTTATTTCATTAGCCGTGTTTAACAGGTTGAACGTGCAACGTGAGTGTCAAATGACTAAACACCTGATGAAAAAGCAGAAAATCCAGACGAACTACGTACAAAAAGCAAAAGCAAAAGCGTGAAACGATCTTGCCAACAACCAAAACCTACGTTTCTAACGGCCCGCTCATACAAGTCATGATCGGGGAAGGGCAACACACTTCTTGTCGACCACTACCACGTAGGCGCGCTTCACTCGGGGTTGTTTCCCGTCTCAAACGGCCTCACACTCATATTGGAAACCCACCCCGATTATTTTTGCTACGTGAAACGTTTAGGAACCAACGCGAAAAACCTACCGTCTGCGTACGGTGTATCCTCCGGAATAAACAGTTGGACGAAACCACTCTTTTACTATTGTAATAATGCACTATAAAACAATGAATGCTGCCACTACACCTCCCCCTCCCGCCCATCCGTACATCTACCGTGAAATTTTTCGCGGGGAAAAAAAACAACGCCTCGCGTCTCTGCGACGCTTCCCGCACTCAGCGTTTCCTGCGCATCGTGCTCGAAGGCCTGGATGCCTTTTCTGCCAGGCAACTACTGTAAAAACACTTGACCCATTCAGAACTGAAAAACTTATCTCACACTACTTTCAAGTAATTCGTCCCAAATACGTGGGACCAGTTCTTGACCCCTTAAGAACTGGTCCCACGAATTTGGAGACAAACTACTTGGAAATAATGTGGGGCATTGTTTTCAGTTCTGAATGGGTGAAGGGGTCAAGATAACGACAGCCAAGTGAACGATTTTGGTCAGCTCCTTTTTTTTCTCGACGACAGGAAGAAGAGTAGAGTAGTGCAAGCAGTGTCGAGCGAAGCGTCTTCGAAAAAGCCTCGGGAGGATCGTTCCAAAGTCACCATTTTCGGTGTACGTGGTATGTGTTTGTGCTGCCCTTGTTTCCAAGGACAGCAGCATCAACTCGGAAGTCCAGACCAGGAGCGGTGTTATCTTGCGTGCCCTACGGCATCTAGGTATCTTGCTGCTCCCGCCCTTTACTTACTTGCATGCGTCAATTGCTCAGTTGCGGTTGTTCCATTTCCTTCTTTTCTGTCTGAGAACCATCGCTTTTCATGTTAGTACTACAGTAATAATATCCCCGTGTTAAACATCACATTGGTCCAGTCCCTCCCGCTGGTTTGTCTTCCTTCTCAATACCCCCCATGCACCAGGTTGCCTCTAAGCCAACCTTCCTCTTTTCCTATTAATAGGTTGTCACTTCGGCTTCCGTACCCCCGTTTTTCGCATGCATACATACGCTTCCCCAACACCATAATATTATGATATTATGACAAGCGGAGGGGGAGGGCTGCGTTGCCCCCCTTTCCCCGCGTGCACACGCCTTCCCTAACACACACGGAAGTATAATACAACGAAACGCGGTCGGCCTTTTCTTGGCAGTTACACCCCGCCAGTGGAACGCCCTGCGAAGAATATTCGATGATACTGCTGTTGTAACATCGCGTCGTAGGTTAATTCGTACTTCGTATATAGTTTAGGATCAATGAGGCCTCTCTGCTGCGACCAGCCTGAGACTCCCACCCGGGGTTACTACTCCCGCGTTGACTCTCCGGCAATCAACGCGGCACCTCGTCGCAGAAAGCAGATACCCCGGTAAAATAAACACTGAAAAAACAAAACAAAACAAATGAAGTCGTTGTCGACGGTACCCTTCGTTACAACCTGTTTTTTTTTCATAACCTCTTTTCTACTTTGTCGTGCTGTTGTCGAGGTGCGCTGTCGCCCGCGGAGTGGGCTTTAACCGCTCTCTTTCAACACAACAATGAGGCTTTCCCGAACAGGGGTCCACCATGCTGGTGTCCCCTCTTTTTTCTGGATGCCAGATTACTGTTGTAACATCGCGTCGTAGGTTCATTCGTATATAGTTTGGGATTAATGAGGCCTCTCTGCTTGCGGCATGAGATCACACCCATACTTGTTGGCCCTTCTCTTATCTCAATGTCATCGCTCGTTGGCATCTTCTCTTTTACGCGGATTCCTTTTCTTCCTTGTCATTCCCAAACTTCTAGAATAGCCCCTTCGGGTTCTTCTCCCGTGGGTTTCTCCGTGGGAATGCTACGAACGATTTTTTAAAACCCTCCGACAGTGGTAAGGCGTCTGCATGTATGAATGCGGTGTCGCGCGAACGCTTCGTCCCGTTCGATGCCGACGCGGATGCCGTTACTCCTACGTATCTGCTAGCTACGGCCGATAACCTCCATCCCACGTATTCCATGAGAACGCCCATGGCCGTCCCGTCCATATGGTGGCTCGCCGCCCCCCCCCCACTCGGAACGAATGCAGCGTGTACCGCTTGTCCCCCATATCCGCTGCTCGCAGATGGGTCTGGAGGTTCAAGCTCATCTCGGCCGGCGTCAACGCCAAGTTCCCCCTGTCTCCGCTTTCTAGGACGCTCGGGAACAGGAAACCTGAACCCGCCACGAGCTCCCGCTGCATGGATGACGCCGCCTGTCAATACTCGATCATGGCTGCCACTGCGCAGGTATCCCAGTAGTCCTCGTTCCCTTTTACCACTACCGTTTGGGATGATTTCCCGTAACGTCTTTCCGAATAAGAAGTTGAAAATGAATCCCTCGCTCCCCGATATCTGCAACACCTGTGCCGCCACTGCTACCGACAGTTCGAATCCGCGCTTCATTGTGTTCAAAGCGGCACAAAATATCGCTACGTCCCGTACCATCGCGAAGCGTTCTGTCGCTGTTGGTGAGGTAGCCACGTCCGGCTGGCCCGTGGGAACCAATACGCGCGTACATCTGGGAGCACGATCACGGCGTGTGCTTTACATTCGGCCCTGTTTTGTATCACGTGTCCCACCATGACCGGGGGTGGGAAGCAGCAGCCGAACGCCCTTGTGTTTCCCCCCCCGGCGTGGCTGCTACGTTTTGCCGGAAGACGTCTGTCTACCCCCGCCGACCCCTCGCAATCGTACCGCGAGAAGAATGGTAGCCTTCGCTGTCCGTCCGTCCTCGTGGTGGGGCCCTCCTGGGCGTTTCCTGACGAGGCCATGAGGTCGACGGTGATTTCTCCGAAGAACGACTGCAATGTTTCGAACGTCACCGGCCGAAGCCGGACGATTTCGGCAAGCCCTGGCCTAGTGATAGCGTCGGCCGACTGGTTGTCCGCCGTCGGCACCCATCGCAGGGACAGCCAGAAGCCCCGGTCCACCTGTAGCTCGAACAGGTCGACCAGCAGCCCGTGCGTGACTGGATTTCTTGACCGCCCTTTGTTGAACGCGTCCGCCACGGATCGTTTGTCTACGTCCATCACCGGGTGCGCTCGCCGTAGCTGTCCCGGGTGCGCTCGGCAGCACTCCGTCATCAGTTCGAGCAGCGCAAACACCTCCTTCCCGTTGATGTGTCGTGGTAGCCACTCGTGAGGAAACCCCCCGTCCGCGGAGAACTCGCCCCCCGGTAAAGATACCACGCTTCCCCACTGGTTCGAAGACGCGTCGAATGCCGCGACGGTGGCCTGTGACGCGAAGTGGCGTGGTTTGTACCACGGCCCCTCCTGGGTTGTTGCCGACAACCCAAGCCATATGTGTAGCTCCGCCCGCAGGTCGGGTTTCTGGCTCAACTAGATATTTTTTCCCTTCGCTTTCGCGATTGCCGCGAACATGTAGTGCGTCCACAAGGATGCCGGGCGGATCGCGACAGCTGCAAAGATTGGCGCTGGCAGTCGTCAGGCCGATCTAGCAGACACTCTGCTTGTCGAGGATGTGAAGAATTGATGACTCTTGACGAGGGCCACTTGAGGGCAGTAATAGCTTATTATGACGATGAACTGTGATAAGCTCAGATGCGGTTTGAACGAGTGGACGTGGCGGGTGTGTAAACACTCCAGTTCCTCAATCTTGATGGCCTCTTATAGCAACGTCTATCGACGGCTTGTCGCAGCAACCCGTCGACTTCAAGAGCTGCTGAAGGGTCTTCTAAATATCCTCGTTACCCACAATGCGGTGTAATTAGTTGAACGGCAACTTACGAAGCATTGACTCAAATAGGCGATGTACTGCCTATTTTTTCACACTCCCCTAAATGCAAGCCGCAATTCAAAAATGATAAATGTCTCACAGCGATAGAAACATTACTAAAGTGCTGACCATGGCTAACGATCACCAGCTCTCGTTGGAAGCGATAGAAACGAAACTAAAGTGACGATCATGGCTAACGAACACCAGCACTTGTTGGAAACAACGCAAATTCACTAGGGTACTGATCATGTAATACAAAGCCATAAATCTTGTGCAGTGGAATTTCACTCGAAACATGTCTCGTCAACCGACACAAAATATCTCACATGGCACATATGGGTCCTGCAAATAGGGGGTTATTAGCCCAGTAGCATATTTTATTGAACCGAATATACCGCAGCGCTATTATTAGGGATGGTACCACCCCAGCTGAATCAAATATGACAGAACCTGCAACTTCCCCATTCGCGGCGAATAGCAAATAAGGACAACCAACAGCACCCCTCACGCCTTGATTGTCTAGACTTGTCGCTTTCGGGCCCTGAATTCGCTGATCAACTCGAGGAGGTAGCGATGCCTTTGCCTACTGAAATGCGTGGTGTCAATGTCAGCAAGCTGGTCCTCTATCTTCACGTATTTGACGGTGATTTTTCCCTCCTTTCCCTCCTTGACAAGCTCCTGGATGCAGAAGCACCGTAGAGCCACGTGCTTTGCTCGCGAACTGTAGGTCCGATTTCCGGCGACGTGCAGAGTCGAGGTGTTGTCGATATACAGTAGTGGTACGCTGTCGAAGCGCGTGCTGAATCCCAGTTCCTTCATCACGTTAGAACAGAACACCGCTTCCTTCGTCGCTAGCTAGCGCTGCGGCCACAAGTTCTGCCTCCATGGTGGATTGCGCTGTCAGTCCCTGCAGCCCCACCTTGAAGCTAACCAGGGTGTTCGAAAGCAAGACAATGGATGAGGACAATGACATGCCGTTGTCTGGGTTGTTGTCCCAGTTTGCGTCCGAAAATGCAGTGAACTTAAAGCCACTTTGCTTGTACGTGATTACGAAATCCAACGCCCTGGCCAGGTACCGAAGTAGATGTTTGGCTGTCGCCATGTGAGCTTTGGATGGTTTGGACATCGACCTGGGCAGTTGGTTGACGACGTATAAGATTTCGTACCGAGTCACCTGTCCAAGGTACATTACGCTTCCCGTGATGGCCTGAAAACGCCGTTTCTCCTCCTTGTTTAGAAGCCTCTCCTCCGGCTGGTCCAGCGACAGCTCTTTTCCCACACCAGGCGCGTACGTTGGATTGCAGATGGCCATACCGTACCGCTCCAGCAGGGACTTGACATTTTTCTCCTGAGTGATGCTCACCATCCCCTTCTTGCGGTCACGGGTAACCCCCATCCCGGGCACGAGTGACACATCTCCCATATCCGTCATTCAAAAACGACTCATCAGCTTCTGCTTGATCTGCCTCACCACCAGGAGATATTTTCCGAGCAGCAGAACATCGTCGACGTATAGGATCAGGGTGACGATGGCGCTGCCCTCCGAATAGGTGTAGACGCACGGGTCCGACATGAAAATTTTGAAGCCAATTTCCACCAGGTGTTCGTCGATCGTGTTCCACCAGTTGGCTGGGCTCTGGCGCAGGCCGTATAGGCTTTTCAAAAGCCTCATTACCAGCGGGACTCCATTTTCGCCGAATTCCCTTGTATCCGGGTGCCACCATCTTGACGTACACTTCCTCTCTAACATCGGCGTTCAGAAACGCGGTGTTGTAGTCTAGCTGCCAACACTCCAGATTGCACTCCACCGCTATCGCTAGCACCATGCGGATGCTCTGGAGTCTGAAAACGGGGGCGAACGAGCTGCCGCAATCAATACTATAGGCAATTGCCCCCATCCCAGTCCAACAAGACGTCCCTTGTGCGAGGTGTCAGCCTTAACTTTGTAGACCCATCTACTGCCGACAATCGTGTATCTCGTGGGGACGGAGATCGCCGACAAGAGGACGTAGACGTTGCTATTTTTCAGACTTGCCACTCCCTTATCTGAGGCCGTTTTCCACTGCGCCTTGACCGGTAGAGTCATGGCCTCTTTGAAGGTGTTCGGAATTACTTCCGCATTCTCTCCCGCCGAACAGCTTGAAATACTGGTTGCGGCGTAGGCGTATTCCGCGGCCGAGTCTGCTCCGTGCGTCTCGTGCGCGATATCCGGCAGGGTGTAGCCTTGGTGTACAGCCTCAGCCCTCGGAGCTCAGACAGTACAGGCCCGGTGGCGATTGCTGCTGGGTGAGCAGAATTTGAACGGTTGCTGGCGTTACGCCTCGCGAAGGATTGTGCTGCAGTGCCAGCGCGCGTAACCGCAGGGTGTCATGTCTACACATGAATGCCTCCATTGTTGGAGCGGCGGTGATCCAGCCAGTGGTGTTTCCAGGGGAGAGATCCGCGTCTAGAAGTCGGCTGGATCAGCGATTGGACACCGGCTACTCCAGCGATTGAACAACGGCCCCCTGCGATCCACCCTCCGTGGTCACTCTCCCAGGCGTAGGCCCCTCTTGCCGTGGTCCTGAAGCTCTCCCGACCAGTGTATCCTTTTGGTGATCTCGCTGATTTTCTCCAAGAGAGTCAGCCACCGGTGGGCTGGCTAAGGGCCCGCCCACGGCGATGTGGTGAGCAGAAGCACCGGGAAAGAGGTTCCAACACCGAAGGGTAATCGCGAAGATCGCGCAGAAAGTCGTCGCCGTCTGTGATGTGGTTGTGGTCGTCCATGCCGTTGCTCGACAAAATAGTCTGCGTCGAAGTTACCTCCGACGGTGCAGGCGCGAAGGCGTCTCGATGACGATGACGTTTCTGCTTTCCATGATGCGGAGGGTGGCATAATTGTAAACACGATAGATATTGCTGTTGTTGCTGTGACCCACCAGTCGTCCTTCCACCGCCTTGAGTTTAAATGCTTTAGAGTACGTCTCGATGTGCACGAAGGCTCGGGCACCGATGACTCGAATAAGTCGCAGATCCGGCTTCGTCCGGTGTAGCAGCTTGTACGGGAACTGCATGCCGATCGGGGAGTGTGGCGCCCTGCTGCCAAGAAACGCTGTCGTGAACATTGATTCTCCCTGAAGAAACTTTGGCAATCCACTGGCGGCAAGCATAAACCGCACCATAGCTGCAAGAGTTCTTCCAACGCGCTCGGACATACCAATTTGTTGCCGGGTGTTGTTGCCAGCGTACTCGAGCAACACCCCCATCTGAAGACAATACCCCTGGAACTCCTCGCCGATGAACTCGTCGCCTTTGTCAACTCTCAAACGCTCGACGCGGAAACCGCTTGGAATCGCCACAGACTTTACAAATTCCTGGAACGCGCTGAGAGCGCCGTACTTAGACTTCAATAGGTAAGTCTCCGTCCACTTGGTGTGCTCGTCGGAGGTCTTGGTGACGTGCTTGTAGCCCCCGGGTGCTTGTGGAGTTATAGGTCGACGAAAACCAGCTGCAAAGGGAGTTTGACCTTGTGATAGGCGGTCTTGGGATGAGCCAGCTGGTGATTCTTGCCCACGGTGCACACGTCGCGGTCTGGTACAGGCCCATCGAAGCTCACCCCATTGTTGTCCACATTCTTCAAGAGGCCTAGGCTCTTTTGCGATTGAGATGTCCTAGTCGCCGATGCCACAGGTTGGCGTTAGCATAGCAGCCTGCATTACTGCCAGCTCCGGCCCGTTGCTGCCGTCGGTGAAATCCAGCGATAAAGAGCAGAGATCATACCCCGGCTCTTGAAGTGGAAACGTTAACTTGTTCGCATGCAGCCTTGGATTAGCCATGTCAAGTATGGAAACGACACCGTTCGTCACGCGGCGCTTGCTTCACCGATAACAAGTTACGCTCTAGGCCAGGCACAACCAGACACGAAAGTTGGACAAAGCACCGCACGCCTTTATCGTCGATGGCGTGGCCCCAGAGCACTCCTTGCGCACTACCATTTAATTTTTAATTCCCTCCCCCCGGCGGTTTGAGATTTTTCGTGGCACATCCAATATCTCGTAATTTTGCCGTAGATCCCACAATCCGGGGACGATGGCGTCGTCAAAGTAGTGTCCCGGCGCGCCTCTGTCCACGGAGCACATTGATGGAGTCGTTGCTGCAACCGGTCCGCAGTCCCGCGATAGGACCGGTCGTGAGAGCCGATCCGTCCTCCGTACCGGTGATACCCCCAAATACTTCGTGTAAATTGACGTTCGTGACCACTGCGGCATTAAGGGAGCTGCCAAACGAGAGCCACAGATAGTGGAGCATGGCCACTACCACTAGAGCACGGGTCATAGCCATCAAACCCCCGACAAAGTTACGCTCGGAATCCCAGTTTGCTGGGCAGGTTTTTCCTCGATCATGAAGAGTAAGTCGCCAGTCTCTTTATCCGCTGACACCGCCGAAAGATCCGAACAGTCCGCTGGTGTCGGCTGGTTCATCTGTGAGGCCGAATGGCCAGAATGTTTCCTCCTCCGCCGGCGCTTGCACCGCCGTGAATGAGATAGGGTGGTCGATATAGTAAGAAGCAGCACAATTTGTGCTACCGGCGTTTGCACCGCTGAGGCCATGCTGGACACGGCAATCCGCGTCGCCATGCGAAGTGGACTTATGGAATGAACAGCGTGACCACCTCGAAGAATCCTCCGGACACGCTGTTAGGTCGGGACTCACCGCTTACCTCCCTTCATCCCTCCACAATCCCACCCCTCCCCGCTTGCAGTGCCACTCCTTCGAGAATTGAATGATCTGTCCCCTATATAGACCCTACTTACCCTCCAACCTTCCACCCGCCGGTGCGCCATCACTTTTTCTCTCGACAGCACTCCGCCATCGTGTGTGCTGAAACGTAGGTCCATCAATAATGGTGCATCACCCCCCTTTGTCCTCTCCAAGTCCACCCCCTTTCCTTGTTCTCACCAGTAGCCCCCCCGCTCCCCCCTATTTCCTTGGTCTCCCTGTGCCCCTCTGAACCTCACGTCTATCTCCTTCTCCTGCCTCTTGCACTACTCCCCAGCAGTTCGTTTCCTTCTTATAAACGCCACGCCCCCCACTCCATACGCAATATATCTGTTGGAACACCCCTTTTGTCCCGGCCAACTAAGAGTAAGGGGCATGTTTTCCCAGACGGGCTGTGTACGCCTGTGACGTTACCCTGCGTTGCTTGCAAAAACAAATTACCACCAAAAGTTACAACATCAAAGTTGTTTTCGACCGAGAGTTATTTTTAGCAAAGAGCCCAAAAGTGATTTTTCCAGCGTAACAAAAAAATACTGGAAAAAATCGGTCACACGATGGGGAGATCAAGCTTCACCCAGCTCAAAAGGGGCCCGTGTATCCCACGTATAGGTAGGTGTAAGCCCGATGCTCACAACAGTGAAAAAAAAACGAAGAGCAATTCCAGGTCTGTCCACACCAACCCTTCTCCCTCCCCCCCTCCCCCCATGACGGAACGCTCTCACTCCTGCATCCCCATCATATATATATACCCCACGTCGAGGGCCTCCTCGCTCTCTGCTGACAACTCTTCCTCCACGTACCCTTGTGATGCCTTGCTCCACCGATCTGCTCAACGAGTTATTCAATGGGAGAGACTCCAGCGGGAGGGTACGAGACGGGATAGGGAGGAGGGGAGGGGGGCAGGGGTCGGCAGGAGGAGGGGGGGGGGGGGGGGGGGGGGGGGGTGACGGACAAAAATAAAAGGGGCAGCTACAAAAATATAAGGGGGCAGCTGGCAGAGGGCGTGTGCCTGCCGCGAATGCGCCGAGCTACGTAGGCACGTGCCTCCACGAGCCCAAGAAAAGTTGCCGTGCAGACACGAACACGACAGAACGAGTTGCAAGGCCATCGAACGGTTGCGGATAGAAATACCCTGCCAGGGTGTACATACCCCGAATTGATTACATGGGGTCGCATTGAGAACTGGAAGTGTGTGCTTCCAGTATTCGACAGACTCCAACACCTTGTGTAGCGTGTGGGTTGCCCCCCAGGGTATTCGCAATAGCACCTTGGCAGGGTGCGACTGTCTTCGTTACATGCTCGATGGTCATATCTCGGCAGGGTAGGGAAAAAACAAGCCGCAGAAGCGGAAGAGGGTGAGAGAGGGTGTACATACCCGGAATTGGTTACATGGGGTCGCATTGAGAACTGGAAGTGTGTGCTTCCAGTATTCGACAGACTCCAACACCTTGTGTAGCGTGGGTTTCCCCCCAGGGTTTTCGTAATAGCACCTTGGCAGGGTGCAACTGTCTTCGTTACATGCTCGATGGTCATATCTCGGCAGGGTAGGGCAAAAACAAGCCTCAGAAGCGGAAGAGGGTGAGAGAGGGGATGAAATGTGGCAACAGCAGTCAAGAAGTGAGGGCACGGGCTCCGCGGCGCAGTGGAGCCAACGACATGCGCAACCGACCACAGCTACGAGGCAACCGAAATGAGGCCCAGGGCAGGAGATTCGGGGTAGGTGCTGATTCAAGAGGGGGGATAGACTAGCGAGTCGGTGCGACGTCGGCAAAAGGTGGCTGAACCGAGGGGTGGGGAGGGGCACATACATGTGCTCTGGGTATACTTCGCGACGGGGTGCGCATTTGGAAGAGTTGTAGCTTCGAATCGAAGAAATAATTGAGCCGGCCTGGGTCTACACATTTTTTTGTGTACTCGCACTCACAGCGGGGAATCGTTCCTCGATAAAAACAATCCATTTTTTCGTTTCAAGGAAACGTTCCGATGTTTTTTTTCTTTGCACCAGGGACTAATAGGGTTCCCATCCGAACCTATGCCCCCCTGGTTGTCCTCAAAAACCCGGACCCAAGGTATGCTTTCGTGTGGGCAACTAAAAGACTACACGGCACCCGTGAACAAAGCAGCAGCCTCGTCTACCCCACCACCTTAGGGCGACGTATGCTGCCTCTGCTGCGGACATCGTCACACGCCTCTGGGTATTACTTGCCCAACTGACGGCCGCGCCCCCCAGGGTAACTACCGTCCCCAAGCACCGAACGCCCGTCGGTCGACTTGTCGGTGCAGCCGGCATCCCTATAAGCAGTCAAAACTCCAACACCCGAGCCCCTCAAGAACGACAGACTTAGGAAACCTACGTAGAGTCTCGTGTGAAGGCACGCCATGTTTTACTTAAACTGCCTTCCAGGGCCTGTCGGCGGGGTGATACGAGTGGAGCGCCACATCACGAACGGACGGCGTTGGAGATGTCCGGCATCGTCATCATCGACAGCCACATCAAAGCTTCTCACAGCCAACCCGAAGGAGGCGTTTATGAGAGGGGAACCCGTGCTGCGATAGGGAGCAGCATTTTTTGGTTGAAATATTTTCTGAATGACAAGGCTCTCCTTAACCCTTTTAGAACTGCAGTCCCGTTTTGGGGACAAACCACTCAAATTCTAAGTAATTTGTCCCCAAAACGGGACTGCAGTGCTATAAGGGTTAACCCAAAATCGTCGGAAGTTAATTTTGTTTTGGCAATATTTTTTCCGTTGTATACCTTAAGGTCATGGGATGGTTCGTCGGGGTGCATTTTCCATATTGTTTTCCAAGTCAGTGTTTAGACTACTGCAGGTATTGAGCACCTCAAATGAGAAGCACCAGAAAAAAAAAGAGGTACACCTCTACCGTATCGTGCCTCCCGGGGCTCGTCCTCCGTCCTTGGACCCAGTTCCACGCCGGGGGTGGCGGGGATGTCAGGTGTGGTCAGCCACTTCACGCCAAAACGATGTAAACATACTGTAAAATAACGCCTTCTGTGAAACCTCCAGTGTCCCTGATTCCCAGTCGCGTCTGAACGCGTAACTCGTTGTACACCGAGTCAGTGTTCTCCGAGGTTTGTTGGTAGGGGGGTTTCTGAACTAATGCGGCATGAAACAAACCTCCGCATGTTTCATCCGTACCCGTAATCACGGAGGATGTCATCTACACGAAAAAAGTCAAAATTAGTTATGTGCCCTGCCGTCCACAAGCATGCGAAACAAACACACGGTTCGGTTCCTCGTACATTGCCCCATACCCCGTGCTCTACCACGGCCTCTAGCAGTAGTCCGGCCGACTGCCGTCCACTCTGCTTTAGAGCATAAAGTTATTTGGTTGAGGTGAAGAATCTTCCATTCCATGTCACCGCACCCACCGGGTAGTTTCATGCAAATTTCGGGGTCGAGTTTTGCGCGAAGATAAAAGCTTGCACGACGTCTAAACCAATTTTTTTTCAGACCATGTTAACATTTGCCACAGCCGCCAGGATTGTTCAACGAACGCTGACGAAGGAGTAGGGGTGCAAACGTTCGGAAGGAGTGGACACCCTGAACCTCGCAAACGAGCAACAAGTCTAGCCTTTTGCCTTCACTATCGCGCCGTCCTTTCTCCGTCTTGTAGGAAAAACACCCAATTCTTGCACCTACAGGTTTCCGCCCTTGTGGGCAGTGTCGCGGTCTCGTATGTACCGGTCGTTTGGTGACCGTCGAACTCAATTTTCATGGCCTTGTGCCACGCCGCTGCGGACTACGGGAGAAGGGTTAGGGTTACGTCTACAGGGAAAACCACTCGGCATGCACACTGTCAATTTCCCTCATTTTCTCCACATGTCCTCCCGCCATCATGGCCATTGCGTCCCCCGCAGTTCAGGATTAATGAACTCTTCAAGATAGTCCCAGACTTGCCCATTTTTCGTAGGCTTCCGCAAGCATCATCCCCTCGAAGTCGAGATTACGCCTGAAGCTTGGCAACCAGCTAGCCGCCTCGAACTCGGGATGACTCCTGTGCTTGGTGGGCAGCAGGTTGGATACCCTCCAGGCGTTGGCTCTGACCCTGACTCAAGCCCCGTGTTGTCGCGGGGGGTCGTCCCCGGAAATCGCTGAGATCGTGCGCTGCCCTCCCCGACAGGACCAAGCGGGGATCCTCACCGGGCCCCTTGGTCAGTGCCGGGAGTTGGTGTTGCATGCGCTTGGGTTGCTATCGGCCTCGCTTGCCTGCTGTGGCCCGAGGGGGCGTCCACTGCGCCCCTTCCAGAAGAACCGTTTTTTTTCGGCTGTCCCGTCGCCGGCATCGCCCGCGGTAGGTGCCCGCTGTGTGCGTTTATGGTAAGAACGCGTCCAGATCGAATCTCCACGCGCCATCGAGGCCGTCCAGTCGAGCTATATCGTCATCCAGCTCATCTTCGCCGATTCAACTGGGCGGAAAAAAGAGCGCGCGTAAAGCGAGTTTGATCGAGTGAGACGGTCGAAATGGTTGGGCCGAATCCAGGCTCCTGAAATCTGAGCATGAACTCGGCCCGCCACTGCTGCGGCCGTCTCGACAAAACCCCGCCCGTGCTACCTCCCATACACGCTTGACGGCGTCCTTTTATCTCAGCCAGTGTCACCCAAGTAAGCCACGAGTTTTTGACACCTCGAGAAACCCTTCTGTGTCGCGATCTGGATGAAAAAGCGAGTGAATTTCGGCTCCTGTATGAAACAATGGAGTTCGGCGGCACTAATTAATACGGTTGGCGGCCCTTGCTGGAACGACGGTGGTCTTGGTGTCACCAAAGGGCCCACCAACCTTATGGATACCTGCGAACTCCTGAGGTGGTGAAGGAGCCGAAATCCACATGCTACTTCATGCCCATGAGCTAGTGAAGGAACTGAATTCACACGCTTTTGCATGCCCATGATGTTTTGAAAGGAGCCGAAATCCACACGCTATTTCATGCCCCGTGACGTTTTGAAACGAGCCGAAATCCACACGCTATTTCATGCCCCATGACGTTTTGAAGGAGCCGAAATCTACACGCTATTTCAAGCCAAGTTTTACTCAAAAAGAGTTATCGAAGTGTCAAGGACTCGTACATTAGTTACTTGGAGGGTCCGACAGCGCTGAGGTTAAGCATGCCTTCAAGAATGCACGAGGAGGAGTTGAACGGGTGGTATGGTATCCAGACAAAGGAGCAGATCTGTTTAGAAATCACGATAGACGCATGCTTCGAAAAAGAGGTGCACCTCGTTTTTTCTGAAGCTCCTTGCTTGAGAAGCTCTATACTAATAGCAAGTGACAGTAAGCCACCTGCCTTTGGAGGAGGACAAAAGTGCTATATACCCGATGAACGATCCCATGGGCCAAGCATACAACGACGAATTAACGCTGCAACACAAGAATGCAAAGTCCGACTATTTTTCTTTTTTTGGGGGTAAGGAAATATATCATTCGACGAATGCTACGATAGAGGTGCACCATGTTTTTTTCTGAGCTCTCCTCATTCGAGGAGCTCCATACACCACCCTCAAAATGATGTTGGAAGAAAACAAAAGTGATACTCGCGATGATCAATCCCATGATCTAAAAGCGTACCATGAAAACTATTACAACACAAGAACGAGAGGTCCGACAAAATTTTAGACCGGTCATTTTTCAGATCAGAAAGCGTTTCAGCTAAAAAGTGCTATTAACACCTCTATCGTAGCACGAGTCATTCAGAAAACGTTTCGGCTCAAAAGTGCTACTCGTATCTCTATCGCAGCACGCGTCGGTAGCGAAGGTGCATGCCATCCTCCACAACTTGTAACCGCCAAATGACGCGTGCTACGATACAGGTGGCAGGTTTCGACTGGAAAAATTTCTGAATGGTCGAGCTCCTTAACCCAAACTCGTTAGACACACATTATCGTGCTCGCGATATTTCTTCGCAGTATACTTAGTAAGTCGTGGGATCGTCCATCGCGTACGAGTAGCACTTTTCGTTTCCTCCGAAATCAATGTCCACTTACTACGTAGTAGTATGAAGCTCCTCAAGCGAGGAGCTCAGAAAAAAACAGGGTGAAACTCTATCCTGGCATGCATCCAATCCTCTGGTAGATCAGAACCAGCATAATAGACAGGTACCCATGGTTAATTGCAGGCTTTGTGTAAAGGTGTGAATATTATATGGCAAAACAAGGATTTCGCTGGGTGGGCACATGGGTTGGCGCGTGCTGGGATGCCGACGGGCATAATAAATAGGGGCCGAAGAAACGGCGATGTTGATTACACTGCTGCTGTGTGCGTTATTCACATTATTAAACCGTTCTTTCTACCCGTCGACATCCAGCACACCCCAGTGTCCCTGCCGATTCTTCCATCCTAGAGAGATACGAGCTCTGTGGTCACAAAAACCACGACAAAGCATTTCTGGCGGGCGCGAGCGGACATCACGGCAGCCCAGCCCTCGTAGAATCTGGTCAGACTCATATGTCGTGTCTCGCCGACAATGAAAATCCCATATAAACTCAACCATCAACGTTTCCTACGTCCGCCGCGTCGAAAAGCCCATCGTATACATGGTACCAAACTTTTCGGAATCCCATTCAACAGGGAACCTTAAACTTGATATTATTGATCACACGACTCCAGCTCTCTTCCTGTGGATAAAGCCAGCTTCAAGGCGTTCGGGTCCCCCGGGTACCAAACGGGAGGAAGGGACGCAGGCGACGTCCAGATGGTTGAGTTTATACGGAAAATTATTGACGGCGAGACACGGGCGGCACGACTCTTGACAAAATATTTCATGACGCCTGGGTTACCGTGCTGCCCACTATACGCCCGACAGAAGCGCTGATGTTGTTGTGTGTTGAGACTATGGTGCAGATGTTCGATCACAGCATGTTAGATGTACTTACGGCTCTCTCGTACGGAGCCAAGCCGTGTTTCGCCGACAATAAAATTAGATGCGAAGTACCTGGTATACAACTTCAACCATCTCGATGTCGCCTACGCCCGCCGCGTCGAAAAGCCCACCTTAACATGGTACCAATTTCCATTCAACGAAAAACTCTGATATCGGCCACACAACTTCAGCTCTTCCTGTAGAAAACGCTGCTTCAAGGCGCTAGGGTTCCCCCGCGGGCAGTCCGTCCGAGTCGTCCACCTCAGAATCCCCACGTGCCCCCCTTCGGCAGCGACCATCATCGTCCCAGTCCCCCAGCAACATCCATGCCTACGACACTGTTGAAGAATCGAAAAACCTCCTCCTCTGGCTGCGGCATACCTACATGCTTCAGCGCCCCCTATCCAACCGCAAGCAGTGCTCACATCAGGAGGGTGCCGGACCTAACCACTTCCTGGTCGTCCGATACCGTGTTTCGACCATATATCCCTATTTTTTTCAGGACTTGCATACCGAGCTGAATGTAAAAAAAGGATTGCTCGCTCACAAACTAGGCAGTGCGTGCATTGACCACAACGGGTCATCATGCATGGGCGCGATGCATGGCGCGCTGATCAATGCACGCACCTGTGGAGTAGCGGGCGAGAAAATGTGTTTTGGTCCTCAGCTCGGCATGCAAGTCCTGGATATATAATAGGGATATATGATCCAAAGACGGTGGATCCTATGTGGTCACACAGTGCAGCGGGAGGAGCAGCGTCAAGCGAGTAACCGGCTGGTACGGCAGTAGCGGAGACATGGTCATGGACATGCGACACATATCGATGAACAGGTCTTCAGTTGGTGTATCTACTGTATCTCCACAGCCTTTGTCATTTTGCGCCAGCTGTTCGGCTGTTCACGGGTCAGGTCAAACCTCACGGGTCGAGTCGGATCGGATCGGGTCAGCTGATCCGACCCGCGAGATTTTGAAAACCAGCTGATCAGACCCCAACCGACCCACGACATATGAAAACCTCCTGACCCTACCCGACCCGACCCGACCCGCGAGATTAGATAACCTCCAGACCTGACCCGAGTCGACCCGTGATGTTTGAAAAGCTCCCCACCCAACCCGACTCCACCCGTGAGATTCCAACTGACCCGTGATATACGGGACATGTCACGGGTCGGGTCACGTTGACCCGCGAGAAAATGTATCCCGACCCGCGGGTTTCAACCCGTAGATTCGGCCCACGGGTCGACACTTCAAAAACAATTTAATGTTTATTTTGTACCCAAGAAGTCGCAGCGCATACACTAGTACTCGCATACGTAAGGGGGTAATAAAACAACAAGGCGAAGGCTTCAAGCTTCAAGTGCGCGCAAGGGGCGAAACGCACCAGACCGCACGATGTAATCATGAGGTGCTGCTCCGCAACGATGCCTCCCTGCCCAGCATCGGCAAAACGCGCGGTGTCGTGTGTGCTGTTACGGCACACGTTCACGTCTTCTTGACGGCTGTCCTTGTCGTTACCACCCAGGGAGGCCTCTTGAGCGACGTTGCGACGTTTGAGCGCGGTCGACCAAGGTGTTGCCTGTACGAGTTCGGATGATACAAGCCAGGAGTTGGCAGGAGCCCCACAGGAGTGGGCAGGAATTGGCCCATTCCTAGGTTTTACGGGCAATATCTCCGTCGACTGCGCTCAACGTCGCTCAAGAGGTTGGAACGGGCAAGCTTGCGGACGGGGTCGGGAGGGGCTCCGCAGAAGAACCTGACAGCGAGATTGTGTTCCTGGGGTAATCCTTCACAGCAACGCCGTTGATAACGATAATGATGGGCTCGCCCTCGATGAGGCCGAGGCTCACGATGACGTCCTTGACGAAGAAGCTCATTGAAGTTCACCACTCGGTGTACGAAGGTTACTGGGTGTGGGTTTGGGGTGATGCTGTGATGCTAAATTCGGTTTACCCCAACCGTTACCCAGCACCGAGCGGTTGGCTCCTCCACCAGGAAAGCCATCTTGCGTCTCGTCGGGGGCGACTCCACCATTATCGTCATCAACGGCTTGCTGTCAAACTTTACCTCGGGTACAACCTCTCCGGGCCGTCAGTCCCAGCTCCGTTTCTGCCTACGAGTACTCGTACGAGCTCCGTGCGGTCTGCGATCTCCGTTTGCAGGATCTACGCAAAGATTTACCAACCTAGTCCCCGCCCAAAGAAAGCCAATCAGGCTGAATGAAACCCCTAGTTTTCAGCTGCTGGCAAACCTAAACTCGGCGCGAGGCGCGAGGACAAAAGCTGCAAGGCCTTCGCCGAAACGTCCAGCCCCACCGCCCGACGGCGCTGGTGATCCACTGCCACATAGTATACCGCTAACCGACAAGGAGAGGAGCGGAGGCTCTTGACGCGAAGCAGCCGACGAACTCCCCCAAAAAAAACAAAAGTTAAAAATGGCGGCGACCTTTCTCCCGGCCCCGAGGCACAACTACCAAGTGCACGTGGATGAGGCTGCGCCATCTGCGCTCCTCGCGTCCGCCCCAAAGCAGAAGGTTCCCCCGTATGGTCGCCGTCAGAACTTCGTGCCCCGGGCACAGGCAGACTACGGAGATGGAGGCGCGTTCCCCGAGATCCATGTGGCCCAGTTCCCTCTGGACATGGGGCGCCCTGCAGTGAAGAAGGCTGCTGCCGGCGTCGAAGGGAAGGGTGGAGGGGGAGGGGAAGGGGTAGGCGGGATATCGGGCCTCGGCAACAACTCTGGTTCCTCTGCGATCGTGGCGGTGGATGTGGACGAGTCGGGCAAGGTAGGCTTTTGCCTCGGTCGTGTTTTGCTCTTGCCTGTCTCGTGTTTGGGGGGGTTGGTGTTGCTGTCTTGCTACAAGGAGTGCTTTTCATCTCAAACTACGAACGCAGCAGCAGCAGCAGCAGTGCAGTATTACTTGTATCATACGACGTAGCAGCAGTACGAGGTACCAGGGTACCTGGTACGGCAGCAGCAGTACTCGTGTACAAGATACTCGTATGATACGAGGCTCGTACTATTTATACGTGCTGTTGTACGTAGCAGTACTATTAATACGAGTACCGCTGCTGTCTGCTGTCTGCTGTCCTCTCTTGTTGTCGCACAAGCTCTTGAGAGGACGAATGGTGAATCCTACCACTGCTGCTGTCGCTTGATGTGTATAAAAAGTACTACGTAGGGTTGATTGACGTTTAGTCTATATCTACACTTGGTACGTACATACCTGGTACGACGTATGATACGAGGAGAGTAGCGGAAACGACGGGTTACTCGTAAGGTCAAGGTCAGGTTTGCAAGAATCGCGGGGGTCGCAAGGGCCGGACCGGTGCGGGTCGGTACAAAGAACCCGAGGCGTCAGCACGTCGTTCCCTCCGAGAGTATATAGCTCAGCTATCGGTCTACTGCAGTCTACACTGCCTCGCGGTTGTACTCGTACGGGTACTCTCTTATCGATACGAGTACTCGTACGTACGTCTTCTTCTCCACAAACACATTTTCCTTCCCCACAGCAGTACGAAGTCATGACGGACGAGGCCACGCTTTGCGTTTTCTTCAGTACGGTACAGAAGATACGTGCATATGATACTCGTACGAGTACTGAAGAATGCTCGTATTTATTGATAAGGCAGTGGCCTGGAGGGAGAGGTTAGGGGCGGGGGGGGGGGGGGGGACTCTTGTGGGGGCGGGCCCTAGTCGGAGGGCCATAGACCCTCGCAAGGGGGGGTAGATGGAAGACGACAGAGAGGGAGGCATATGGGAGACATCGTCGAGAGACGGGGTGGGGGTGGGGGGGTGTAACTTCATATTCATAGCATGACCGGTAGTCGTAGACCCATAGCGGAGGGGATGGGGGAGGGGGCGGGGTGAGAGACAGGCACACAGGCAGAGGCAAAGATAGTAAGCGAGCGTCGAATTTTCTCTTGAGTGCATCGCCGACCGCCGGCGGCGAGCCATGTTTGCACACAGACGTCGCGTGCCACAACCTCTCATTACGGGTATTCATCCCTCCCCCGACCCCCCCCCTGCTCGTCTCCCTTTCCTCCTTTCTCCCTCCTTCGACTTGCCGGCGGACCCCGTCGGGCTGCGGTCGGTCTGTCACCGGACTGCTATTTTCTACATGCATGCATCTATCCGCGCAGATCAAGCACGACGCGATCGTGAAGCAGGGCACGAACCGAGACAAAATTGTGTACTCACAGCTGTCCAACATCAAGGAGAAGAGGGGGGACAAGGAGAAGCTGGAAGCCCCCACCGCTGACGAGGAGGCCCTGACGGCGGAGCGCACGAGACAGGCTTTCGAAAAGGTGCGCGTACACACACCGAGCGTGCCTTGCATGGAGCGCGGCTTATAATAGAGGGGTAGTGGAGGTCTTATCTTCATCTATATATATATAGGGTGGGCGAAAGCCTCGAGGGTTGTACGTAACGCCCTTTTGTTTGAAGTCTCACCTAAGAGGAGCGCACGAGGCAGGCTTTCGAAAAGGTGCGCACACACACACCGAGCGTGCCTTGCATGGAGCGCGGCTTATAATAGAGGGGTAGTGGAGGTCTTAATCTTCATATATAGAGGGTGGGCGAAAGCCTCGAGGTTGTATATACGTGACACTCTTTTTGTTTGAGGTCTCACCTGAGAGGAGCGCACGAGGCAGGCTTTCGAAAAGGTGCGCGCACACACACGCCCGAGCGTGCCTTCCAGGGAGCGCGGCTTACAATAGGGGGGTATATAGTGGAGGTCTTAATCTTCATATATAGAGGGTGGACGAAAGCCTCGAGGGTTGTATTTACGTAAGACCCCTTTTGTTTGAGGTCTCACCTGAGAGGGTTGAGGCCTTGTCATGGAGGGTGAACGAAAGCCTCGAGGTTATGAAATCCTTTACGAAGCTACTGCAAAAGTTATCCCACACGAAAAATCAGTAGTACGTACGGGGAAGGCATAGTCAATAGGACCAAATACTGTTACTCGTACGTAGTAAAATGGTAAATACATATCACTTTGTCCCGAAATATAAGCACCTTTTACACATTAATACTAAATAAAAACGGTGCTTATATTTAGGGACATAGTGGTACCAGGTAGGTTTTTGTCTATACCGTAGGTCCTACCAGGTATTTACTATGGTCTCCCGTAATATTAGTAGTTTTCCCCCGTAAGGGGATAAGAGGTTGAGTGGCCTCTTTAGGGTTGTCGTCTCTTTTTTTTTCAGGCCAGGCGTTCTGAATTATGAACGTATCCCAGCCCGCTCCTACGTAGTGAAAAGCTGCTGTGTGATGCGTTGTGGGATGTTTCAGGACCCCCGGGCGGTCGTCGTTCGGGCGTCGGCCTTGAATTTCGACTCTGGCGTCGGCTTCGGCTTTGGCGTGTTTTGTTCTGGTGCGTTACGCCTCGTAGATCCAGGTTGAGCCTCTCGTGCGTTACGGGGTCGTGGATCCAGTTGAACCTCTCGTACCTGACCGACCGTATGTCTACCGACGGGCAAAGGAGGGTTTTCGTGATATCCGTGGCTTTCCACTGTTTCGGCGGCGTTTCGAAGGGGAGCGACACTGCTGCTGCGGGGGTGTATAGCACAAGAGCAACCGAACTTGAAAAAATAAAATCCCGGAGTATTGCCCGGAATATTGAGTCCTTAGTTTTGTGCGTTTCGAAGTCTGCGTGCGCCACGCAATCGTGCTCCACGATACCCCCCCGTGCGGGTGTGCCGCTCTTGGTTTATTGAAAGACCACCGCGA
>MEHQ01001846.1:161899-172010 GCA_008828725.1 Saccharina japonica | reverse complement strand
CCCCCCCCCGCCCCGCACCATGAGAAAAACAGTGTGGGGCCGTGGAAACCCGATCGCTCGTAGACTAGCCAAAATCACTTATCCGAAGCGCACTCGTCGTAACCCTTCCGTCCTCTGACCTGGTAGCCCTCCTTCGGAGCGCAGGTGATGGGACATGCTGAGGAGTATTCGAAGCTCTGCCCGGGCTCGAGGACCGGCTGCTGGCCCACCACTCCGGGACCCTTCACCAATTGCGGAGCCTGAAATATCGATCACCAAGTATCAATATCGATCGTTAATTATCAGATATCGGTTACCGTGTATGATCAGATGTCGGTTACCATATATGATCAGATGTCGGTTACCATATACCAGGTAGAATCAGATATTGGTTACCAAATTTTATCATATTTCGGTTACCATATATACCAGGTAATTGGCATCAAATATTAATATGCGATAGATATCAACAGTCAAAACGCACCAGGTTAACGTCCAGTGCGTGCAGTCGTCACCGGTCACCGGGTGCCATGCCGAAACGGCCATCACCATATCATATCGTTATCGACACGTTCCCACCTTGCTATCATGTTGTTTATCACCACATTACCACATGGTTATCATATCGCTATCAATACGTTACCACATTTGTATCATGTCGTCATCATCACGTTACCATATTGCTATCACTGCATATGCCGTCAATCATCACGATCAAATATCGCAATCATCGTGTTATCACACCGATTTTATACCCATGCTATGATATGTATCGAATCGTGATCATGAAATGAAAAACCGTTATTACATCGTTATCATCAAGTTATCAAAATCGATATCATATCATAGAATCACATCGTTATCATCATGTTACCGAACTGTTATCATCACGTCGTCACAAAATCAACAACATATTTATCGCTATCATATCATATCATATAATAAGTATCGTGATCACATCATAACACATAATTATCGTTACCATACCACATCCTATCGTATAATGATTGTTATAATATCGTACCTCAGTGGCCTCGATGGCCTTAATCTCCCACGTACGCGAGACGAGCTGGATGGTCTGAGAGGAGTGGTTGGTGATCTTCACCTTGTACACGAAGATGTACTGATCCTTAAGGGGGTTGCTCTGCTCCGGGTAGTACTGGCTGCGCACCTCAACCCTGTCCCCCGACAGCCAAAAAACGGTACACAACACGCAAAATATGTAAGCACGTGTGAGACAAAACACAAAAAAGCAGCCAAAAACCGGTACACAACACGCAAAATATGTACCTACGTGTGAAACTAAACACAAAAGCAGCCAAAAAACGGTACACAACACACAAAATATGTACGTACGTATAAGACAAAACACAAAATAATATTTCGTCATGGTTAGTATTACGGGATCATAATAATTCGTCTCCCCGAATTCAGAAAAAAAATAATCAACTCTAATTTTGGCACAATTTTATTAACCCTTACAGGATTGGAGTCCCGTTTTGGGGACAAATTACTTAGAATTAGGAGAGTGGTTTGTCCCCAAAACGGGACTCCAGTCCTAACAGGGTTAATCATATTTGCTGACTCCCTATCCTGGCTGGAGATGATATAACAGAGCAACAAAGCAGTACCAGTACCAGGCACCAACTCTTCAAGCAGAGTACCATCGATATACAACTCCAAATGCGGACCAAACATTGTTAGTAAAATAGGAAAATACATATATATATACGTAGTTCTTATTCATGTGTACCGTAAGTCCTATTTACTTTGGCCCCCCATAATATGTTCCCTCGCAAAAAATACACGAAAATCTTCATGAGCAAGGGTTCATGCATGGTTCATGGACTGACCTGATGCCGTGCGTTGTGGTGACGCTCTTAGAGCTGTAACCGTCGCTCACGGTGCTCCCGTCTCCTCGGCTGCCCGAGCTAGAACCCTGCTCGCTCTCGCGCAAAGACATGCCTGGCATTTGTTTAGCGGTCTAGGTACACGATACACGGGAAGAAAAAAAACACAGGCAGACAGGCAGACAGACAGACAAGACAGACAAAGACACGAGCGAAAACAAACGGGAGAACACAAAAGCAGGCACCGAAAAACGAGCGCACAAACAAGCAGAAACAACACGGTCAAATGGTGGAAAAACAAAAATACGGGACAAGGTAATCATATCATACGATATACGATGCGCGCGCAAAAACGAGTATGCACAATGTGACAGAAAAAAAGACAAGGTACGACTATCACTTCATTTGCACGCACAACCGAGTGCCATTACATTCTCGCAAGTGTGGACGAAATAACGCCTCAAGGTATTATTCAAAACCCGGGGCCATTCAGCAGGGTTTTCCACACGTTTGCGACGGCGTTATTTTTGACACCACAAAACACACAGCAACGACATGCATACTGCTCCCCCCCCCCCCCCCCCCCCCCCCCTCCCCCCCCCCCCCCCCCCCCCCCCGACCTCTACGCACCACGCCAGACCTCCACAATCAGTACGTTGGGTCCACCCTTCAGCCGATCAAAAACGCCACACCCGTCTCTTCTCACCTCCGCAGCGACCGAGCTAGGGTCTTTCCCCTCTGCCCTAGCCTGCATTTCCGCATTGGGGGGAACTCCGATGCGGCCCATCTGCAGCCTCAGCCGCGCTATTTTCACGAACTCCTGCATGCCGAAAGATAAGAGAGAAGCCACATCGAGCACAACAATGTCAGAGAGCGTCAGCGATTTCATCGACGTGTGGCGGGCGTACTCATTTGTTGCCTGCCTTAGTAATTTGACCATTGACCACGCATCCCTTTCGAGACGGGGGGAGGAGCGGGGGGGGGGGTACTCATTTGATTATGCTTGCCTTAGTCATTTGAACCATTGAGAGAGGAGGAGGGGGGAGGGGAGGCGGGGGGGGGGGAAGGGAGGGAGCCTGTGTCGATGGGGGCATCAAAATCAATCATCACGAAAATAAAAAGGAGAAAGGAGAACGCCTGGCAGGGTCATTTCTGCTTGAAATACAAACTGATTGTTACAGCCAGTACAGCACGAGAAATGCTTTAGCATACGAAACTCGAACAGATGCAGTCTCCGCTGCTGCAATACTGACTTGTCACCTCGAAGACATACACATCACAACAAAAACAGCACTATGACCACGCCTTCATCTTAATAAAAAATCAGACCAAAAAGACATATACCAATTGGTGAGAAACAGTTTTACCGTGTTTCGACGAACTTTGCCTTTTTCAGCCCACAAACAGTAGTGGAGGTGTCTATTGAACCTCTATACATTTATAAAAACAGTTAATGCTACTGCTGTACGTACAGGCAGCAGTACAACATAAAAAAACCAGACAAAAAAAAACATCAAAAGGTTACGTACCTCGTTTTTGACGGCCTCGTCAAGCTGGTCTTGCAGGGCCGTGTAGGGGTCTTCGTATCGCATCGAATTCGCTTGCGCGCGGAGTTCGGCGGCCTCCTCCACCTCCCCTAGCCTCTCCAGCTTTACAGCTTTCGCGTCCATCTTAGACACCGCTACCCACAATCGCGTCCTCTCCTAAACAAACAAAAAACGCACACAAACACAGCAGGGCAACGCAACGGGTAACAAAAAATCAAACAACGTACACATATCAAATCGTGTGCCTCATTCATGTTTATGGTATTCATGGTATCCCCGTTTCCCCTCTATTGTGGAGGTGGCGTGTTTCTGATAGAAACACGCCGAGCAAAGATTAGTCGATCCCCCCGCGTTCCCAGAATTCTCTGATCCAGGAAGCAGCGGCAATGTAATGAAGCATCATCAAACCATCATCTTGTGAGTGACTGAGAGCGTCTCGTCTGGGGTACCCTAATACTCATGTATCGAAATGAATCAATCCACACTCTGTTACGGAGGACCATATCAAATAGACCCAAATATTGTTCGCAGTAAAAATGGGGAAATGTGAGGGTCAGGGTTTTGGTGTGTACCGTAGGTCCTTTACTACTGTGGGCCCCCGGTAGTATATATATACATATATATATTAATATCATAGCTCAAGCCATTCATGAATAAACAATTTTAACCCCCTGCCTTATATACGACCTCTTCCAGTGTATGTATATATAAATATTCATATCATAGCTCAAGCCGTTCATGAATAAACAATTTTAATCCCCTGCCTTATATACGACCTCTTCCAGTGCATGTATATATAAATATTCATATCATAGCTCAAGCCATTCATGAAAAAACAATTTTAATCCACCCCTACCCCTGCCTTATATACGACCTCTTCCAGTGTCCCCACCCGAAAATAGTTGACTTTCACTCCTCACAGCGTGGAAATATCTGTGTGTAAAAAAACGTATACTCTATACTCGTACTCTTAAAACCAATTATTCTGAGAAAAAAGGGGTATATAGGTGGGTTCCTCTTCCAACAAACCGGTGACGCCTCCATAACAACTATTATAGAGGGGGTGCGGGGATACCACGCATGTATACCTACTTTAGTAGTAAATGGTACAAGCCAGGCGCGCGCGCGGGGGGGGGGACGGGGACGGGGCCTGAGAACCGTTTGTGAGGCGGACTTGCATGAGGAGGAGCGGGTGGGGGCGTACTCATTAGTCGCTTGCCTTATTCCATTTCACATTGACCACGCATCGCTTTCGAGACGGAGAACCGTTCATACTCCTAACAAGAGACGCCTCCAACGAGCAGTTGGGCGCTCATTTCGCTTTTTTTTTTCCGTGTATTACATGGAAGCTTTCTGCCAATCGTGTCTCCTTCCTGTTTCGCCGCCTGTGGCCACCATCTACGACCTCCTAGGATAGCGATCGTTTTCGCGCCACTGTCTATCAACAGTGTACCAAACTTTTCCGTGTCACATTCGTCTGTTTTCCTCAGCCACCAGTTTTTAATGCCTTCGCGCCCTCCCCTAGACACGGCTACGATACCCACAATCGCACCCTCTCCTGCACGCAAAGCACACAACACACCCTACTCGTATGGCATACGTATTGTGCTGCAGTTTTAGCACACAATGGCATGACAACTCAGATATTCTCCTGCTTGTCTACCGTTGATGTACAACCAATCCAGAGGCAGCGATCGTTTTCGGGATAGCAACAACACTGACATACCTGGTACAAGAGTACAACCAACAAGCAACAACATGGCCGTCCTGCCAAGCATGGTTATTACGTTGTTATCTGGTGTACCAGCGACAACAAGCTGAGTAAAATTGGCAAAATAGGCAACTCAGGACTTTCAATTTTCAATCCAGCGTTTTCCGAGCCCCAAAATTCCGAGCCCGTGCATTGGCCACGAGGGGGTCCCTTCTCCTGCCCTCGTCCATTAGGAGGCCGCCGGGCCCGCGGTCGGAGTTTCCTTCGGGGCAACCTCATGGTTCAACCGCCCGCGGGGGGGATATAGGGTCCCGTCCCCGCGGCCGGGGGCGGCTTTCAGATCCGGGGACGAGACCCTATCCTCCCCGGGTGCGGTGGAACGGTGAGGTTTCCCAAAGGGAAACTCAGGTCGCGCGCCCGACGCCCTCCTAATGGGAGAGGGCGGTAGAGGCATGCGGCAACACTCGACAGGTGCCAGGATCCAACCCAAAATATCGAACAACACCCTGTTGTTGTAGACTACCGGGTACCTGGTAGAGCCTAACCTATACACCGTGCCCTTACGAACACATGCCAGTAAACGAGTGTGAGCAGTCTCCTGTAAATAACATATGGGATAGTAATGCCGGAACACGCACTACGAAACCCTGTGTACGTTCGTATGAACGTACGTACGTCGACACATATCGGCATGACCGGGCGTGCATTTTACCGCGCAGCACAAGCAGCAGTATTAAGAGTAGACGTCGATGTACGAGGTACGTCAGCACCCAGCAACCCCATCTAAGTATATACAAATCTTATATATGCACGACCAGGCTACGTACGTACGCACGATATGCCATTCTGGGCGGAGATATAAGGCGCATTTTAACATAACTATAACGATCAATGATCCTTATATTTCCGTCCAAAAGTGGTCCATGGTACCTGCTGGTATGCGAGACTCAACACATGTTTTTAGGCACCAGCACAGATAAACACTGGCACAGACAGCAGCAGATGAGACAGCAGCAGATGCTTGTATTCATTCTTGACTTATGATTAGCACGTACTCGTACTTGTCGTCTACCAGCAGCCAGTAGCCAGTACGTCGTAGTCTAAAACCCGCGAGGGTGCCCCACATTGCAAAACCGCCTTGCAAACGAACTCGTGCAACACTTTTTGGTTGATTTCTACTGGTCTGGTATCTTGCACGTCGGACCAAACCCAACCCCACCCCAACCGAGGCCGGTATCAGGACAGATAGCACGGCTCCGCCTCATTTTTCAATGGCGTTTAAAAATAAAAAAGTCGATCAGTCTCAGACAGCAGCCAGTGGTGTTGCAAAACTTTATTTGACGGTGGTATTGCAATTAGGGCTACGGCAGCATTTTTGGGCACGCGCTCTCATCGATCAACACAAGATGCAGGACGAGACGGGCACGCGTACGTCCTGCTGTGTGCCCTTGCAAGGCCAGCATGTTGAAGACAATTAAGTACGAAAAAAAAGAACGCAAGAGTTGGTTCGACAGCCAGAGAGCTCGTACTCCAAAGATTTGTGAGGATACATCACGTACTCTGTACCTGGTACAACGTATTTATTTGTAGGCTGTGGGTCGTATTCGAATATACGAAATAGCAAAGGTGCCTGCAGCGAGGAGACAGAGAGACAAGTCTGATTTGCAATCAAAGTAATCGATTCGCCAAGCACAGCACAGCAGCAGTCAGCTACATACGTAGTGCACCACCACCACAGCAGCAGCAGCAGCAGCAGCCTGTCTGTGCTGGATCGAGCTGCCACCCGTGACAATCCAATTGCAACACAAAACATCAACAAAACATCAACATCACATCATCTGTAACTTCTCTTGCATCGTCTCTCGTATTCGCTGGCTTCGTTCACCCAAAATCCGAAAATATAAGGATCGTTTTGAGATTCAATTTCATACAAAACGGTACTTACATTTCCGGACATGATGGTGTATAGTTTCGTACGTACGAGGTGGTAGAGAACGAAGGGGCGAAGAACGAACTAAAAAAGAGAAATGGAACATGAAAAACGAGGACATCGATCGCAACAGCAACAAAACCTAGCAAGCCGAGATCGAACACAAGGCGTGCACAAGAAATCAACCTTCGACATACCACAAGGGAGGACGCCAAACAAAGGGGCTGCACGCTGGCGCAAAGACCAGGCCGGGTCATGGCTCGCACAGGGAAGGGTCATCACATGATCGACCCAAACAAAACACAAAACGCACCTCGTCGCTCATCATCTCCGGAACGTCGATCGCTGGCATCTCCATCCCTTCCTCCCCCTCCTCCTCCTCCTCCTGCAACTGCTCCCCGCTCGCGCCCTCCTCCTCCGCCCCGCTCATCACCAGCAAGGGTAACGGCCGGCCAGTTACTCCGGCCTCCTGCCCCCGCTGCGGGGGGAACAGCGCCGATGTTCGGCCTGGTCTGTTGCTGCTCTGCCGTATCCGAGGCAGCGCGCTGATGGACTTGTCTCCGGGAGGCGGGGGCTTTACTCGGGTGGAGGGGCGAAAGAAGCCGTCGGCAGGCCCCGGCGCGCTCAGCAGCAGGAGGCATGCGAGCGCGAGGGTTGCCGAGGCGGCAGCGGCGGTGGCCGCGGAAGCAGTGCTAGCTCCTCTTCGTGGGCGCCGGGGGGGGCTTGCACCGGGTGCGGACGGGGGGCTCGAGCTCATGGCACGGCGCTTACTCATAGTTGTCCAGCTGCTGCCTGCAATTTGTTTTGTTGTTGAACACAGGCTTCAATGTTGGGGCAGATGGAGCACGAGCAACGCAGCTGGAGGTGCCGGGAGTCGATGCACCGGGGTCAAGAAGCGAGCCGCCGCACGATGTAGTCTCTACAGCTGGTGGCCGCGTTGGTTGTTTGTGTGTGGTTCGGCTTGAGCCCTAAATATGTTGTACTTGTGCGACCTGGCCTGCCTCTGCGTCGTTTTCACTGACGAAACCCGGGGCATTTTTAGTCAAATTCCCTTTTCTGTAAACATGCAGGGAAGGTTTCCGGCTTTCGATCCGAGGCAACGAGGAATCGACGGTTGATGTTTGGCTTTTTTTCTCTCAGAAGAAAGATGAAAAAGTGGCGACGGCAGCAGTAAGGGGGGGGTGGATACTGCAGCAGTACCTGTCAGTCCATCAACGATGACAGCACACAACGATACAGCGACAACAAGATCAAAGGGTGCAAACCACTCGGGGCGAATATAGCTCAAGTCTGAGCTCGTTCTCAAACGAACGAACATTGAACATTGCGAAGTGTATGATATGTATGAGCAGCGGCGGGCGAGTAAAAAGACAACGTACGTTACACCTGGTATATACTGTGCAAACACAAAGGCTTCGGACGGCGGGCTAAGGTAAGGCTACCACCAGGACAGCTACGATTGTTATTTATCTTGAACTCACTGAGTGGCGACTTGAACGTGGGAGCCAAAGTTGATCGAAGTACGCATCACACACTCACTCGTAGTATATCCTGCCCAATAATACGAGGAGGAGAGACCCCCCCACATGGGGCAGCGGGGCCGTTCAACTTTGTTTCTTCGACTACATACAGTATTAGCGTACAGTTGTACGTATTGCCTGCCTGCACCGTACGAGTAGTAGGCACCGTAGATTTTTGGAGCAATGCATGTTGTATTCATGCATTCCCTCTTTTTTGCACAAAAAAAGGAGACATTCATTCGCTGCCTCTTTCCCCCCGCCTTTTCTCTGCCTCGCCAACCACACCTCATACAACATGCGTATAGCATGTGCCTCCCGTCCGTAGTATATATTCATACGTAACAACGTAAACTTGGGAGCATGCATTCATGCATCCCCTTTGTGCACAAGGAGTCATTCGCTGCTTCTCTTCTTCCGCCTTATCTTTGCCATGCCAACCACACCTCATGCAGTATACACACACACACGCGTGCGCATCGTGCCACAAAAAAAAACGAACAGTTCAGAAAACGTTTTCATGCAGACACACGTCGTGCTGTGTTTTGTATGCGCCATTTGTCTTTCTCCTCCTTACTCGTAGTATCAATACCCTTACTCAGTTACGAGTAGTGTATCGGGCTTTGTCCAGCTTTAACATGATAATGAATGGTTGAACATGTAGTCCTGTACAGGATAGTGCACATACATACACATCATCGTCAACTCACTACCGGTATACAGCTTCATTCTGAGATATTTCCCTAGCGGCTGGGGTTAAAAACTTAGGGTTTGTATAAAGTTTAGAGTCAACTGTAGCAGCAGCAGCAGTATTATATATCAACCATGCATGTATGTTGTCGAAGCTACTACGCGTAGGCCAAGCAAGCAAGTGCGTACCGTAAACACGCAACAAGAAGCACGCACGGCTCTGTTCCTCGGATATCGACTTCTGCTGCGCAGCAGTCCCAGAAATAACATGTATTTATGTCATTGGCATCCAGGTTGTTACCCTCCATCGGGCATCTGGGACGATGCTTGCAGGAGGGGAGAGTCTCCAGCAACGGCTGGAGGCCTCATCCCAACCCAATACTCTCATAATGGCACAATACTCGTAGACCATATGTCTCATAATGGCAGAATACTCGTAGACCATATGTCTCATAATGGCAGAATACTCGTAGACCATATGTCTCATATTATGATACAAACGTTGGACGGGTTGCGCAAACAAAACTTCTCCCGAGTGCGAGTATACAACAAGTCATGTTTCGGATGAGATGTTTTACCTCCTCCCGGTATCAGGAGCTCAGACACTGAGCCACGCCACCCCTATCGCGGAAAGACAGGGCGGTACGAGCATAACTACAGTATAAGTAGCAGCTGTTGTTGTTGTTGTTCTCATATCAAGTCTTACTTACATTAATAGAGTCCGTGGAAACACAAAGCTGCTGGAGCCCTATTATAGGAAGGGCGTAAAAAAAAAAGAGAAAACGACACCACACCCGTAGGAAGGTCAGAATGAAAAACAAACCGGATCGCTGTGATCACAGGACGAAATGAGCGAAAACCATCTTTTTAACTTGGTTTTAGAGACC
>MEHQ01001846.1:124892-149293 GCA_008828725.1 Saccharina japonica | reverse complement strand
GGGAGGAGGCGGGGGGGGGGGGGGGGGGGGGGGGGGGGGGGGGGGGGGGGGGGGGGGGCGTACTCATTTATTGCTTGCTTTAAGTCATTTGACCATTGACCACGCATCCCCTTTCGAGACGGGGCAGGGGGGGCGTACTCATTTGTTGCTTACCTCAGTCATTTGATCATTGACCACGCATCCCTTTCGAGACGGAGCACCGTTCCCACAACTAATCGAGACACCTCCGACAACAGTTGGGCGCTCATCACGTTGTTTCCATAGAGTACAAATGTTGTTTTTGCTAATCTTACCCCCTCCCTGTTTCGCCGCCTGTGGCTACCATCGATCGCCTAAGCTAGCGATCGTTTTCTCGCTACTATCTAGGGGGGGGTGGGGGGGGGTACCCATGTCATGCATGGCCGTAGTCGTATAATATGACCGTAAGACCCTCGCATTCATACTCCAACAAAAGCCGGGACGGAGCACATCAGACCTTCGGTGGGGTACGAGATGTTGGCATCAAGAAAATACCAAACACGCCTCCAGGTATCATAGGAGACCGCGGCTTGAACCCTTGACTGACCCCCCCCCCCCCCCTCGACGCTAAAACTATTACGGGGGGCCATAGTAAATAGGCCCAAATTTTGTTAGTAAAAATAGGTAAATATATAGGTTTTGTATGTACCGTAGGTCCTATTTACTATGCCCCCCCCGTAACACTATTACTTCGTACCAGGTATATGTTAAGGCCAAAAGAGGCATTGACACGCCCACAACGCCCGGGTTTCTATTGAAAAGCCTCTTTGGCATAAAAGAGGCATGTTTTTATTCATACGAAATACAACGAGGGAGAAACATAACGGCAAAACGATCACCCAGAAACGTTTAAGAAACGCGGTGGATTGTTTTCGCGCAATCATATATATATACAAGGGCTCCGCATGGGTGCTGGCATTCGCCGGCACCCATGCTTCGGATAGGACATATACCTGGTACATTAGTTATTTGGTACCATCCTTATTATTTACGACAATGTGATGGCGCTCGCTCGCATTTCGATATCTGACACCTACGTGCAGAATCAAGGCAATGCCAAGGGTTGCAGGAAGAAGGGACTGCTGCGTGCTGAAATATTCAGTTCGCAACCTCATTTCTCAGTCTCAACAGTCAGTGTCAGAAATGTAATCAGTCGCGTTCGGTGTTTCCTGGATAGTCTCAGTCCTCAGGATAGTTTGTGAGATTTACGACAACAACAATCTGATGGTGCTCGCTCGTATTTGGACATCTGGCACATACTACGTGCAGAATCAAGGCAATGCCAGGTGTTTTTGCAGAAAGAAGGAAACGCTACTGTAATTGCTGATACTCAGTTCGCAACTTCATTTCTCAGTCTCTGTCAGAAATGCACCAGTCGAGGTCCCGGTGGCGGGCTCAGTTTCAGTTTTGGCACGTGCGGCAAAAACACTTCGTGCCGAGCAAGCGGTTCCGCATGGATATGCGAAGTCGAGATATTTAAAAGCTGGCAACGGGGGGGAAATCTCAATTCTTCTCTGACTCTCGTGTGTCTGAGCAGACTCGTATCTAGCACTGTACACTACAACAGTAGTACTGCTGTACAGCAGTACGTACTACACAGCAGCACTCAGCAATACTATACACACCAGCTGCTCGCTACGTCGTACATACAGTACTCGTACCTGGTACTACTCGTACGTACTGCTGTTTGGTCTTGTACGTATTACAGCCAGGAACAGCAGTAATATATCTACACTGAAAAATGAGCTGCTATTGTACTGAATCCACCCGGAAAAAAAATCAGCCGAGTTTTCATTCCTCCGTGGATCTTTGATTTTTTAATTGAGGCGAGATATTTTGAGTTGAGACTCGCACCACAAATATCTCTCTCAGCAGCAACAGCATCACGCATATCATCCTCAGCGGCCAGTAGAGCCGAGGTATCTCCGCAAGATCCGCGCACTTCGAGGTCGCTGCGCTCGGCGGCGGCGCGTGAATCGAGAGTGCGCGCGGGCGGAAAGTCACGGGCGGAGGCTGAGGGGCGCGACCCTCGAGAAGAGCGGGCGAGAAAGCCGACGCGAGCCCGTAGAAACGGGTCCCGAGTGCGAGTCCGGTCTGAAGCGAAGAGAGAGCCCAAGAGGCCCCGGAGCACCACAGCGAGCATCAAGGAACGTATATATGTCTTATTTAAAAAAAAAAAAAAAAAAAAAACAGCTGTGAAATCGAGGATTTCGTCGAAACTCATCTTTGCCTCATAGCTGAGTGTGATACTCCGATCGCGCGTACTTACGGGCATGTAGTTACGCGTTGTTGCAAAGGTGCTGCATAAACCAGACAACAACCAGTTTGGCCCTAAATAGGGTGTTTGCAACAATCCAAGTTGGTTGGGTTAATATATACCTGGTACGCCTCGTACATATTTTGAAACCGACAAATAAGACGAGCTGATTGGTTAACCAGGTGAATCCGAAAGCGCTACACGAGTAGCCAATCAGAAGTTGCTTCGTTTGCTAATAACCAACCCACAGGGGTTTTTACCCAATACTTCGGTTTTAAAAAGCGCCATTTTGATCACTTTTTCCCACATTTTTTTTCTCTTCATTTGGTTGGGATTTTACTATAATATTGGAAACAGACTGCAAATGACCCAACCCAACCAAATTCTTCGCGAAACGCCCTAATGTAAAGACCGTTTGGGTATTAACATGAATACTCAAACGATCCTTGCATATACCACAGTTAGCGCAAACAACAACCCAGCCCAACAACACCACCACCACCACCACCACCGCCACCACGACCTGTTCACCAAACGGGCCGCAAACCAACCCCCAAAGCTGTATTACAGGCTCACCGCTGCTCGGCAAACAGGCCAGCTGCAGCCGCTTGACGAAGCGTCCCAGCTTCCCTCCCCCCCCTAGACACTGCACTCCGGTTTCGAACTCCCAGTCACCGGCGCCTTCGGGGGCCCTAACCACCGCCCCGGCTCCGACGAGGGGCCCCTGCTCCAGCACCAGCACCCTCCGCCCACAGCGGGAAAGGAGAGCGGCGCAGAATAAGCCTATACAGCACAGGACACGCAATTAAAAAACGAAGAGTTAAGAAAGTCAGGCTGAGATTCTACAGAAAAAAAAGGAAGAAAATAAAAAAATCGGGAGGGAGTGGTTATACTGAAGTTATTACGGCGGGGGGCATGCCCTTTCAGAACTGCAAAATGTATCCCACACTAATTTCAAGTAGTTTGTCGCCAAAAACGTGGGACCGGTTCTTAAGGGGCTAATAATGGAGGCAAACACATTTGTGGAGAAAAACCGGTATTTAAGCAGAAACAGCAACAACATTAATGAGAAGAAAGGAAATGTAAACGATTACGGAGGACCATAGTAAATAGGACCAAATATTGTTACTAAAAATAAGGAAATATACAGTTTTTTGTGTGTACCGTGATAGGACCAAATATTGTTACAAAAAAAAGAAATATATAGGTTTTTGTATGTACCGTAGGCCTCCTATCTACCACGGTCCTCAGTAGTAGTAAAAGTGGTGCTCCATTCCCAATCGGGCCTGATGGTACAAGAGCTTGGCTGGAAAATATTTTGTACAAGTCGGTAAAGTACCGCGAAAGCACCGCACCTCCGAGGTCGGACCCCACGACCACGTCGTCGTACTCCTCGCCGTCCGCCAGCGACACCTTGCCCGGAGAGAAGTCGTCGGAGAGCTTATCCTCGCCGACATCTTCCGGCGGACCGTGCTGGAGCAATACAAAAAAAAAACACGTATATTAGCCCTTTTAGTACTGGGCTGTACATAAACAAACATTTCAGTCAAATCCCAAGTGTTTTGTCCCCTAATCGGTACTGCAGTACTAAAGGGGTTAAACAACAACCATAACAATAGCAGCAGCAGCAGCAACAACAGCGGCAGCAGCAGCAGCAGCACCAGCAGCACCAGCAGCACCAGCACCAACAACAACAATAAGCCACAGGGAGACACGGGACCGTTCGAAACCAGAACGCCAAAGCGGGTTTGACGCTCAGCACTATATGCGTACAGCAGCACGAAGGGGATCGCCTGCACTTCCGCCTGCACCCCCCCTCCCCGCGCCGGATGCCTGGTCGGTGAAAGCTATCCTACTAAAACATACCCTCGCAATGATACAGCCACTAAAGAACAACAAAAAACAACACAAGAACAAAAAAAATGCAAATTAAACAACAACTCCCTCCGCCCCGGCTATATATCCACCCACGGTTCTCGGCACCAAGCCCGGTCACCCTACCTCCGCGTCGACCCTGCAGCCCCTAGGGAGGTACTTGTAGCTAGTCCACAGCTTCCACATCAACACCACCGCCACCACGACGACAGGGTTGAGCCCCGACAGCACACCGGCCGCAAGCGACATGTTCACGAACCCGATTTTCCTGAGTTGGAGAAGGCGATGGAGGTAGTCGCAGCGGCAGCGGAGTCGGCGTCGGCGGCGGCGGCGGTGCGGGGTGGGAGGGGACTTCACATCGGGAAAAGACGCGCCGAAAACGCCTGCACGATATCACTAAAGTACAGGACACCTAACAGCAGTAGTATTTAAGAAACAGAGAGGCTGGTCGGTCCAGGATGGATTTTTCTTACGTGGGGGAAGGGTGAGTTCCATACTAACTTCAAGACAAACGGGTTGGGGTTTCTTATTTATATCCCTGTAAATTCTCACTCAGCCTGGCCTTTTTTTTTAGTACGTAGGTAGGTAGATGCCTTGGAATATGTTTTCGGCACCGAGCTTTTTTTCGCTTGCCCAAATAAAAATAAAGTGCTATGTATAAATATGAATTCCCGTATTCTTATTGTACGACTACCGCTGTGGTCATCCCATTGTTTCAGGGATATTTTCTGTCGTCAGCAGTGACATTTGTCGCCCCATAACAAGTAATCACTGCGGATAGGAAATGCAAGGCCCCGTGCCTCGCACACACTCTCTCTTCCTCCCCCATCATCATCATCATCATCATCGTTTTTGGCGGTCGTTTCGTGGGACCGTCCGTACCGGTCCCCTATGCGTAACAAAAGCCTGGCTTGTCCTACACGCTCACCCTCTTTCAAGAAAGGGAAAAGAGTGCCATTATACGTCGAGTCGAAGAACCGGGGGGTCCTCTCCTCAGACACTGATCAACATGCAAACGGTTCCTCGTATTCATATTTCGAGACGCAGTGGTGTATATATCATGATTTACGACGCTTGAAAAAACGGAAACATTTTAACATCTTTTTTCTGACGCCGCTCTCTCTCTCTGCTGACCTGCGGTATATCATCAGACCGACGACAACCCCGGCCGTGGTCCCGAGAGGAGGGTTCCCGAAGAGGTGAAAGCTGCGCCACAGTTGAGCGCACAGACCCAGCAGCCACTGCAGAGCCAAAAACAACACGCCCAGCCCGCACCGCCAACGTTTCGAAGGTCAGCCGGCCGTCGTTAGGGCACAGGGGTGACGGGGCGGGCAAGCAAGCAACGACGTACGGTTCAGCAAAGCACCCACGCACACACGCACGCACGCAAACACACGGTGGGGAACATACGGGCGTTGGTAAGATTAGGACGGCGTTGGGCATATTTGGCGGGCATGCGTGCACACACAGGGGGAGCAATGAAACGCACCAGTACCAACCCAACGATGTAACATGATCTTAACGACCAGGTATTTAACAGCCTGTGCAATATATATGGCACGAGCGAGTATCTCACTCAGCGTACAAAGATGAGTTTTGCAAATATTTTCGATCTCAGGCCAATTATTATGCCGTCGGATTGAGAGGATCGAAAAGCTCGGTTTCCGATCCACGCTAAACTCGACGGGGTGTGTCTGGATGTCTTCCCTATCGTGAATCGGATCGACTTTGCAGTATTTAGTGATCTTCCTAGGGGCGGTTGACACGAGAGTTGAAAACTGCTTCGTGTCCTGCTCGCGGGTTCTAGTAGGCGCTGCGCTGCGCTGCGCTGCGCTGCGCAGCAGCAGCAGAGAGCAGCAGCAGCAGTAAAGCAGCCACCCCAGCATCGGAGAGGTGTTTAGGCCGTTGCTGTGTGGTGTGACCGTGTGTTTGGAGGGGTGGAAAGGAATGCGGTGGGCTTCAAAAACTATTTCGATCGAGAAATTCAATCCACGAGTCGATGCGTGGATCGGATTGCTCGATCTCAATAGGTGGGATCGAATAAACTATTTTTCAACAGTCGGTATAAAAAAGACCGATTGTGTCTTCAATCGGAAACCGGCTTCTTCGATCCACGTATCCGACTGCATAAGAATAAGCCTCACAGCTGAGTTTTTTTTTCTTTATTTTTTTTAAATACAACAGCCCCTGGGCTCAGGGGGAAGTCCCGCCAACATGACAAAAGACACGCGCAAGCGGGAGCTATCGCGATCACGAGGAGATCAGATCTACCGTGCGTTCATTAAGGGGGGCAAATGGCATGGGTAGGGTCGAACCCCACTCGGCGCTACATGTTCGCTGCTTGCAAGAGCTGGCGGTGGCAACACGTAAGCCGACTGCCTCTCCTGCCCTCCATGAGTACTTCCTTCCCGGCGGTCGCTGAAGCACTGGATGAATGTACCCGGTTGACCTCTACGAGGGTGGGCCCGTGAGATACGCAACTCCGTTTTTCAGTAATCATCTATTTTTTTCGCGCGAGCGGAGCCGCCAAGATGGTGTAGTGGCAGGCTCGGTGGCCGATGGCTCTGTTGGTGAGGCAGCAGTAGCGTTGTGCCGGGAACCGGGACCGCGGGCGGCCGTGATCGTCTACTAAATGTCCGGCAGCATAGCAAAGACTGCGGGACTCTCGGCAATAGTTGTTGGAAAGCCCCAGCGTTGCTCTTTCGCGAAAGCAGCCGAATCGTGGCATATTGTCCATTTGGGAGCTTTCCGTGTGTATGTGTGTGTTTTTAACCCATCACTACACGTTTCATAGATCTGTGGTTTTGTCCTTCCGGGCGCGTTCTTTTGTTTTGTTTTTTGTTTTTCAAGTTCCATCGCTTCCTGGACGAACGACAACAACACCCGCATCGGCCAACACCTATGAACCATACCTATTATCATCCGGTTCCGCCTCGAGCCTGGACCGATCAAGATCAACCTCCGGCCGGCGAGCTATGCATACGACGTACACAACCTCCAGCGCTCTCCACCTTTCTCGGGTATTATACGAGTCGTATATCGTATAATCCATTGTTTTCTACTGACTGCTGTACTGGTGCTGCTGTACGATGTGTGCTGCATAACTACAGCTCAGTACGTAATGCCACCAGGTAACTTGGTACTTGGCGTCTACCCTCTGTTCTATATCATACCACGGGCATATCACCAGCGGAGAAATTGCACGTATTGCTGCGTCGTGCTGTCGTGTTCATGATACCACTCTGTCCGGAAATTTAAGGATGTTTTGGGTTGAAATTTTAATGACCAAACGGTCCTTATATTTCCGGACACAGTGGCATGTACCAGGCACGATCGTATGATATGAATTCGTATGTACGAGCAGTCCCACTTCCCACGTGGGTGGGCAAGATAGAGCAGGATGTAATAAACGCTATAGAACCCACCACCCCAAAGACGCCTACGTACAACCCTGCAGTACACGCGGTCGACAGCAGCGCCAGGCAACAGGCAAAACACACACATCATCCTGGACCTCACCCCACCCCAAAAACAAGGTTGAATTTGTTCTCTCCCCCAGCCTTGTGACAAGAGGTGTACGAGTAATCGCAGTAAACGGAGGCCGACTGCATGTACCCAAGGCATGCTGTGATATACCCGGCATGTGTCACTACAAAGCATACACCAAAAGAAGCCTGGACAGCGCGCCGCGCGCTTACACCGCAACCAAGGACCCCTTGCAGACCACACAACGCACCTGCACCGTCGGATGCAGGATGACATCCTTCAGCACCCCGTACTTCTCGTCCAGCTCCCTCTCGAACTTGGCCCCGTTGGCTGCTGTGAAGGCCTCTCGACGCATCTTGCTCGCAAGCATCCCTGCCACCTCCGACACGTCCGACGAGTCCACCTCGACGCGGAACGCGGAGGCGAGCTGGTCCGCGACCGCTTCGCTGGCGTCTACCGCCTTGGAGAGGAACTCCTGCGCCTGCGTGGGCATCACTTCCCCCAAGCGCACCATGCTTGAACTGGCAGTTGACCTGACGCAAGAGAGCTACGCTGTGGGAGCGATTACAGGAGGGCACAAAACCGCACACGGACTCTTGGGCTCAAGCAACCTCGCTGAGCCAGATAAGTACGAGCGTTCGCCGCACGGGAGACGGCTGCTACGAGTACAATGGGATCTTCACGTGGTTCTGCAGAGCATGCCGCGTGTCACGCAACACTGCACACACTACCCACCACGCGCACCGTGAACAGGTTGCCGTCTATGTCCCCGCCAGCACATGCCTCTAGAAAAAGTATGAACTCCCTACAGTTTTTTCAGGTTTCACCGCACTTCCGCGAGCGAGCTCCTCGAGATGTGGCCGAAGGAAGGGTGCACGCCCGTCCTCGGGGCGAAGCTACTGTCACTTCTGGTCGCTTTCCGCGTCGTCAACGCCCTCTTGGTGCGGACGTCCTTCACCCCCGACGAATTCTGGCAGGGGCCAGAGCCAGCCCACCTTCTCGCCTTTGGAAAAGGCCACCTGTGAGATGCACTCTGTAAACTAGTCAATAAGAGCTTTGAGTAATTAAACTCTGTGAACAGCAGCAGTGATGTAGATTCCGCAATGGTACACTCGTGCTGCTGTACTTGAACCTCTGGTACCTGGTACAACAGTAGTTTTCAGCATTCGCGGGGGTTGCTGGTTGCTGATGATGCACGAACTCCAACACCACTCGAACGAACCACCAACACTCCCGGTGAGTGTATCTCTCCTGCAGCAGTAAAGCATTACGTATTGTAAAGAGCTTGATTCAAACCTTCTGTACAGAAATACAAGGACCGTTTAGTTATTAATGGATATAGATAAACGGCCCTTCTATTTCCGAACAACGTGATATCCAGTGAAATCATACCCCGACTTCGAGTTGACCGTGGGTTTAGCTTCGCATATATCGGAGGGGAACTTCGGCGAAGTTGGGGCACCGCTAAGCGGGCGCTTTCCTTGCCCATCCACGAGGCTGCTGGCCCTGTCCTGACGGTATGACACCTGCCCGTCTGATCAGTGCAGTGCGGATACTCCCGCGCAGCCGGCTGCGCTTGCACCAACGTATGATATGATACACTGTTTTGATAAGTAGTACGTAGAGCTGTACGAGATACGAGATACACTGGTGTCTTCTTCCTATGTACGCCGAAACTTGTGATTTTTTTCGTCGCCAGATCTGGCCCCCCAAAAGGTTCCGGCATAAACCTGGTAGTGTTACCAGTACGTATGTAGATAGAGTAGCGTCTGCCGGCTGAGCTTCACAGTAACCCTGACGCTTCTCGGGGCGTTATCCCCCCTGCCTGCGCTCGCCCGACCAGCACTTGGGAGTGGGAGCCGTCTGCTCGAATACGCGGATTCACGCACCCTCTCATATTCGCGGGGGTCTACAAGGTGCTGCAGATGGTGGTGAGTGGTGAGCGCTCGCATTTTGCGCCCTGCGGTCGCAAGGGGACATTCGGGGCATATCCCCGGGTTTCTTAGGTAGATCTGGATCTTGCATCGGACGCGCACGCGGCCGGGAACGCAAGGCAGCTACGAGCTGTTTCTACCGTCCCGTTTTTTTTTCGTTTTTTTTTTTGTGTATCCTTCGGCGGTTCAGTTGCGCACGGTTTCGTTTTCTTCTCCTGGAGAAGTACGTAAATAACAGGAAGGCGTGTTTGCGCCGCTGCCCTCTCAAGCCAACATTGAGTCCACGTCCTTTGTTTTTCAACTGCTTTTCACGCTTCGGGGACCAGCCACTTGGAAATAGAGTTGAATACATTTTGCAGTACTTGCACGTATTTATACAGTACGCGACAGCGCTTAAAATATAGTGGGAGTTAATCGCACAGCTCTCTCTCTTGTCTCCCTCTCTGAGCGAATGGTCTCACGGAGAAAAGCGCACCCCCGTGCCTCATAGCAAAAGAAGCCTTCCGTAAACATGGAAACCCAAAAGTCGGATGCAGCAGTTGGCACCGCTGCAACTAGCTGTCATACCTAGCCAACTAATACCTAGCTGGCGACTTTTAGTCGTCCAAATCACAGCTCTAGAGTTGTGTTGGGCACACCCTGCTTCGCATAAGGACGTACGTGAGCCTGGCCCAAAATAAAATGGTTATTACGTATTGGTGAATTGAATATCATGGACTGCTTTACGCGGGACCACATTTTTACGTGAAAAAAAGGGTTGAACTTCAACCCGTCTAAGTTACAGTTCCCCTCTCCTCGTCGGGCTACCCTTTTCCCAACCTCCGCAGGGCCTTGACACCAGGTGGGCAGTTGCCCATTCCCCCAAGCTCCTGCAGGGGGTCATGGCGGGCTTGTGCGACTACTACGCGTTCGGCCTGGCCCTGCGGGCCTTCGGCGCTTCCGCCGCGGGCTGGGCCCTCCTGTTCCAGGCCCTGTCCTGGTTCAACTTCTACTGCCTCGTCCGCCCTTACTCCAACAGCGCCGAGGCCGTCCTCGCCACGGCCGCGCTGTTCTACTGGGCGCCTTTTTTTTTGCCGTCGGGAGCGGCCGGAGGAAGCGGCGGCGGCGGCGGCGGCGGCGGTGGCACTCGGGATGGGGCTGTCAGGGGCGGCGGCGGAGGCGGTGAAGGCGCGCGGCGTGCTTCACAGGAAACGCTGGCCCTAGTGTTGGCGGCCCTGTGCGTGGCTGTACGCCCGACGAGCGCTGCTTTGTGGGTGAGACCTCCCTCGATCCCCCGGTGACCTGCGACGGGGAGCGGGGTTAGGGGGGCTTAGGATGACAAACGTCGCGCGTGTGCCTCGATTTGGACTCCGAGGGTAGGGGAGCGTTGGGCAACAATCAGCGAAAATAGGGCGTGTTTTGCTCTGATGTGATGTTGTCATGGCACTTGGGGCTCAAATGATTTGCAGGAAGAATATTCGCCAGACACAGAACCCATGGCCGAGAAAGCTCTGCCGCCCCCTGAGTCGGCGCCGACCTGCATGGAATTAACCGACCCTCGCCTATTCGCGAATGCTCCCAGTACGAAATATTTGTTGCCCACGCTCTCAACAGCTCTCTGAGACTCCTCGCGCACCCACCCCTCTGCGTCTTCTGCATCCCGCTTTCAGGCGGCTCCGTTGCCTCTTCGCACGCGTGAAGATGTACCGCCCCTCGCCACCTTTAGAAAATACATATAACACACACCCGTTGCTGTGCCCCCAACCCTTCTTCCTCTCCCTCCCCCCCCCCCCCCCCCCGAGGCAGACGCTTGTGGGCCTGCTCCGGCTTTCGACGCTACCACTACGGAACTGGCCGCGCTACCTGACGCTCACGGTGCTTCCCCCCGTGGCAGCGGTGGTGGGCGCGTCCTTCTGCCTCGACAGCTGGCTCTACGGCGCCGCAACGCTCGTACCGCTCAACTTCCTCCGCTTTAACGTGCTAGAAGGAAAGAGCCGAATTTTCGGCGAGCAGGCCTGGCACTGGAACTTCTCCCAGGGACTCCCGGCCGTGCTCGGAGCGGCCCTGCCCGCGGCTCTGTGGGGGTTCTGGCGGCCCCTTGGCGGCATGCGGGGCCTCCCGGGTTGTGGCGGGGGCGGCGGCGACCGTCGCCTTGGCTGGCTCGCGGTGTGGTTTCTCGGTGAGACAGCATCTGCTGAGGGCGCGTGGGGGCGGGGTGGGGGTGGGGGTGGGGGGGTGAGGGGGGGTCGGAGGAATCATCTGATCTGGCTCGCGAACAGTCTACTCGTCGTGTGGAATCTGTTTGCGCAAGCGGTCGCTGACGTGCGGTGTTTCGGCGGTAGATTTAATTGGCCCTTGCTATACATTAAAAATCAAGCAGCTTGTCCCCAAAGCATGCGTGCAAGCTGCAAAGGGCTCACACCTGTAGAAAGCTGCACATCGGCAGGAGAACGGGGAACTATAGGATTTCTTGTTTTTGTTTTGTTCTGCAGTCTGCCGGTCCGCAAAAGCAACCCGGCACGCTATTAATATCGTCGGAATGATATCGACGGAGCGAGAGTGCAAATCTCCTCGGTTGGTCCGCCTGCCTTCACAATGTATCGCGATTGCCTGCCAGTCGGAGAGCATGCCGTTCTCTCCTTGGCTTGGTGAGCGTATTTGGACCCCGGCCTGGCTATCCTTTCCTCTTGCGCGATATGGTCGCCGGCCGAGGCATCCTTTCGTCGCACTAATATGGATGCACTACCGCGTATCTCTTTTCCTCCCCGAGACAACGCTATGGGTGTCGCCTGTTTAAAACTATCAAGGACAAAAATGCGGCTCTCATAGCACACCACAGCTATATACTGCCCGGATGCATTATCTTCGGCGTGCCCGCGTTTTGCAACATGCGCACGATGTGTCTTCCCGCCCTTAACGCATCTTGCGATGCCCGTTCCCGGCGCCGTTCCTCGCGTCGTTCCTCGCGCCGTTCCCCCGCTGCCAATGCGCTCGTTCGAATAAATGATCTTGCTCGACAGTCTACCACAGCACCAGCCCCCACAAGGAGTTCCGCTTCCTCCTTCCGATTTTGCCGATCGCTCACGCGTACGCGGGACAGGCAGTTTCTGCTTTCCTAGCGGCGAAGAGCTCGGGCAAGGGGAAGGAACCGGCAGAAACCTCGGGCGACTTCGCGGGCGCTTCTAAGGGGGGCGCCAAGGTCAAGAGCGACAACCGAGACAACGCTAGCGTGATCGGCGCTACGAAACGGGCGGTGAAGTCTTCATCGCAAGGAAGTGGCAGTGTCCGCGGCGGCGGCAGCGGCGGTGTCGGCAGCAGCGGCGGCGGCAGCAGCGGCAGCAGCAGCAGCAGCAGCAGCAGCAGCAGCAGCTGTGACAGCCGCGGTAGACGGCGCGTGGTGATCACAGCAGCCCTCTTCCTTTTGCACGCTCCGGCGGCGGTCTACCTCTCGGTGTGGCACCAGAGCGGGGCGCTGTCGGCGGTTGACGTCGTGGCGAGCAGGGTTCCAGCCCTGGCGCTTGCCAAGACGGGCACGGGGGGAGGGGCGGACCTTAAGCGGGAGGGGAAGCGTGCCACCGTGGCCGTCCACTTTCTCATGCCGTGCCACTCGGCGCCCCTACACAGCCACCTCCACTTTCGGGACTTGGAGATATCCCTCTGGTCGTTGGACTGCTCGCCGAAGTGAGATTCGACGTGGTGTGCACCGCGTTCCTTTCGCCCTGTCGATTATGGAATATGCCATGGCTGTATTCTACCCGCCAGAAACAGGGTATCCTACGTACGTAAGCGTTATCGGTGCATAAGCTTCACGGTATGTATGCAGTTTTTACTCGCCAAACATATGGTATCTTATATAGACATCATGGGTACATACACTTCACGGTTTATAGTTTTGTCCGCCAGAAATATGGTCACCTATAGATATCAATGGGTGCTTTAACTTCACGGTATATGGTGTTTCCAGCCAGGAATGTTGTATCCTATAGACCATTGTAGGAGCAGAAATAACTTCCTTGTGTTTACTCCTACGTACGCAGTGGTTTTACCCGCCAGAAATATGGTATCCTGGGTAGACATCATCGACAAATAATTTTCACGGCAGTTTCATCCCTCACGCACATCCACACATGCCGCCCTCCAAACTTTCGCCTTTGCTCGCATTTTTTTTTCTAGAAACCGCGAGCTCCCCGGTGGGAGCGAATCGGACAAGTTCCAGTCAGACCCCCTGGCGTTCCTGCAATCGACGTACGGCGAAGCGGGAGAGACGGAGGAGGTTGGCGGCGGGTCTTCCTCTCCCCTTCTTCCAGACCTTGCTGTGATATACAGCACCCACCTGGACCGGGCGGGCGTGGCGGACTACCTAGCCACCCTGGGCCTCGAGACCGTGCAAGTTGTTTTTAACGCGCACGTTAACGGGGACGCGGACAGCGACGACACCCACAGGAGCGTCGCCATTCTCGAGCGGGCTGCTTGTCAGCCGGGAGGCGGGCAGGGATCCCCTCGGTCGTGCAGTTTGTAAAGAGAGAGAGAGAGAGGGAGGTGACTGTATTCGGGTGCTCACAAGTTTCCTACGTACTGGTAAAAATTGTTTCGAAGGGGGGAAATTTCTGATTGGTGGATAAAACCCCTGGTCGACCGAGTGTTGTCGTCATTCGGCCAGGGTCATGACGTCACTTTTTCGGAAAAAAAAATAATAAATTGGCCGTGAATGCTGATGTTATCCTCTTTTTTTTTCTTCAGGCCACAAGATATTTATTATCTATTAGAGTGTTTGCGAGTCTGCCGGGGGCTCCACCAGGACACGGGCAGGGCTCCCCTGGTTTGTGCAATCAGTTTGTCGAAGACGCGCGCGTGCGCTCGGCTGCTCATGCTGCTGCTACTACTAATGCTACTGCTACTGCTACTACTACTACTACTACTGCTACTACTACTACTACTGCTACTACTACTACTACTACTACTACTACTACTACTACTACTACTACTACTACTACTACTACTACTACTACTACTACTACTCCTACTACAGTGTTTTTTGTTTGCGGGGATGGCGTGGTTGGTAATATTGTGGCGGTGGCCCTTTACCGATCATTATTATGTTGGCCGAGTCGGCCCTTTGATGTTGTTGGCACCCCTTGGGCGTGTGCCCCCGAAGCTGTTTTGTTGCTGCCGCAGCCATTTTTTGGGCTGATTGTAGTTGGCGCCCGTAATTCACTCACCCCCCTTCAAGCGGAGACTGGGTCTGCTGGTGCGTGCGGCGAAGCGGCGTTCATGCGTCCTTGCGCGCCATACGTGTGTTTTATGTGAACCGCTCGTAGTAGTCGCCAGTTCATATATACCACCAAAACGCAGAATTGCGCTTACGGAACGTGTGAAAAGCGTGTTCTATTTTTTGGCACAACAAGCTTACTTTCTGGTGTGTACAAAAGAGTACAAAGATCCATTCTTCATAGACGTAAGAAACACGTTAGACAAGTAACTACGGCACTTCGCATGCAATGCTTATAATGTGAAGAGTGTGCGTCACCACATAACACTCGCTGCGGGTTCTATTTGAAAAGAGATTCAATACCAACGAAATATTATTATTGCAATTTCACTGTGACCGACGGAACTACTCATGAATCTCACACCGACGGAAGGAGCTTACTTCTAGCGACATTTGGTCGTCAGGGGACATCCGGCGTGCATCACCGGGTTTCCCATGTGAATAATGATAATACCGTAACCATCACTATGCGAAGCAAGCGTCGTGTGCATTCGTCCGTCATTAGCATCGCGTGCACAGTAGTATATAGCTGCGATCCGGTATACCAGGTACCAGGTCACAAGTACCTGGTAGGTTATGGAAGTCTTGTATCACCGGAGTACCGCTGTTTTTTGCTCATAATGTATCTCGAATAGGAGGCGATCGGTGTCGCGATTCAGCGAACAGCTCGAAGGAGGTAAGAAGAAGCGATATGGTTTGGGAATAGAAGCGATGTCGTTTGGTAACAAGGCAATAAGGCGACCAACCGAGCGATAGCATAATGCGATAGCATGCGAGATCACTATCTTTCACCAGAGCTCGTATATATATATATCGGGGGGGTATGTATCATGCCTGCGCGGATTGGAAACCCATTGTGGTTTAACGCGCATGTTCGTGTCCTGCAGACGACGCCATCTGTCAAGGTAATATTGTAGCCTGTTGGGCTTCTGGTAAAAGGTTAACCAATCGCCGTGTTCACTTATAAAAGATAAACCACCACTGAGCCACTGAGTTAGGTAAGCTCTTGTTATACGGCGTTTTGGGTACTACGGTGCAGGACACCTACGAATACTCGTATTAATAATAAGAATCAGGCTAATACAGAAAGCCAGGCTGAGATTTAGAGGAAAATAAGAAATTCGGGAGTCGTTACCTCGAATTAGTGTAGAAAGCACCCTCTAAAATAAAAAAAAACCCAGTCCCGATTTCCTGTTTTTATTAGGTGTCCTGTGCTGTAGAAGATAGGGAGGATGTGCGAGTACTGTACAGTGTTGGGTTAAACGGTGAGACTCAATTCGTATATAGTCTCAAAGCGTGGGATTGGCCTTGAGATTCAAGACATTCGTTGTGATCGTGGCCGCCTCGGTCGGTGCTCGTATATACCAGGTACCAGGTACCGGGTACCATGGTATTTATTTTCGAAATCTGGATCTTCTAGTACGTACGCACATATCATCGTTCTGAGATCTAACTTGGAGACTGAATTGCTGCTCCCAAGCTAAAGGTAAATAACCAACGGCTTTATTCTTCTTCTGCAGGTGGAAGATGAGAGATGGGTGTCTTGATCCACACTCTTCGATCTTGCGCGTAGGACCGAACGGGACGGAACGATGCTGTCCGTGGTCGTTCGCTCCGTTTCTGCACCTGCCGTGCTTTTGTGGGTCTATGCAGAATCTTGGGCCTCCTTACCGTACGCAGCCAGAATCAGTACGTGCGTACGTACGCTACGTTCGTAGCCTTTTTGCACACACGCATGCTCAATCAAGCCCGGAAGCGGCCCAACTTTCGTCAAATAAATATGTAACCGTCCAAAAAAGAAATGGTGTATGCGCGCGCATGCGATCGATATTGGTAGCCTATGTATCATACGAACTCGTATCTTGATTTTTTGTTTTGGGTTACGTTTCATATTTGTTTGTTTGTGTTCACGAGGTGAACTATTAATACGAGTATCTCGCAGAGCAGCACCCCATCCATTCGTTCATCACGGGCAGGCGGACAGAAAAAGCTCATCATGCATGGAACTCGTGTACGAGCCTGGTGCCGCTTTTTTGTGGTGGTAGTAGGTGTGACATCGTCGACCGAGAGGCCTTCCCCTTGCTGTTGACGACCGGAAATCGCGCTCGGAAAGCTAAAAAAAGCTTGCACAGCAGTGAGGCTCGAAGCTCCGAAACCGATCTGCCGTGATAATGCCTCGAGATGGAGGACGGGCGCCTGGGGAGGTATGGTATGATGTACCTGGTAGGGTATATCGTTCGTATCTGGTACTATACAGTACAGCGCATGCTTTTGGACGATGACATATAGCAAGCAGGTCTGATATTCACGACAACTCTGTGTACATACCCGACAACGATTTATTGTGGTTGGTTTCGCCTTAAGCTTGGCGCTGGCCTGGGGGAGTATGGTACGTATGATAAAGGGTGTCGTTCGTATCTGGTACGTAAAGCGCATGCTTTTGGACGATGGTAGCAAGCAGGTACCAGTATGATATTACGAAAATATCTCAGACTACATACGAGTACCCGATAATGATAGTGGTTGGTTTCGCCTTAAGTTTGAGGCGTGCTGTTCCCCCATGATAGCAGTACTACCGCTGTACTGCAGTGTCGGAAACAACGAGAGATAAAATAGGAGCTTCACAGAGGGCTTTACAAAAAAAAGATCGAAAATAAGCGACGATTTAACGCTTTTCTTACATACTGCACTGTACAAAAACCTAAATCTTATGCTAATTCCAAGTGTTTTTCCCCCACAACGAGAGTGCAGTCCTTAAGGCGCCTTGAAAGGCCTACGAGTAAAGAGATTAAAGCATCGCCTACTAGAGTACGTAGGGGTCCCCCCATAAGGCGGTCTGAGTAGTGCGGTATCCCGATACAAGGCGGTCAAGATCGCTCGGCGCCACTGGGAAATTGCACTCATATACCTGGAATGAATAATGCGGCTACCCTCTATAAGACGGTCATGGTACACCACGGCCTTACTGGGGGAAACCCAATGTACTGTCCATACAGTACACGAAGCACAGCCCTGGTTGCTGGGGGGTATAGGAGATGTCTCCGAACCGCCAAGTTCTAAACCCAAGGAGCTGTATGCTGTATGTTATGCTCGCAGCATGGTGATACTGCTGCTGCGTGCTCTTACCTGGATGGTTGGGTATGACCGCACCAGCCACTTTGTTTGTCGCTGTACGACACGGATCCAAATACCTATACGCAGTCGTAGGGTTAGGCTAAGGGCCGTTATTAACGAAAAACGTGTTTCCTGTTTTGTTATCATGTGGTGGAGCCAGCCACCAGGCCGATTTACGGCCCTCTATTTGATACTATACCAGTAGGTATCTCCCATGCCCCAACGAAACGAATTGGTTTGGCACATGCCCGACAAAGCTCTTGGCAAGAAGAGCTTTCGAAGGAGCCTATTTTACGTGAAGGGGTTTCGAGTATAACGATCGTGGTGGCGTGTTGATCGTCGCGGTTGAAAAAGTGTCAATTTCTTGACAACTCCCCCTGAAACAAAACATAGATACCCGTATAATGCGTATGGAAAGCTACCTACCAGACCCATTTTACGGGATCACTTCGTACCAGGTATAAAATCACTAACCCTGAGTCCTGTGAAGCAGAAGAGCAATCAACATCAAGGCAACATTTTTTTTTGGTTTTGGTCCACATCCTCCACATCGAGATCCACTCATGATTTCCGTTTTTGCTCATCATTTAGCCTTAACTTCGTCAGTTCTCAATACTTTGGTCAATGCTGACATTTGTTTGTGGTGTCCTTGATAGAGACTACCAGAGTTGATCATACGTCACATCAATTGAGCCGATCATCCCAGATTTGGGTTTCCGTTCCACTGTAATAACAATATCACATGTTGTCCATCCCAACCAAATTCCACGTCGAAACTCAACAATTCGAAAAAAATCAACAATTCGGACAACAGCTCCAATCGAAGCGCTATTGGGCTGAACAAATCTTGTGGCTTTTGTCAAGGGCATCACAACAAATATGCAACACTCGAACAGATGTGTCAGGATTGACGAAGTTATGGCTGTATCAAGGAAATCGCCCTCATGTATACGTAGCTGGTTCCACTATAATCGTCACCTAAAACAAAACCAATTTGATAGTTTCACCAAGGCCTCAACCAATCCATGGATTCATTCCACTCAGTATTAACACGTAGCCAGATGATAAAGCGAATCGTGCAGCTGACAATGAATCGTACGTATGCCCCGCCGTCCCATCGTCTTTTTGCTCCCGTCAAAGTCGGTGGACCCAGGATTATCGCTCTCTATCGTACCCGGCAAGCTCGCACCAAACAACAGTGCGCGGCAGCTCACCCCCACCGAAGACAGTGCCGGAGACGGCGTGGAAGCAGCAGCAGCAGTAGCAGTAGTAGCAGCAGAGCGTGACGAAATCGATATCGACCTGGCCGACAGCTTGGTGAAGCAGCTTGAGGCGCGGAGCGACAGCGAGGAAGAAAGCGAGGAGGAAGGTGATGGCGGGGGGGAGGGGGCGGGGGCGGCCAAGCACAAGGTGGTCTGGTCTGCCCTCCACTATGCCGCGCACATGGCCGGCATGCACCACGACGTGAAGGAGAAGCTGCGGGTGAAGAGCTATCTGTCGAGCGAGCTAGCCAGAGCCGAGAAGGAAGCCAGCAGCAGCAGTGGCAGCAGCAACGGGCGTCGTGCTGCGCCCAGGAAGCGGCCCACGCTCGACGTGAGGACGCTCGCCCCGTTAAAATAAAAGTGTACGCGTAGTATCTGGTACCTTGTTGGCTTCTATCAAGATGCTGTACAGCAGTACACACGTAAACCTGTAGAGGTAACTCCATAGGAATGCTGTAGCAGGTATGTATATACTTCGAAGTAGGTGGGGAGTTAACGCTCAAGCTTCGTTGTGGTGTCAGCGATCTGGTTCCGGAAACCACTGACACGCACCGGTAATTACCTCCCCACCACCTGGTACTCACCACAATAGGTTACTCGGTATACCTAGATGTACATCTCGGCGGCTATTCTCTACCCGCTTGGTTGTCGCGCGCCAGCTAAAACCCGACGGCACACAGGAGCCACAGTCCGAGCACCCGGTCTCACGCAGCTCCACTTGCGTAGCAGTTTTCATGGCATACCGCATGAACTCTCTGCTCGAGTCGACGCTGTTAGTGATATCAAAATCTCAAACCCATCTCAAAACCCATCATCGCCGGTCTTTTCTACGTGAAACGGAAATAAAAACCACAGGGCGACCTCGAACTCTACACATCGGAGAAGCAGCGGGAGCGGCGGGCCAACAAGAGAAATCCCGGGTTTCTTTCGGCGGTTCGCATGATCTGGAGTGCGACGAAGACGGAGATGGCAGGCCGACTTCTGGAAGAGTCGGCGGGGGGGGGGGGCGCGTCCGATGATACGCCGGCCGTGGCTGCGGCTGCTAGCGGTAACAATGCCGACGGCATCGACAAGGCTGCGTTTGTAAGCCTGATGGTGAAGGTCCACTTCCTCATCATTCACCCACCGGTGAGGCTTGATTACTTGGGCCCTTTTATATTCCAAATATCTCTGATGTTTTCGTAAATATGTTTATATGCGTACGACCGAAGTGCTATACGCAGCTCGTAAATAAATGTGACTTTGTTTTGACGAAGTCCTCGAGTCTCACAGTTGATGGTCCTTCAGCCCGACCGTTTAACGTGCTGAAAAAATCACTAGAATACGAGACAAAGCACTGGGTCGTCCTTGTTTTTGTCTACTTGGGGACTCAGACAACAAACTACATACCGTCCTCGACAAGCCTGCATGCAACAACATAAAAACAAAAAAAACGCGCCCCCGGCATCATCGACTGCACGTCCGGATTGATAACCTGAACAGGTTGACCGTGTGATGGCAGAGAAGAACGCCTGCAATGACTGGACCAAAGACAACGCCTCGGGCAGCGCGGTGATGACTTACGACAGCTTCCTCGAGTCCATGTTCGAGATGGCGAGTACCTTGAACGCGCTTTGACAAATCAATAGCTCTATCATGGGGGGGGGCGTAGTAAATAGAACCTACGGTACATACAAAAACCTATATATTTAGATTTTTGAACGAACACTATTTGGTCCTATTTACTATGGTACCCTATAATAGCTACCGACGACAGACCACCGACGATAGACTACCGACGTAACCGCTTCATCGCAGTAGCTGGTGTACATGGGGGGGGGAGGGGGGGGGGGGCGGAAGGTGACGGAGGTTGAAAACCGCCGCGTGAAGGGTCGCGGTTTCTCCGGCAGTTAGTGCGGATCGCTACGTTGCTCTTTCGCACAAATGATGCATCGTTACTTCGACCAGACGCTCGACTTTCACACGTCTGGCTGTACTCATAGTGCCAAGGCGCGAAGGAGATGGAGAGCAAGGCAAGTTTTGTTGTCTCGCTATTGCCTCTTTCGCTTATCCCGTTAAGTTTTCACCGGAACAAAAAAGTCTGTAGGATCACCGGCGTGTGTTCGGAGGCGTGATGGGATGGGTCCTGGCGAGGGGAAGCTGCCGACATTCGAAAAATTCGCTTGTCGCTCGGTCGACTCAACGAGAATGTTGCTCTTGAGAGAGAAAGTTGGTGGGGGCCGCCAGAACACTGCCGATAAGGTTTTTGCCAATTTCTGATCATCAGGGCCAGCGCAAGGGGAGCAGAGGGGTGGGTACGCCGAACACCATTATTGCCGCAGACTTTCGTCGCCAATTCACCACGTAGCTGATCTGGTGCCGTCACCTCCCCCGCCCCTCCCAAGAAAAGCCATCCGCCGACTAGATTTCTACGGTGGCTTCCAGACTGCTCCTTCTTTGGTCGAATGCGAACCACAGAGAAAAAAAAACAAAACTAGTTGCAGTAGTAGTACTGCCTCTGTCGGCGGTGGTGCACCATTAGAAGACCTGGCCAAATGCCCCCCCCGTCCCTTGTACAACCTACAGTAGCAACGACGCAGAACGCGCGTTGTGCAAACGCCATCAGGTCGACATTTGGACGCGAACCTCGGACGCCGAGGAGTACGACAAGCTTTCCTTGACCATCGCGAAAGGTGTCACCAATGCTGTCGAAAGCACTCGGGCAGATAACCACCAAGCCGACAGCGGCGAGAAGGCCAAAGGTAGGCAGGACGGGGGGGTTTCGACGATGAAGGAGGCGGCGGCGGCGGCGGCCGCGGCGGTGGCGGGAGCCCAGGATGGCCGAACGAAGGGAGAAAACGAGGGCGCTACTAAGCCTGAGGACACCGCTCCGGCGGCGGCGGACGGGGACAAGGCGGAAGCTGGTCAGACGGAGGAGCTCAGCGCGAAAGGGGCTCACGCGGAAACGAGGTATTAGTTCACATGGCGCGCTCGGCACTCCCACCGCGCATCGTACTATACCAATCTCCATGTCGGTATTGACTACGTATGTACTCCAGGGTTGATGATCATACATTCGAGCGATTTGAGTGTTTCGTGTCTACATAGGAGCAGCCGGTATGCATGGGGCCGTGATGTGCGAGATGACCAATAGTCCGCCCCGAAGCAGCCCTATTTCGCCAAATAGGGATATCAGGACGGCGCAGAGAACCACCGCCGTGAGAGTGGTTGCCATCTTGGTGCTCCTATTTTGAAACGGGCACGGTACCAGACGTGTTAAAATGACGGTATCGCTCTAAGGGCACGGGCTTCGTACGCACACCCCCCCCCTCCCTTCCGTCCCCGACCCGTGCGACTCGACCAACACCTCTCGGAGCTTCGAAGTTGGCCCAAGCAATGTCTGCCTGGTCGGTGAAAACCCTACGTGCTCCGTTCCGGGATTGTAGAGATGCGAGGGTCTGTGGTCATACGACTACGGCCATGAATGACATGCGGCTAATGGGTACACCCGCCCCCCCCCCGACGCATGCTACGATAGAGGAGGTGCACCATTTTGTTCCTGAGAGTGGTCACTTGAGGAGCTCTATACCTGCAGTAGCCTGCACACTGATTTTAGGGGGGGAAATAGAAGTGCTACTAATAGTATGTCAATAGTAAGCCACCTGCCTTTGGAGGGTAAATAAAAGTGCTATATACCTCGTGCCCGATGAACAATCAATCCCATGGCCGAAGCATACAACGAAAAATTCGGCAGCACCAAAAACGAAAATTACGACGATTTTGGGTTGAGAAGCCCCCCTACCCGTCATTCCGAAAACGGTACAGTACCTCTATCATAGCACGAAAAAAGGTACAGTACCTCTATCGTAGCACTAAAAAAGGTACAATACATTTATCACAGCACGAAAAAAGTTACAGTACCTCTATCCTAGCACGCGAAACGGTACAGTACCTCTATCGTAGCACGTGAAAAGGTACAGTACATATATCATAGCACAAAAAAAGGTACAGTACCTCTATCATAGCACGAAAAAGGGTACATTACCTCTATCGTAGCATGCGTTCCCCCGCCTACCCTACCGTGACATGAGTCAGCGTGTGTGTATATATATATAGTCTCCCTCGCTACGTCGAATACCATCGGCAGAGGCGCTGTAACAAGAGCGAGGCGTCAATTCGAAGACGTTCTTCCTGATGTTCGCCCAAACCGTCTCTACGCACCGCTTTTTCTTCTTTTTTTTCTATTTTTTATTTTTCTTCCTCCGGGCACTTTGTTTTTGGCATCTTGGCAGGTTAAAGGGGGACGACGAGATCGTGTACAACCCGGACATCACCATAGACCCAGTCTACATGGAAGATCTTCTGGTGGGTTGATACACCCCCCCCCCCGACTGTGATTGCACAACAATTAATACAGCGGTAGTACCCCCCGTGCCTCTTGCCGCTCCAGAGACTTATTCAGGAGCTGCACGGAGCCGGGTGACGTGCTCTCTCACCTTGGCGAAAACAGGACAGCAATTGCGTACGGCAGTAGCACTTTCCTGCCTGAATGGTTTGAAAAAAAACGTCTTTGCTTATCCCTCGCTGCATGCATGCACAATCGTATCTGTCCAACAACAAAAGTTGCGGTTCTGTTCGTATCATAGCCCCGTGTTCTTTCTTCTTCTTCTTCTTTATAATTGTGGGGGCTCCCAATGGGCCGACGTCAAGCGCATACCTGGTATACCTCTGGTGTATATAGCGCTGTGACAGCCCGAAGAGCGATGTTGGAGGGGTGGTCGGGGGGGGGGGGGGGGCCACAAGAGAACACCCACGTCGCCAAACATGGAGGAGGGGGGGGGGGGGGGGGTCCACAAGCAGACCACGCCGTCCCCAAAGTCGCCAGCCTGCAAAAAAAAACATGCGCACACTATACTCGTACTCGATGGAACTAGGAAACCTCACGCACCCCCAAGTTTTTTTTGTTTTTTTTTGCAGGCTGGCGACGCTGGCGACGGAGGAAATCAAGCGGGAACGACAGGAGAGGGAGGAGGAGGAGGAGGAGGAGGAGGAAGTGAAGGCGGGAAAACGAATACTGGGTACCTAGGGAAGGGAGCTGGCTTCATTATTGGCGGGCGACGTTTGCGCGGAGTGATACGCAAAAGGTACGTAGGTCGAGTGGAGCTGTGAGAGCGACTTTGCGTTGCGGTCACCCCCGTGGTTTGCTTGCATAATACTTACTGAATGGG
>MEHQ01001846.1:92668-115593 GCA_008828725.1 Saccharina japonica | reverse complement strand
TTCTCCACCCCGCACAAATGATCTACTCGACCGCCAGCTTTGGTGACCGCCGAAAAAAAATAACAAAAAAAAACGGCACCCTGGTTGTCTAGCTCCACGCAGCGAGTGGCGTGTTTTACAGCGTCGTTGCCAACCGACGCCAACCCAACCTATAAATATATCATATATTTATATGACGGGGGCGGGGGGCGTACTCATTTGTTGCTTGCCTTAGTCATTTGACCATTGACCGCGCATCCCTTTCGAGACGGAGCACCGTAGGGAGCAGGGGGGGGGAGAACCTGCTATGTGACCCCGGAACTGAGTTGCGACGATTAGGAGGGAGAGAGGAAGGAAGGGCGACGATACTAAATGGGAGTAACAAAAAACAAAATTGATAATGAGTACACCCCCTGCCCCTCCCTCCCTCCCCCCCCTCTCCATCTGCTGCTCCGCCTCGAGGGGGGGGGGGGGGGGGGGGGGGGGGGGGGGGGGCATTCCACAGTTTTGTGCCGGTAGGCGGGGGTCGGAGGCGACGAAACACAATGCTATTTTTCTCGATACCCGAGTATAGGTGCTTAGACTACTCGTAAAATTATAATGTATGAGAGGGACGCCGAGCGGCACCCCCTCTGTTCTCCGCAGCTCCAGTGGAAGCTCTGCTTTCAGAGCACCCAGGCTAAATGGCGGTCAAATCGGCAAGTCCCGCCAACACAAAAAGCTACCGGTATGGTTTTCCTACTACAGATAGGAGCACCGTAGCTAGTTAAGAGCGCTTGTTTTCGGCTTGAGGGTTGCTTGCTCTCAACTCTTTCTCTACTGGAAAAAAAAACAAAACAATCCTACGCTAAACCCCAAGTAGCCCCCCTCCCCCCCCCAAAAAAAACAAAATGTGGAGTTCAGTTCTCAAGGGCTTAATTCGGGGGTATTTTACTGTGAATGTGACCCCCGCCCGCCCGCCGGGTGCCTGCCTGGTCGGTGAAAACCCGACATGCTCGGTCCCGGCATTGTAGGGATGCAAGGGTCTATGGTCATACGACTACGGCCGTGCATGAATATCGAGTTCACCCCCCCCCCCCCCGGGGGGCTCTGGTCGGTGAAAACCCGACATGCTCCGTCCCGGCATTGTAGGGATGCGAGGGTCTATGGTCATACGACTACGGCCGTGCATGAATATCGAGTTCCCCCCCCCCCCGCCCGGTGCGTGCCGCCGACGGACACTTGCTTGCTGCCGCTCCAGGTTTTCGCGGCCCTGGCTGGCGTTCCGGTCATGGTCCAGAAAAAACCGTACGAGGAGCGCCTTGGAGAGTTCCGCCCGTTCACGTGCTCCGACTTCATCATTCCCGTGCTCGCGAAGCTTTGCCCTGAGGATGACAAAGTCGACAGGTATAAAAGTATATATACATATATATACACATATATCATTCCCATGCTCGCGAAGCTTTGCCCTGAGGATGACAAAGTCGACAGGTATATATACATATATTGTCCCCCTCATACGGGATGTACATCCTGCATGAGGATGTATAAAACCGGTAAGTACGCGCGATCGAAGTATCACACTCAGCTAGCAAATATGAGTTTCGACGAAATCCCCGATCTCACAGCTGTTTTTTTTTGTTTTTTGTTTTTCAAAACATGATAATTAATAGATAGCATCAACATCACGTCACACATTAGCACTATTAATAATCGCTACGTACACCCGTCCGAAGGGAAAGCTTGTATGTATACCTGGTATATATAATATACATAATATATATATATACGCGTGTGTCATGCATGACAAGGATTTTACAGAAATTTGAGTGTTTTTAACCCTCTGGGCGGATGGGTATACGCAAGGCTCAAGCTATGTCGTAATAAGACTGGGCGAGACACAGAGTATCCCCTTGCAGGTTTGTCTATTAAGCATCCTCCCTCGGTGTTACTCACCTTCACGTTGAATCAAGCGTAGAAGAGAAAGAAGCAGCTTTTATTATTTCCCAGAGCCGTGATGACATCTGGCCCGGAAGGGTCTCAAGGCCCTTCCGTTCTTATAAATATATAGATATCCCGAATACGAATATCATTCAAGCATTACGAAAACGGACCAATTACCTATAAATGAGGTAATTACCGGCCTTCCTAGCCCATACCATTACACTCACCACATTTACTTTACACATACAGTAATACCTGGGCAACACAAAAAAATAGGTGACGTGTGTCAATATTCACTCTGGCGTTTTTTGTTTGTTTGCATTTATCCCCAGCGAGCGCATGTGATGTACGTACAACATGTGAATGGTATGGTTTGGAACACAAAACGTCAAGGAACCCCAAAACGAAACCACCACCACCACCAACAACAACAACAACAACAACAACGACAACGACAACGACAACAACAACAACAACAACAACAACAACAACAACAACAACAACAACAACAACAACAACAACAACAACACAAGAGCTGCACATTGACAGAGGGCAAAAGGAATAATCATACCAGGCACCAGGTAACAGGTTTCGGAGGAGTGTCTTGACGAGGAAATCGCTAAACAACACTACGACCACGACGGTTTCGCGCCGCCAGAACGGCGTATTTGAGCAACGGACGCGTGATACGATAGAGGTAAATGGTATACCTTTTTTTGGCTGTTTTTTTTCTGAATGACGGGACTCTCCTTCTTAACCCAAAATCGTCGAAATTATTCATTTTTTATTTAGGCCGTGGGATGACGGGACTCTCCTTCTTAACCCCAAATCGTCGAAATTATTCATTTTTTACTTACGATTGCTCATCGGCTAGTACTGTTATTTTTTTCAGAACTGAAAAACTTATCCCACACTAATTCCAAGTAGTTTGTCCCCAAATTCGTGCGACCGGTTCGTTAGGGGTTAAAATCAGTGTTTTTAACTTACCATTAGTATAGAGCTCCTCAAGTGGGGAAGCCTCAGAAAATACATGGTGCACCTCTACCGCAGGGTAGCATGCGTTAATATGGTAACACGCCGTCCTTGGGTTTCCATTCCTACCATTTTGTCCCGAAATATAAGTAACTTTTTTGCATTCAATGTTAATATACAAACGGTTCTTATGTTTACGGACAGAGTGGTCGGGGCCGACGACAAAACACCGCCGCGTGCTTGTAAACACAGACAGGGCTTGAAAACGGTAACCTACGCACCGAATACCATACATAAGCAGCTCCGCTGTCATATATACGAAGCACAACGGGGGGGGGGGGGGGTCGCAACCCCCGACAAAGTGGGTAGTCCACTCGTGCTGCGATATTGTGATGGTGACTGTGACCCTTTTGTGGTGACTCTGAAGCCCGACGACGTCAACCAAACAGATTCCAAAACAGGCCGAAGGGGTGTCCTCGTTACGCGGAATTTCCCAGAAACAACCCGGTTGTAGTTCGTAGCCGCAAGCTACAGCAGTATCGGTCGATCCGATATTTCCTTTTTGATGAAACCCTTTTGACCGCTGGAAAACATATTTCACACTAATTTCAAGTGTTCCCTCCGCCCCCAAAAACGCAGGCGTAGTTCCAAAGAGGCTTAGTCGTGACGGCTATCCCCCCCCCTTCGCGCTTGGTGCTAGCAATTTCTGCCTGGTCGGTGAAAACCCGACGTGCTTCGTCCCGGCATTGTAGGGATGCGAGGGTCTATGGTCATAGGACTACGGCCATGCATGAATATGAAGTACACCCCCCCCCCCCCCTCCCCCGGTTTTTGTCACCGCCTCTTCGTAGAATAGGGTTACCGTACACATCAGACGGGTCATGATCTACTGTAGACCATCTGGATCCCTATCTACCGTTATGATATCTGGATTCTAATCTGCCGTTATGATATCTGGATCCTAATCTACCGTTATGATATCTGGATCCTAATCTGCCGTTATGATATCTGGATCCTAATCTGCCGTTATGATACCTGGATCCTAGTCCGCCGTTATGAAATCTGGATTATAATTTGCCGTTATGATATCTGGATCCTAATCCGCCGTTACGACATGTTGGTTCAGGATCTGACCTGTATAGTACAGATCCAACCCCAGGAAATGTGTTTTAGATCATACAGATTATATAAATTATGCAGATTATACACGTCAAACAAATCATACAGATCATACAGATCATACAGATCATACAGGTCATACATATCATACAGATCATACAGATCATACAGGTCATACAGATAATACAGATCATACAGATCATACAGATCATACAGACCATACAGATCATACAGGTCATACATATCATACAGATCACACAGATCATACATATCGTACAGATCATACAGATCACTCGTGATATATCTGTCCTAAATATACCTGCATCGTTTCAAGGGGGGAAATCGGCGATCTGTCCGATGTATTTCGTCTCTCTCTCTCCCTCGCTCAGGTGGATGGGTAATGCGAAAGTGCCTGTGGTGGTCACGGTCAGCGATTTCATGCAGGCGATCAGGGAGGTAAGACGCTTAGACCACAGTAGTAGTACGTACGCGACAGGTGTCAAGAATCTGATATTTAAGAATTTGAGAGTGAGATTTTTTGGGGGGGGGGACGTAAGAAGGCGACCTCGTTGTACTGAAAATAGTGTGGAACACACCCAAGCCTTACATAAGAGTTCCAGTCTTGTGGCCAAAACTAAGAGGTTCTGAACATCTGTCGCGTGCGGTATATTCTACCACTCTGTCCAGAAATATAAGTACCGTTTTTAGATAAAGTCGCGTGCGGTATATTCTACCACTCTGTCCAGAAATATAAGCACCGTTTTTAGATGAATACTCAGTAGTAACGGTGCTTATATTTCTGTACAGAGTGGCGTCATTACCGCCAGGTGTGCCAATACGTGCGAGCTGAATTGTCATCATGCGCGCACACACACGCACACACGTGAATGATGCCGGTTTGTGATACGATTAGGGTAAGGACACAGGGTATCCCTAGCCAGGTCAGCCTATTGAGCGGGTACTCGTTGGTACTCACGTGTGCTGTTTGCTCATAGAGATTAGAAGAAGATCAGACTGTACTCCTTTTTTCACTATGAAAGACTGAAAGAAGAGCAGAAGGCAACGTTGCCATGAATGCCCCGCGGCGGTCACGGGTCACGGACTCGCACCAAGAGTACAGCCAGAACACAGGGGTCAAGGGGTCGACATCTTTCCCCAAAACAACTTTCCGGCGAGTCAGGACGGTGTGCGGGTCATCCCGCAACATGTACGAAACGTCCATCCATCCAAGCAAGCACACTACGTACTATTAATAGTACGATCATATTATAGTACGAAGTATGTTGGTTTGAAGCCGCGGGGATTCTTGTTGGGCTGTCACAAGCGGACGTTTAGTGTTGCGTTAATGCGGCTAAATAAGCCAGCCGTGCCTTCGAAAGCGGTTTGGAAACCTGGGAGGTGGAAGCCTAATTGCAGTATACAGCAGTACAGCCAAGGGAGGAAGGAGGGTGAAAGTATAGGAGCCTTCCAGAAGGGAAAGCGGGATATTAATTTGGTTCATTTATTTGCGATTATTTTGGTTTCGTTGTTTTTTATCTGTCTCACAGTCTGTGACCACATAACTTAGTATCTCTCTAGGATTAGGAATCAGGACAGACACTGCTGGGTGTACTGATGCAGTTGGTTGGGTATACGACGTATAGAAAGAACGGTTTTGTGTGAAGAAAACACAACACACAGAGTGATATAATAAATACTACTACTACTACTACTACTACTACTACTACTACTACTACTACTACTACTACTACTACTACTACTACTACTACTACTACTACTACTACTACTACTACTACTACTACTACTACTACTACTACTACTACTACTACTACTACTACTACTACTATCACTACTGCTGAATTAGAAGATGTTCGATTCAGGTCGGAACAGAACACGTACGATGCATGGTCGGAGTGTTACCCTGGCGTGAATCTGGGGTTATTCACAATACAAATTAACCTTGAGAGTCATTCGCTAGAGCTCTTATTGATTCAAACTAAGTATGTATATATTATCGGACCTCGCAGTAGACCTCGAAGCGGAGTCACAGGCGAAGTAAAGCAAGAAAGTACTCAGCAAGCACGAGACCACACAGATGGAGAAAGCCTCATCAAGTATATGAACTCCCTAACATATGTAACCGTCATCGTACCTGTGGACCTGTGGTATCTATTGCAAGCACAATCAATAAAAAGGGGAACATAGATATATAGCAGGTGAAATATTCGGGTAAACGGTGGTAGTGCGTATTCTATTGACTACACGGAGGGGAGGAGAATTGGTTGGATGAGATTGGTGGTACTGTATTCGACAAATTGGGTCAGCTTTTTCATTCTGAATGAATAATGCCCTGCACATTGTCGGAAGGCAAATAATATAATAATAATAGCTCTAAATGTTTGTTTTTTCCTCCGAAAAAACTAATGCAGATCTGTCCGGACGTCCCTGTGGAGTGCCCTTCGTTCGTCACCTTTACGATAAAGGTGAACATTTCAGGGGAGAAACAGAAGCCCCTCCCTCGACCGGCACTGCCTTGATTTCCTCTTCTCATGTTGAATCATATATATAAGTTGAATCACATATATAGGTTGTCTGGCTTTTCTGTTTGCGCATTGCTTTTTTGATATTATGTCATCATATTTTACTGTACTTTTTCCAACTCAACTCGTAGGAGGTGGTTTTAATCTCATCGGCAACGTTTTTGGGAAATACTACTAGTGCTTGGAATTAGAGTGGAGACGTTTTCAGTTTTTACGACAAACAGTAATAACAGGGGTAACCTCAAAACGTTTTTCGATTCAGATTTTTCATCGTCCAAGATGACAACGCATACTACTGCACGCAACACCCTGCCTGGTGGTTACTATATTTGCGCATAGGTTTCCTTGGTTTCCGTGGTTTTCTACTTTCGGGAATATTATGAGTGATCAACGTTGAAGCCCATGCTCCACATTGTCGGATGGCAAATATCATAATAATATATATATACAAGGGAACATCGCCGTCGGCCCAGCCGCCGGCGAGAGGAATAAGGTTAAGGTCCGCAATTACAATGCCAAGGGACAAACGCGTATCGTAAGTGGATAAACACTTGAAGAACTTGCATGTAAAATTTCAATAATTCATCACGGCGGGGGGTAAGAGCGCAGGCACGAGCGTCGAGAACTCGGTTTTCCTGAGATATGCAAATGGCCCGAGCGTGGAGAACTGACGATTTTGCTGAGCTCCATCAATAATACTAACATTGTATTTCCTGTCTGCACGATCACGCAATACAATTTTATTTTACTTGCAGCTTGGGAGACTAGCAGGGGCGCTGGACTTACGCTGTCGACAGGAGCGTCTCACCAGGCCCAACGCCGGCCGACCCAGCATTGATCTGGACGAGGGGCTCCTCTTGGCGATGCCGGTATACCGTCCCCACTTTGCGTCGCCCTACTGCATGTACCACTGTGAATACTCGGCGACTAGTTTGTACACTGCTGTATCATATGCATATCTATATGAAAACTAGTGCCACGGGCGGACCCGTGGCCGTACCGCTAATCTATACAGTACCGGCCCGCTCATAAGAAACCAGAAATCGGGCTTATAGGCTGACTTTCTTATTTGAGAAAGGGCTGTGTCCCACACTAACTTCAGTATAATAGCTGTCGACTTTCTTATTTCCCCCGTAATGTTTAGGCTGGGTTTCTTGTGGGGCACTTTCTCATGAGAGGGCCGGTAGTGTATGAAAATGCGTTTGTTTATGTTCAGGAAATACGAGTGGGAAACTCTATTATAGTGTCGAATACCAGGTAATAAGTTGCAAGCGGTACCCTCTGTGCGTGAGAATAGTTATTGAAAGGGCTGACGCTCCTTCTTGCTATAACTATGTCGTGGTGGACACAACAACAGGTATGGCTGGCGGAGGAGGAGTATCTGATCATGCACGTCACGCTCAACGCCATCGGGATCCTCCGACGCTGGGTGCAAAGGTGCAGTGCACGACCCTCCTATCATTGAAGTACACTGCGCACCAAAACGGTCGACACTGCTGCTGATTTGTTCAAAAGCAAGCAGTATATAAAAGAAGAGCCGTGCTCGTACGGTTACACTACGGTTACACTACGGTTACACTACGGTTACACTACGGTTACACTACGGTTACACTACGGTTGGTTACACTAATGTTACACTACCGTTACACCACCGTTACACAACCGTTACACAACCGTTACACAACCGTTACACTACCGTTACACTACCGTTACACAACCGTTACACTACCATTACACTACCAATACACAAACACTACCGTTACACAACCGTTACACAACCGTTACACCACCAATACACTACCAATACACAACCGTTACACTACCGTTACACTACCGTTACACTACCGGTACACTACCGGTACACTACCGTTACACTGCCGTTACACTGCCGTTACACTGCCGTTACACTGCCGTTACACTGCCGTTACACTACCGCTACACTACCGCTACACTACCGCTACACTACCGCTACACTACCGCTACACTACCGTTACACTACCGTTACACTTTTTTTGAACCTATACTGTAATTGGTATACTTCTGACTGATGGGGCGGGGCTCCTCAACCACTTCATCAACCATTATTATTTGCACACCCCAGGCAGAGATCATCGAATAATCCCACTTCATGGTGAACTACATCAGATCCTTCAAGGTAGATCTATTAGTATTATTCCCGATGCTGTGTGATCTTCGTACCTGGTATCAGATATTATAGCTCGTCATGTTGCCGGGTGGGACCTGTAGTAGCAGTATAGCACGCGTTTCCTGGGTTGGATCTGTACTACGTATGTATGTATGCAGATCCCGCACAACTTCTCATAACGGCAGGTGAGGGCATATATAAAATGATCTCGTACCAGGTACTACTACTACTAACTACTGCTGCTGTAGATAAGATACAGTAGATAGATCATAATAATCTGTACGAGGACCGAGATGTGAACCGTTGCATTCCAACCATTGCAACCGGGGAGCTATCATACTCAATAATACCCAATACATTTGGATTCGATGCGTGTACCGGTAGATACAGCAGCAGCAGCAATAAACTTAAGCGTACAATATGTACATACAGTAATACAGCAGGTCTACAGCAGTGTGTAGTATAGGTATGCGCCAAGATGTTATACGGGACCGTGACACGATCGTGAATGCAACGCTCGATAATTTTACGAGTACGACGTAGAGTAGCAGCCTTTTTCTTTGTTGTCGTTGATGATTTTACAGTACTAAAGATCCAAGATACCAAATAAGACCCAAGGGGTCGGGATTCGGGATATTTTTGTCGTTGGTGCATTCAGAATCCCTTTTACAGGCAGTACTACTGCTGGTGGTGTAGATCCAAGATACTAAAGACGAAACGATCGGCAGCAGTATCATGTCTATCATAGCAAAATACAAGAAACAAACTACGTGTACGCGTACGTATACATATGTAACGGCTGGCAATACAGTACTTACTGTAGTACAGTACCATTTTGTGCACGAATCATACGTATGTAAGTGCCTTCATTCACGATTGGGTGGGTTCCCGGTGATCATCAAGTTAGCGCCGTATGCACCCCCACCCCCCCCCGCGCGCCTACCTGAACGACCTCTCTCTTCCCCGTAAAAAACGTGGCCTCCACATCAATCAATAGGGCCCACAGGCGGATGAAGGCGAAGGCTCCCGCTGCGGACACCGACCAAGCCCTCCAACATGGCGGTGGTGATCAACAAGCAGGAGATCTCCTCGTCAAGGACACGCCGGAACGGCTCAAGCCCGCCACTCGGAGCAGCCGACCGCAGACATCGACAAGACATACGAGCAAGGCCCGGCCGGCCAAGAAGAGGCCTTCCTTGCCCGCTCATGGTGATGATGCTGATGCTGCGTCTAGTCTGCAACCACCACCACCATCATCATCGCTGCTGCTGCTGCAGTCTGCTTCGTCTCCCGGGGTTTCAGACGTGCCGACTCCTACTCCCGCTGCTGCTGCTGCTGTAGGCCGAGACGGTACGCTATCAACTCAAACTGCTACTACTACTACTACTACCACTACAATAGTAACAGCAGCAGCAGGTGATCGCAGCGCCGCGGTGGACATGGAAGGGCAAGGCTCGCCGCGCGCAAGGCAACGGCTCGAAGAGGCAAAGGCGCTGGACAGGGAAATCGCTATGAGCGAGGGTGTAGACGGGGGCGGGTGATTTTTTTATGCTTTCTTCATGTTTGGCGTCGTTACGTACAGAAAACAACAACAATAACCTTGGCATCGTTACAGAAAATAACCTTACTCGTCGTATGATACATACTGCTGTACGTTCGTATCATACGTGCTTACATTGAAATGTGCGTATCATACTGATGCTGCCCGCCGTTTTATCCCGTCATTGTTTCGTCACACGAAGTATCGCACACCGGGCAGATCACCGATCCCCGCCGCTAAACTATCTATAGATATTTCAGGGTAAATATATTCCCGGTATTTGGTCGTTCTTATCAGAGCCATAAATTTCCAAAATTATTATTTTTTCCGTGTTTTTTTTCGCGCAATTTTCTAGATTTCCGTTTTTTCCATTTTTTTTTGTTTTCCATTATTTATTGGAACGTGAAGCCTTCCAAACATTTTGCCCTCTGAAGAATTTCCAATATTTCCTATTTTTTTTGGAAAAAAATATTGGAAATTATGGAAAAAAAGCTGCTCGATAAGAACGACCCTTATACGTAGCTCATCATCTGTTGCCGGGCGACCAGTGCAACAATCAGTGCATGGTGATGATTTTCTAGCACATTTCCTGGGTTAGATTTTGCATTTCTACCACGTACGTACTACAGCAGCAGTATATACTTCGTACCTGGTACGTATACACAGATCCTGCAAAACATCCTCATCATCACGGTAGGCTACGATCCAGATGATCTACGTAGATAGTGGCCTGCCCACTACTACTCGTACTGCTGCTGTGTGCAAGGTTTACTGCGTGTTAAAGGTCCGGCGACCGGCGACCCTCCTTCCGTCGTGTTTGATTGCGTGCGTGTTCTTGGTTAGCGATGTGGTAACGCCCTGCCTCCTTGTTCGGCTATCAACGCATGCTACCAAGTCACCCGTCGTGAATCAGTAGGAATCGAACGGAACGAGCCGCGTCATCAGTTCATGATGACAACAAGACGGGGGCCGTCGGGACACAACACACACACATCATGCATGCATGGCGCGGTTTCCACGCCGATGTTTGCTTGGTCTTGGACCGGGCCTTCCAGCTCCCAGCACTCAACATCTTCCCCCAGCATTCAAACATTATTCCTAGCGGGGGGGGTGTTACCCCCCGGCCCGGCAAACACAAAAGAAAGGAAGGCTGTTTTGACAAAACATACATCTTGATTGTTTTTCTTTACCGTAGCGCATCAATCAAAACAAAATTATCACGGCACACATGTTTTTAGCGCATCAAAACAAAATTATCACGGCACACCCTATCACGGTCACGCCACACCACGGCACAAGGGGACCAAACAACGTACACTAGTACATACTACCCCACCCCACCGGGACCTGGTATGCACCGTACGTACTAAATAGGGACAACATCGCGCGCGCAAAACAGGAGACTACAGTACCACTCTGGACGTAAATATAACGACCGCCTGGTCTTCATATTAATGTGTAAACGGTCCTTGTATTACGCCTAGAGCGGCATACCCCTGTGGTCTGTGGCCCTACATCGCGGTACAAGACTCCACTCTGCCGCCAGTCGGGCTGAGCGCAGCGCGCTTCGAAGACGGAAGCACTCCGAGCCTGTCCTGTCCTCGCGACGGTTTCGCCAGGGACAACGCCTCGCAAGCACGGTATCACCCCCCCCCCCCCCCCCCCCCCGCTTCGCGCTTGGTGCTAGCAATGTCTGCCTGGTCGGTGAAAACCCAACATGCTCCGTCCCGGCATTGTAGGGATGCGAGGGTCTACCGTATGCCATACGACTACGCCATGCAAATCGAAAATGAAGTAACCCCACTCCCCCCCCCCCCCCCCCCCCGCCGTCCGCAACAATTCACCTCCATCTTCTCCTGTTAGATGTGGCTGCGCGATCGGCCGGAGACGACCCACTACTTGATGAGACCATCGAGGGAAAGAGACATCGCTCTCAATTTTTCCCCTGATTGGTACGGTGGCTATCGTGCCGGCTTGGGCGAGTTGAAGAAGCAGCTACTGTTACAAGTAAAACAGAGGCCGACAGCTGCACCGGATCAACCAGGTACGTACCTGGCCGCAATTTTCCCGCGTAACAACTATTATTTCCTACCAGCTGTTGGCACATCGTGCTAGATTTACCCCTACCGATAGGTTTTACTCGTGCTACTGTAGATTTACTCCCATCACCAGTTTTTTTTTGCTATAACAACAAAAAGGACGAGAGATTGATCCACGATCGACCATGTCCGCCGATTTTTTCGGCTCCAGTTTTTCCCTCTGCGCAAGTGTCGGCACTCGCTCTGCGCGCCAGCAAAGAGGCAGTTTCACATTTCGCCTCACGCAGGCGGTGCCGACCGGGGGATAACCCTCACGATTTCACGCGCACGCCGCAAGCAACATGTGTGTGTGTGCGCCACGAGGACACAGCACCCAGAAGCAACCAGAGGTGGCTGAACGGCCGACACAAAATACCACGAGGACAATTACTCCCGCGACCGGAAGCAAGAAGCTAAGAAAAAGTCCCAGAAGCCCGCGAGGGAAGAAAGGAAGGCATAGAAAAACGGAACGAAAAATCCGTCAAAAATTTTGACGCTCCCCCACCTCCACCACCATCCAATCACCGCCCTAACTATGCCAGAAATTCTTCTTACCTCTCGCGTTGCAAATTCTGCAACGATACACATATAGCTCTCGCACAGTGGCCAGACTACAAACACACGTTGTCAGCGCAAAAGGGCGGGTTTTTTTCTAAGAAGCCGAAGCAAGTGCACAGACAAGCAACGTTATAGTACCGGCAATTGCCTGTCCCAAAAACAACTTGAACCGGTCCAAGAAAACATCGCTCCCCCGTTTTTACCCCCGCGCGGGGTCTACGGTCGAAGTTATCTACGCACCACGAACCCCCCTCCCCCCCCCCTCCCCTCCCTGCAACACTACTCTCGTAGAAACCTACCGTACTGCGATTTAAGGCCGTTGAAACACCCCGCACTACGGAACGATAACGTGACGACACGTAGCGATTGGGGTCTCGTCGAGGAAATGCTCCACGAGGAGCGGAAGAGCAACACGACGAAGACAGGGAACACAAAACAACTACTCGTACCCCCGCCCCAGCCTACCCAAATGACCCCCCCCCTCTCCCCCCTCCCGACATTGTAGGGATGTGAGGGTCTATGGTCATACGACTACGGCCATGCACGATATGAGTACACCCCCCCCCCCCCACGGGACATTTAAAACCGGCAGGTTCATGGGTAAGGTAAGCAACACCTCCCCCTTCCCCCGTGGCTTGAGCGTTGTCACCCCCCGCACGCCATACGGACAGAAAATTACTTGAATCGGGACGCAAGAGACTCTTGGTTTCAGGCGTCACTTGTTCTTGCTTGCCGCAGCCGCCTTCAGCTGCTCTTCGAATGCTCCTGCGGGGGCGATGGGGAAGAAGTTCAAGATCAGCGCGAACCACGTGGGTTATAACCCTTTTTAGAATCCCACCCGCATTTTGTTTTGGTGCAAACTACTTGGGGTTCAATGCAGCATGTTTTTTTCCTCCCCAGTAGTAACAGAAGGGTTTGTGGGACTTGAGAATGTACACGTACGTACAGTAGGTATAGCGACCCAGAAAGCGACAAAATGCGAAAAAAAACACCATCAAAATCTTCTAGGATAAGCGTGCAGCAGTACAGTATCACCATGCTGCGCCTGCGCGCATGTCTATATCGTACGTCTGTCTTTCCGTTGCCCCCCTTCGGATGCAGCATTCCCTACCCCTGTTGCAGTTGCTCGGGTTTGTTCGTGTGGCTGATGCTAAAATCGCCATTTATTTCCGACATTTTTTCCCTCTCAATTTCCCAAAAAAGAGGTTAATGAACTACGTACTGCAAAAAAACAAACCACACACAAATTCCGCGAGTAACGTGCGTGCGGTTGTAAGCGGGGTTAAATGGGGGAGGGGGTACTTAGTCACCCCCCCCCCTCCCCTAAGAGTTTTGCATGAAGGGCCACCCTTCATGCGACTCGCTCAACACCTCATGGCGCTTCGCTCTTAGTGCAAGCAATGTCTGCCTGGTCGGCGAAAATCCGATGTGCTCCGTCTCGGGGGCATTGTAGAGATGCGAGGGTCTATGGCCATACGGCTACGGCCATGCATGACATGAGCACACCCCTCCTTAAGGGTTTCCAGCCAAGCGTCGGGAGTGAGACTCGTCCGGGGAAATGGCCGCAAAATCCTTTCGCAGCCCGCAACAATTGTGCCACACTAAATCCAAGTAGTTTGTCTCCAAACAAAATGGTTGCGGTTCTGAACGGGTTATAAACCAGCGTGTGCTGCCCTGGGCTCGGCTCATGCACCTCTCAATAGCCCCGCGGGGAAAAAAAAAACGACGGGAGGGCTCACCGCGCATGGCCGGAAGCACGTGTTTGAAGTGTTCGGCAAACCCCCTGATTTTCTGCCGGAACATAATGAGCAGCAGCACCACCATCGCAAAATAGACGAACCCCAGGACGTCCGCAGTCTTGCAGAGCATTTGCGAATACCTGCAAACGGAACACCACCGACGCACAAAAGCAACAACAACAACAACAACAACAACACGGACAACAAGAGCAACAAGCGTCATGTTTTTGAGCGTGAGGTCGGGCGGGACGTTCATCGAGGGGGAGGGACGGGGCTCTCAAGACCATACGGGACGGCAAAAGGGGCCGCCGCCGTGCCAAGTGGCGCAGTCGACGCCACGCGCCTGTTGCACAGAAAACGCGCAAGAGGCAACACGAGCAGCACAAGCGCGCCCCAGAAACGGCACGGATGCTGCCGCCGCCGTCGCCGCCGCCGCCGCCGGCGTCCCCGCGCTTCCATCGGCGTTGATACGTTTCGCGTTTCATGCGACGACCACAAGGGGTAGCTTCTCTTTTAAGCTCGGAGTACGCGTGCGTCATGCGCGCCTGCCAATCCGTGCGAGGAAACCACGCGTTTTTTTCTGGAGTCAAGCAAGGCGCCGAGTTTGCTCCCCCGCGTCTATGGAGGACACGCCAGGGCAGGACAAACAGGAGGCAGCAGCCTCCAGAGATATGTGTGAGGAAAATTGGGCGTGAGGGAAACAAAAAAATCCTCGCAGAACGTGCACGGACAGCACGTGCTGCCTTGAGTGCTTTGTCATTTAAGGGCGGCGCCAAAAAAGAAAAAAACAAAAAAGTGCGGCCACAGCAGCAGAAGAAGTGGGTAATCAGAAGTATGCCAGTCAAGCCTCGATAATGCCCGCGGCGAAACAGTCCCTGGGGCGGCGGCGGCGGCGGTGGAGCCAGCGGCAGTCGTACGAGCAGGGGCAGTCGAAAGGGCTTCGAGGAGCTTACCTAGAGCAGCCGAGGCCGGCGACCATCTGCGCCACGTACGACGCAAAGGCGATCACCATCGGGATGACCCAGTACTCGCTCCAGCGGAAGGGATTTCTGTCGGTGTTCACCGCGATATACCTGCTCCGAGAGGACGGCAAGAAAAAACGATTGCTTGCTTGAGGTACCGTGCATGGCATCGTGGAAACAGTCACGCAGGTAGACAGCATCTTAAGTTGTTATCGTTGGCCGGCCGTGCAAACTGCTCACAGCTTACAGAGTATGGCGATGACTTAATGCGAGAAAACCACCACAACAGTAACGGCGACAGGTACTACAATGACAACGACAATAGCACAACAACAATAACAACAACTACCACCACCCAAGAAAGCAGTGACACAAAAGGAACCACACCACTGAAAACACTACGGTACTGCTGCGTGCCTGCGTTTTCCTTCCTTCCGCACGCTTTCTCTCTCTCTCTCTCTCTCTCTCTCTCTCCTGCCGGCACTCCCGCCCGACCCCGCCCCAGCAAAATCGCACCCCCCCCCCTCGCAGGCAAAACACGCCACCTTTCAAGCGTCTCGTAGTCCAAAACCCGCAATCGAGCTGTAACAAGACACACCTGACATGGGCCTCATCCAGCTCGTCCAGCAGCAGCGTTCGCACTCTCAATATCTCTGAGCGCCTGCCCATGGTGGCCATGGCATCGAACACGCCCAGCCCCCCCTCCCTGCAGAGGCGCTCGTGCACTTCCAGGGCCGGGGGAGTCAAGTAGCCCGTCGCGTCGGGCCCAAGAAGACGGTCCATTTCCGCCTATACATCAGAAACGACGCGGGTACAAGGGGGCAGCCGAGGCCGGCGACCATCTGCGCCACGTACGACGCAAAGGCGATCACCATCGGGATGACCCAGTACTCGCTCCAGCGGAAGGGATTTCTGTCGGTGTTCACCGCGATATACCTGCTCCGAGAGGACGGCAAGAAAAAACGATTGCTTGCTTGAGGTACCGTGCATGGCATCGTGGAAACAGTCACGCAGGTAGACAGCATCTTAAGTTGTTATCGTTGGCCGGCCGTGCAAACTGCTCACAGCTTACAGAGTATGGCGATGACTTAATGCGAGAAAACCACCACAACAGTAACGGCGACAGGTACTACAATGACAACGACAATAGCACAACAACAATAACAACAACTACCACCACCCAAGAAAGCAGTGACACAAAAGGAACCACACCACTGAAAACACTACGGTACTGCTGCGTGCCTGCGTTTTCCTTCCTTCCGCACGCTTTCTCTCTCTCTCTCTCTCTCTCTCTCTCTCTCTCTCTCTCTCTCTCTCTCTCTCTCTCTCTCTCTCTCTCTCTCTCTCTCTCTCTCTCTCTCTCTCTCTCTCTCCTGCCGGCACTCCCGCCCGACCCCGCCCCAGCAAAATCGCACCGCCCCCCCTCGCAGGCAAAACACGCCACCCTTCAAGCGTCTCGTAGTCCAAAACCCGCAATCGAGCTGTAACAAGACACACCTAACATGGGCCTCATCCAGCTCGTCCAGCAGCAGCGTTCGCACTCTCAATATCTCTGAGCGCCTGCCCATGGTGGCCATGGCATCGAACACGCCCAGCCCCCCCTCCCTGCAGAGGCGCTCGTGGAAGATAGATGGAACGGAGTGTCTACACATGGGTGTGTCCACACGTTCGCACCGTGTAATATTACGTTTTTTGTAGTCGTTGTCTGCGACTGGCTGGTAGCGATCCGGAGCTCACAAGAAGTGTGTCAATGGTTTACCACCACGGAGTGTCTCGGTCATCCGAGACTGCATGTGGTAAGAGCCCCGGCCAGCTGGCTGGAGGGTGTAATTCAATTTCATGCATGGCCGTACGAGTAGTCGTATGTATATGACCATAGATGCTTGATATTTATGCATGGCCGTAGTCGTATTTATATGACCATAGATACTTGATATTCATGCATGACCGTAGTCATATGACCATAGACCCTCGTATCCCTACAATGCCGGGGGGGAGGACGGAGCATGTCGGGTTTTCACCGACCAGGCAGGCATTGCTAGACCAGGGTGGGGGGGTGTACTTCATTTTCATGCATGGCCGTAGTCGTATGAACATATGGGGGGCGTACTCAGTTGGTGCTTGCTTTAGTCATTTGGCAATTGACCACGCATCCCTGTGGGGGGGGACTCATGTCATACATGGCGGTAGTCGTAGGACCACAGACCCTCGCATCCCTACAGTGCCGGGACAGAGCACGTCGGGCTTTCACCGACACCGACCAAGCAGACGCTGCTTGCACCAAGCGTGAAGCGCCGTGAGGTTGCCGGGCGAGTGGCATGAAGCGTGAGGAGTAAGAGGAATGAAACGGAAAACAAAAACACTGCGCGAAAGGCGTACATACGTTTGAGAGCCGGTGCTGACGAAGGTTAGCAGCAGCCGACGCTGGTCGACTTGAAAACGGGCGACAGGAGAGCAAGCGGCAAGTGGGGCCTCATTGCTTGGAGGCAAAATAGCAACTCTTGCGCGCGAAGCGGCGTGAACGTTTCTTGAGATGCCAATGCCAAAATAACGGTTCGACAAGCCTTACAAGAACGGTCCCACGAGGACGAGGTGTACACCCAGCGTCAGCTATTACTACCAATCGAAAGCGGTTCCGCCCACTTCTCACGACACACCCCACGCCCGCTTCTCAAGGCACCCCAGGCTGCGCGAGCGCGCTCTGGCGCAGTGCAGCTTGCATGCCGCAGCTAACATTGTGTCACCCAGACGAGCGACGAAATAACACCCCCTTTAACCGGCACAGAAGACCTTTTCACGGGACAAACAAATATCACCGACCAACGCTTGCCCCGCCCTGACGACGCCACTCAACAACCTACGCAGCGGTTCTTCCAGTTCCAACTCCCACCTCCTCAGTCTCTTAGCCCCGAAGGCCTTGCACGTAACAAGAAAACCCTCGGATCAGCGCTCCCGCCCCGACGACGCTACCCAACAACCTTCGCAGGCATGCTTCTGCCTCCCAGCCTCCTCCTACCCCCCCCCGCTTCAGGCTTGGTGCAAGCAATGTCTGCCTGGTCGGTGAAAACCCGACGTGCTCCGTCCCGGCATTGTAGGGATGCGAGCGTCTAGGGTCATACGACTACCGCCATGAGTGACGCGAGTAAACCCGACGTGCTCCGTCCCTGCATTGTAGGGATGGCGAGGGTCTATGGCCATACGACTACGGCCATGATAATCATTCCATCCTCCCCCCCCCCCCCCCCCCCGCTCCTCTTCCCCGCACTCCATCTTCACGGCCTCCAAAGTTCGAAGGTGCATAGCTCACCTTGTATTTCTGGAGCGCCACGTGCTTGGCGTTTCCGTTGTGAGCCCCCGCCGTCGCCTCCAGGAGAGACCTCGCCGCGGGAAAGTGCGCGCCGTTGTGGAAGAGTTCCACGTACGCGGTGGCGTAGTTGCGGAGCTCGGGGCCGGTCAGGTTTCGCCCATTGATCTTCTTCGGCTCCAGCTGAAACCGCAACAATGTCGGAGGCGTGAAGGCGGAGACGGGGTAGAGAGCGGCAGGGAGGGGGGGGGTGTACTTCATTTTCATGCATGGCCGTAGTCGTATGACCATAGACCCTCGCATCCCTACAATGCCGGGACGGAGCATGTCGGGTTTTCACCAACCAGGTGGTAGGGAGGGGGGGGGTCCATGTGTGGCTCAAGGGGGAAGCGAAGGCGGGGGAAGGAGGGGGGGGGGCGTCTGGCAGGGTAGGCTAAATGTGCGGCTGAACAAAAAAACCGTAGTAGGATAAGTATACACTGCTGACGGTAAAGTGGGGTGGACGTACACGGTTGGGAGGTGACCTCATCCAAGCCGCGATGCGGAACATTTAATCGGACAAAAAAGACAGGCGTTCCACGGCCGCCATTTACCGGTATGATACTATCGTCCCCCCGCCCTTTCAACGGACAAGATACCCCCTCTCGCTTGCTCGCTCGCAGCCTAAGCGCGCACGATTACATAAATAACGGCAACGCAGACACACAAAACACAAGCAAGGAAGACAACGAGGCGAAGAAGGGGAAACGGACACGCAACGCACGAAAAACTCGACCCCCTCGTTTATGTTTCAGGGGCGAAAATCGAGGACAAAGCGGCCCTTTTTTTCTTCTTCTTCTTCTTCTTCCCCATCCCATTTACTATCTTCGCCCTTCCTTTGACTCTCCTTCCCAGTCGTAACTCAGATGCGGGGTTATAGAGTAGGCGCTTCTACCTCCATCCCCACTACGGTTCGTGCCTTAATTTTTTTTATCGCGAGGAGACTTCAGCCCTTTCTTTTCCTCGTCGACTCGCGTCTGTACGTGCGCGGTAAATCCTACAAATACCGTGTACGTACGAGTAGCACGTAAGCTAACACACCCCTCCCATGACGATTTTTTCCACTGCCGATTCTCTAGCAAACTAGTAGGGAGGCGAGAAAGGGATGCGTATCTCGCGTGTTACCGAAAAAAAAAGAAAACACGCTGGCGATGGCACATCCCCCGGGATAAATTTCAGAGCCGATTTTTCTCCAAACCCAGGGAGGCAGGCGCACCCAACGAAAACGTCGGCTTTGGGAACATCTCGTCGAGACCTGTCCATAGACGCGTCGCTATCGTACATAGGCGCTTGCACCCTCCCGGCAGCCGAGAAAAAAAAGCAGTTTAGAAAATTCGTCGGAGGGGGTTGTGCTATCTTAAGTGTTACACAGAATATATATATATACGGGTAGACCCCGCCTCCAGAGATGCATTTTCGTCCGCGGTTTATTGAACCGCCGGATAGTGTCGGCGTCTGTACAGCAGTATACTGCTGTACCAGGTTAATATAGTGGAGAGCCGAGAGGCACATACATGTCACCAAGCTTAGGCGCGGAAACCACGAGTATCACCATGAGCAAACCGCACACAGCACAGTAGAGTGTCGGTCGATATGTATCACATGTACGAGTATGTACCTGGTACGAGCACATCCGTGCCTTTTTCTTACCAACTCGCCGAAGATGTGGCGCACGTAGGTGTTCAGCAGACGGCGGAACGACGGCTGAATCTTGGCGATGTCACCCTTGTAGGTCTTCTTCACCACGTCGAAGCCCGGGTGCGTCAGGCCGAAGCACTGGATCTTCTCGAAGCAGCCGGTAATCTGCGTTGGCCGGACCACCACCACCACCACCATCAAACCATCATCAAGGCAACGAAAAAAGGAAAAGCAGGAAAGCCCACCGCCGCCAATCCCAAGCGGGGGGAAGGTGGGGGGGGGGGGGGGACAGAACAAAGACGACGCGCACGAAGGTGAGGATGGAGTGTAAACAGCAAGCAAGCATTCATTGATCACACGCCGACACCACACGAGTGCTGGTAGAATAACACGCCCCGGGGTCTTGAAAATCATTTTTTCATGAATGAATTCATCAGCAAGCGCACCAGAAATATCTCACGCTGCTACTGTAACTAGTGGCTCTGGCACAAGTCAGGTGCGGTTGACTCCGCACACGAGGGAGTTAAATGGCTCAGCAAACTGCGCCAAGGGAAAAGGCTTTCGGGACGCGGGTTGGAGGAGATGGCTTGTCTCGGCCCCATGCCACAGCCAGGCATGCTCCTGCTGCCACTGTTGCTGTTGCTACTGTTACTGTTGCCGTTGTTGCTACTGCTCCTGCTGTTGCTACGTTGCTACTACTGCTGCTACTGCTACTGCTGTTGCTACTGCTACTGCTGTTGCTACTGCTACTGCCACTGCTGTTGCTACTACGGCTGCTCCTGCTGCTATCGAGTTCACGGTCTCAAGGTTGGAACGAACGCCAGCGTCAACACCCCTACGTACATAGGACGCGGGAGATATACCCTCTCCGCTCCGCTGCTTACTGTTTCCTGGCAGTGAGAGCGTGCCTGGGCTGGATGCACATATAACCACGATGTAACGGAAAACAGGAAAGGAAAGACCAAAGGAAAACAAAAACCGCGACAACATACGCCGGCAACGGGAAAGTGGACGTCCAAAACCTACAACGTTGTGGTTGGTTTCGAGGTGGGATTTGGAACACCGCGCAGCTCCACACGTATATACAACTAGTACACAAGGATAGAAACAAGAAGCAGGTGGGCACGCAGGAGCCCGACACGGGCAAGCACCCTGACGCCCCTAATACAAATGACGGGGCATTCGTATTTTCAGCAGAGCGCAGGAGAAAAGCTCTACCGTATCATAGTAGCTCTGAGAAGAACATCCGTAAACGAGCCAAACAAGAAAAAAAAAAGGCCACCAACCAACAGCATGGAGATGCCGACGCGTGCTACGATGACAAGAGGTAGCCCATTTTTTCGCTGAAAAAAAAGGTTTTCTGAATGGTCGAGCTTCTTAACCCCAAATCGTCCGACTTTCGTTCTTTGTGTTGCAACTTCGTATACTTGGGCCATGGTATGGTTCACCGGCTACGTAGCACTTTCCTGTTCCCCCCAAAAAATCAGTGTGCAGGCTACTGCAGGTATAGAGGCTCCTCAAGTGACCACACCACACCCTCAGAAAATGTCCTGTACGCAGGTGCACCTACCTCTACCGTAGCATGCGTCTGCCATGCGTACCGCACCCACGTGTAGTATATCACACCTGCTCGCGCGTGTCCCGCAGGTCCTTGACCCCCTTGTCGCTGATAACGCCTTCCAGGTACAAGTTCATCTCGTCTTGCAGTTTCGTCCCCGGCCGCTCCTCATCCTCGTAGTTCTGCGAGTGGGTTTCAACCACCAGGGGGGGGGGGGGGACGTCGATACCGCCGATATTAGCAGCGGGCGTGGTAGGTTACTATCAAATAGCGGAGCAATACTACTGTCATATATACATGAGGGAGGGAGGGTAGGGGGGGGGGGGGAGGGAGGAGGTAATCGCTCCACGGCATGGTCTTCTGCGCACGCGATCACCTGTGGCTTCTGCGCGTTGCTCAAGAATGACTAGCAAATTTAATGGAGGAACGCAGGAAGGGGTGGGGGAGCGGAGGGAGGGGGGAGGGGGGGAATGAGACTGTAACCAGAGGCACGGGAAAAACTCGCACGCTGCCCCTGACAACCTGGTAAACGGGCACAACAGCCGCGCACATTTTCAACTCCAAGAGGACAACCTTGTGCGCGACTGTGTGCCAAGCTCGTAGGTGACGAGGGCGAGGGCCAACACGAACGTTGTGGGCCCCACGGCGTGCGCGCGAAGTGCACTTATCTCTCTCCTACCGCAGGTGACCAACGCCATCTGTATCTGCGTGAGCCGTGCACGCAACCAGTGCTGCTGGTTCCGGAGAGCCAAGCAACACTGCAAGCACGGTCACAGAGCGACGACACAAGCTTTACATTGCTACACCGCCCCTCCCCCCCCCCCCCCCCC
>MEHQ01001846.1:75549-88268 GCA_008828725.1 Saccharina japonica | reverse complement strand
ACACTTCAGGTGCCTGCAAAAACGCCTGCGGGTGCCGCGGCTGCACAATTTTCACCCTTCGTCGGCCGTCTTGGCTGCATCTGCCGCAACGAACTGCTCCACACGTCGGACATATACATCATCTACAGATCATACAGATCATCTACAGATAGATCATGTAGATTGTCTACATCCTAACATGCCGTTATGAGTTATGATATGTTGCGCAGGATCTGTGCAGTAACTCGACGCCCGATATTCCGACGCTGGGGGCACAGAGGTCGCTGCTTTCCGACAAAACGGAAAACATACATGGGAGGCTTGGGCCTTGACCGTTGAAACCAAGCTGTTCATCAAAGTACTGCATTGCCCTATACTTGTGTGATGAGCATGATACTGTGATGAGCATGATACTGCAGTGTGGTACATAAAGTACCTCGAGCATGTGGTACTACATGATTCTCTACAGGTACTGCATGATATTGATACCATACTGCATACGATACTCGTATCGATGTATGATACCGGTACTGTTTTGTACCCGGTATGGTTTTATGAAGAGCGCAAGTCAAAACTTGGACACCACGGGCCCATGCAAGACGAACAGCTACTTAAAAAGCAGTGGAGCCATCACGATTGTGCTGCTGATACTTGTAGTGAATCAATCGCACACATGACTCTGTTCTGTCCAGCAAGTATCACATGAGTAGTAAGTAGAGCTAGCTGCAGCAGAAGCATCGTTCGTAGACACGTTGGTCAGGGCACTACTCTGCTGCCCAACAGTAAGAAAAAAAGGGCTACGCAGCCCAGCAGCACGTAGTGCTGTGCGGTTGTACAGCAGCAGTGTAATACTCTACCCTCTGGACGATACCCTATAATGCCTGCTACCAGCACCACCAGCCCACGGGGTGGGGAAAGCGTTGCCAAGGTGTACTGGTAGAAGTACTGCATGGGGGTGCCGGAAAAAATAATGGGAGAGTTAGTACCGATTTCTACCGTTACTTTCGTGACGAGACAGAGAGAGGGAGAGAGACGCAGGCATAAAGATAGACATAAGAGTCAGGCAGATAAAGGGAGGGAGGGAGGGAGGGAGAGAGATAAAAACATTCAACGAAGAGGCCGATCGCACGGATGTATACTCGTATACGAAAGTATCAACACTCAAGTAACTCGTAACCGTCGTCGCGTGCAAAAAGGTTTAGGCTCGGATATCAGCAGTACTACCAAGGTGTGACACACAGTAGTAGGACCGCAGTTATGTTACTGCTGCTGTGGTTTGATACCAGCATTTTCCTGCTGCCGTACGATATCAGTACCTAGTGCTCCTTCATGGATCACACCGCAGGAGGCGGCGGGTTCGGCGCCGTCACGATTCGCACATTTTTTTGCCTACCACGGCGGCGCACAAAAACCACGCGACGCACGTATACGATACAGCAGTACAGGACACCACATAAGAAACAGGCTAATAAGAAAGCTAGGCTGAGATGTAGACGGAAATAAGAACTTCGAGGCTCGTTATCTTGAAGTTAGTGTAGAAAGAACCCTCTCTCAAATAAGAAATCCAGCCTGGGTTAGCTTCCCTGTTTCTTGTTAGATGCCCTGTGCTGTATGCCATTATACACATATAGTGGAACCAACACGTACGAGTCCTCCTCGAAAGCTTGAATTCCCGTATCGTAAGTATAGGGTGGCCACGAAGCGGCGTGCCAGCTGGCGCCCCCCCCCCCCGTTCTGTTTTGTTCTGGCTTGGCCGGCGAACGTTCCAACGTACCAACGATACTATCCCAAAGCACAACAAAAAAACGAAGGCTATTTTGGAGCTGGATTTCGAGTACGCACACAGCGGTATTTTTTTTCACCGTTGCTTTCGAACGAGAAGCACTCGTGGGCGATTCGCAATATACAATACCTCGTACTGCTGTACGGACCTCGTATCATATGTACCGAGATATCGCAGCTCTGCTCTTTGTTACCCGTGGCACATTATTATTTTTACTGCTGTTGCTGCTGCTGCTGCTGCTGCAGAAAACCCAATACCGGGTATTAATATTACGTGGGACCATATAGTAAATAGGACCTACGGCAGGCACGAAACCTATACATTTACCTTTTTTACTAACAACATTTGGTCCTATTTACTAGTGTTTACTATGGTCCTCCGTAATAGTACTCTACGGCAGTATTTACTGTGCTGCATCATAAGCCTTCAGGCAGGTCACGGCAGGTGTACTAAAACCCTGTTAGAGCTGCACGCCTGTTTTGGGGAAAAATTGCTAGGAATTAGGAATTAGTATAAAAAATACCGTTATGCACAGTGCAGCACTAAAAGGGTACTCGTAGTGCGAGGTGTTGTGGATCTTCCTCTTCTCCCTTGCGGTGCGCTGCAAGAACCAAGATACCCAAAAACCACCGACATCACACGCAAGCAAAGGAGAGGACTACTCGTACTCGTGCGTATCACAGAGATCGGGAATCGAACCGAGAATAATCGCGTGGTTTGTCCTACGTAAAAGAGATAACGAGGCGTTGTTTGATTGATTTCATATACTTTTAGGGGCTTGCTTTTAAAGAAATGACCTTTTGGCAAACCTTGCACACAGCGCGCAGATCATCGACCCCCACCTGTTCATCTACATCTTTTTCAGGCCAGATAGATTATCAAATCTGCATACATACGTATGATATGATCTATCTAGCTCATGTTGCCAGGTGGAAGCTGTATAATCCGCATGGTCTACAGCAGCAGTAGGCGAGGTTTCCAGGGTTAGATGTGCGCTCTACATATCCTCCACGGGCATCTCGTAACGGCCGGAAAGGATCCAAATGATCTACAGCAGTATGGTCGTGATTTACCGTTACCGGATGTGTGAAACTGTTTGATTTATCGGACAAGTGGCAACACCACGTTGATACAACACGGGGCAGTGCTACCAAACTGGTATATAGAACACGCGAACAGACTACATACGAGTACGATGTACATATGCTGCTGTTAATAATAGCCGGCCCGCAGCAGTTGCTGGGCCAGACAGCAGTCCGCGATCTCCGACATTTTCAAGACCCATTCGTCTGTTTAGCATAAACATCGCACCGTTACCAAGCTCACAACGATGCTACTGCTACGCACAACTGCTGTCAACCGTAAACAGTCTTGTGAAGTCGGTGCACGGTTTGTCGTTTCCAGATCATTGCAGCTCTTGCTCTGCCTGCTTGCTTTTACACAAGGCGACCAGTACTCGTAGTCCCTTTCCGTGGGTTAGAGGCGAGGCGCATCGCATGCCCATGAGTACGAGCGAAAGGCCACCCCGGGGGCGGGGGGGATAGAGAGACAGGCCGGGGGCAATACGGGAGGGGGGGGGCACTCGGGGGCGGGCTGGCCCAACCAAGCCAAAACGTTGCGCAAGAACAAATAGCCTGCGGTCATGGCTCAGAAAAGCTCGGACAGCAGTACATGGCAGTACTGCTGTTGCGGTACGTCTATACCAGGTACCAGGTGCCAGTATCGTATCGTATCGTACCACGGTACGTACCGCTTGTACTCGTCTGTATACGTACACTAAAACGTGAGAACGCAGGTTGGGCAGGTAGATTCTATACACATCAAACACACACCGGGCTGCAGGTTATTCCTCGGCGAATTGTGAGCCTCGCGAAGCAAGCGCTCCGATGAGCGCGCGTGTGTGTGGATACAAGTACGCCCTCTGGGCTGTTTCCTCGGCAGCTGGGCGAAGCCAGAAAGCCAGTGTCCAGAGTCAACAGCAAACGGTAAATTGACCACGAGCAGACCAGCTATCGTGCTATCATTCAGCCTTCGTTCGTTGTTGTATCGAACCTCCCCAAGAGAGCTTCTGTCCGGGGACCGAAAAAACCGAGGGGCGGAAAGCTTGCTCTGCTTCCGTTTCGCAAGCAATGAGCCGCCGATGAGGGAGGAAAGCGAAGGGCGTACTCTGCGTTGTCCGCAACGTGGTGTGCACACCACCCACCAGCCGCTGGCTCTCTCTGTCCGGGGGGCGCTCCTCACCGACCCCTGCCGGCCTAGCAGACATGACTTGAGGAACAACATATGGAAGCGCCCACGTGGAATTAGGTGGAGTTATCTACCATGCGTTATAAACGCAGCGTACCGAGCGTACGAACCCACAACGACAACCAGAGCTCCCAGAGACGGACTCACCATGGTATCAGGTAGATATCTTCTGCAGCAGTGCCTGACGGGCTATTTGACGCTGCGAGTTGGTTGCGTTGCGGTTGAGGTGGCAAACAGAACGTGCCGATACGCGTTTTTGTCCCCTGTCTAGATCGGCTTTTTTTCTGTTGGAACTCCAATTCTTAGAATTCCTGGCGAACCGGTATATTTCTCGCCGCAAGGTGCAACGGGTGCTGCTGGCTGCAGGCTGCAGGCACTGCTGCACCCCAGTGAGGCGTGCCGTCCAGTGGAAATGCAGCACGAGCAGTGACCAAAGAAAAGTCAGCGCGGGACATTCGCTCGCTACTTGTACCTGTTCGGGATTTGTCGCTTGTGGGCATCGTTCCCGTTCCCAAGTGAAGGCGTGGGATGCTGGGTGCTGGGTACAGGCAGCAGTTATTATTTTCGTTGCTCGTGCTGCAGCGTCCGCGCAGTACCAGCTGCTGTATCCGACGCCTACACGTATATGGCCTCCGTCGGTGCGTGGCGTGCGGATTCGCCCACCTCGCGAAATAAGTCGTTGTGCATGCGGTGTATGCTTCGAGAAAACACGACCAAAGAAACATAAAATCAAGCGAGAATCTTGGATCTTTCTACATACAGCAAGCAGTAGCTCCAACTAGTACGCTCATACCAGGGGAGGGGAGCGCGGGTATTCATGAACAGGCAACTCGCACTTACCATTGCCGTCTTAGCCGATCAGTCGTCGAGGTTACAGTCGGATCCAGAGGGGTTTTCAGTCGTTCGCCCGCAAGGAAAGCACAACACTGCCCGCTGCCTGCCTGCTTGTTTCTTCACAATGTTCATTTATATCAAGACCAAACCACACCAAACGTCTGCGTAAAACTGCGTAACGTCAAATATGGGATTTTGTTACGTTTCGCGGGGTCGTCGGCGGTTATTTGCGGTGGTGATGATTGGTGCTGTGTTTTACTGGTACTTTACGAGTATTGTTTCGCCACATGGCTCCACCCGCACAGGGGACATTTCACGACGTTTGCCTTTTCGCCGACGCTACATATAAGCCTGCGCTGGGCGTGGGACGGCCGTCACTCGATAGACAGAGTGGTATCGGTCTCCTTTAGTTCTGCGCCGACCCTACTGTAAAATACCGATCGGGCAGCCCACCACTCTTCTGCGGCCTCACTCGGTTCAGGTTCCCTAAACCTGCACGGAGAATTTCGCGATTGGCTGCTCGTGCAGCAGTACAGACCGCCGCCGGAAACCGTGGTACGGACTGCTTCCCCAACATGGCGGATCGTGCGACCGTCGTTGTAAACGAGTGCGTCACCAGCACCCCCCGGGAGACGCGAAATCCCTTCCTCGACCATGTCGACGTCATCGGCCACACTATGACCTTTGTGTGCGAGTCGAGCTATTTGTTCCTCGCCGGGGTGTCCAAGCAATGGCGGGCCACTTGGGGCGATCGGCCCAAGGCGACAAGCCTGCGTGCCGCGGCGCAGTCGGCCTCGCGCCTGGCGTGGGCGAAGCGTTGCGGGTGCGGGTGGGATCTGCACACGTGCGCCATGATTGCCAGCGTTGGTTCGATCGAAGCTCTCAAGTACGCGCGTGGCAAGGGCTGCGGGTGGAACGAGGATACCTGCGAGATGGCGGCCGGAGGCGGGCACTTGGAGCTACTCAAATGGTGCAGAGCTCGGCGTTGCCCCTGGAACACGAGAACGTTCTCCGCGGCGGCTCGCGGGGGCCACCTCGGTATCATCCGGTGGTGTAAAGATAACGGGTGTCCATGGGGGGGGCATTTTGACGGTGGGGAGACCTGCGCGGCTGCAGTTCAAGGAGGGCACCTCCGAGTGCTGAAGTGGTGCCGGGCCCACGGGTGCGGAATCAGCCTTGAGTACTGTTTTAATATCGCCGCGAAAATAGGCAACGTTCCCATATTACGGTGGTGCCGAGCAAACAGATGTCCATGGGACAAGAGATATTGCCATACCGCTGCGGAAAACGGCCAATTGGCTGCTTTGCGGTGGTGCCGCGCCAAAGGATGCCCATGGGATGCGGCGGCATGCGCGAAGGCTGCTGGAAACGGCCACCTGGCTGTTTTACAATGGTGTCGAGCGAACGGATGCCCATGGGACTCGGCAGCATGCGCGAAGGCTGCTGGAAACGGTCACCTGGGTATATTACAGTGGTGTCGAGCGAACGGGTGCCCATGGGACGAAAAAGCGTGCGCGGAGGCTGCAAAACATGGCCACCTGGCAGCACTGCAGTGGTGCCGAGCCAACGGGTGTCCATGGAACAGGAAGAAGTGTATCCAAAGGGCCAAGGAGGGTCGGCACTTGGACGTGTGGCGGTGGTGCTCTATGAGCAAGGAGGACGATTCCATGTGAGCGGCAGATCAACACGCCGGGAAGGCTTTCCTCTTCGAGATTCGATTGGCGCTGAATGCCGAAAAGGGCTGCTGGCAGAAGCTCGAGTGCGTGCGCTGCGTGTTGGGGAGAGAGGGGCAGGTGAATGAACCTCAATAATATAGCATACGACTCATTGGAGGTCGCGTGACACGTACGGTATAGTCTCGTTTTAAACCCCGCAGGCTCTTCATTTCGCCGAATGTCCACCTTCGATGACATACTGTAGCAGAGCCGGATGTTCTGTATACAACATCGAAGCGGGTGGTTAGGTGGAGGGTTGCACACACATACATGCGGTGAGTTTCGGGCTCTACAACACAGCTTCCAGCAAGCGCGTGTGGAGGAGTTTACATCGATCGCCCACTAGATAGAGTAGTAGCTGCACCTTTGGCCACCTTTGCTGACGCCTGGGATCGGAGCAGGCGAGCAGAAATGGTTGCGACGCGTGGGGGCAGATTGCGTGCGGCCTTCTCGCGGAGGGTTTTGACCGCCAAAAAGCGTTTGAATCGGGATGCTGAACGTATGATGAGTGGAGTGTATCTGCAAGCAAGCATATTCGGTATTTTTGGGGGTAAACCCGTATGTGTGTGTTTAATCGGTATTGTTTCAATCCCCCCGTCGATGCGCTCAAATGTTAGTTGCGTGTTCCGCGGGAGACCATGCAGTAGAATTAACGTTGAACGCGTCGCCGTGGTCCCTCGGCTGACTCGGTTTAACGATTTATTCTAAAACTAGTTCGGCCCGATCACGTTAAAGTTTCGCCATGAGGTTACCCGATGCTGTAGCTGAAGTGAAGGGTAATCAACACCTGGTGGTATATACGTGTTGGTACGTGGTACCCATAATAAAACTGCGGGCACTATTTTTTTGTCTCTTCTACGTCGTGTCTCTATATACTTGACTGTTGTTGTGGTTAGCCGCAGCAGCAGCAGCAGCGACGACAGCTAGCTGCTGCACCAGGGATTGCGGACACGGTATTCGATCGTTCTTCTCTCAGTAGCGCCCACGAACGAGCCCTTGATCTGCAGCAGGTGCAGATCGAACAACAACTAACTACTTTTGTGTCGTACGAGTTCCATGATATTTGAATTTTGAGCGTGAGCAACCGTTTATGTTCGTATAGTAGTCTACCAGGTAGGTTCTAGAGGTTGACAAAACCCACGGCCTCGGCTTCGGTTTGTGATTGACAGACACCTGTCACGACTCATTTTTCTTCAAGGTCAGGGTCAGGGCTGCCTCATACTGCAGTTGATCACAGAGTAGTGCAGTTATTAGTAGTTGTAATGCAGCAGCGCCAATAAAATGCATTTGCGGGCTGTTCCCCAGTGCATCCTTATTATTCTACAGCAGTAGTAGGTTGGATGGTCGTACGATTGAGTTCGACACCTTCAGCAGCAGCTAAACGTATCAGAGGTAACTATTTTTTTACGTTCATGTTCACTGTAATGCAGCGCCAATAAAATGCGTTGTCGTACAGTCCCCCAGGGTACCTTTTTTTGTTCCAGGTTGGACAGTTGTACGAAGGTTCGTACACCTTCAGCAGCAGCTACAACAGCAGTGCCGTCGATTGTAATACAGCGCCTACATAAATGCATTGGCGTGCTGTTCCCCAGTGTATTTCTTTTTTCTACGTTTGACGGTCGTACGAACGAGTTCGCACACCCCCAGCAGCAGCTAAAATACTGCACTTAAGGCTGGACGGTCGCAGGAGCGACTTCCCACGCTTCTAACGCGCTTGCCGGTAATTGGTTAACAAAGGGATGACTCTCTCGAGAGCTACCATCAAATTGCAGTGTGTGAGTTGTTTTGGCCCTACAGCTGCGCGACGTCGGGTTCATCGCTCTTTCGTTGGCCACGGGAACCACAAAAAAGACCAGGCTCAACGGCTACCACCAGCAGCCCTACTACTACTATTGTAGTAGTCTGTATTCGTAGGCATGGCGAGAACTAATCGAGTCTTTGGATGGAATCGACGCGTGTGAGCGCTTACTGGCCGAACTATTGCACTTTGTACACGTATCACATGCAACACGGCAATCAAGTATCCATATGCAGATTTTGCAACACCTAAAACTGCTTTGTGCTGACACGAGCTGGTGCTCTCGTTTTACGTGCTAAAGGGGGTGCAGCGTCCATGACGCCGACAAAAAAAACGCCGAATGAATCATCAGCAAAACTTCGCATTTGTCACACAAACGGTCACAGTGAGCGGGCCACGATCGTATTCAACTACACGGAGCAGGCAGTACATACACGCAACTCTGGAGAGATTTGTCACCTGCAACTATCCCAGGCCCCAAAACGACTTTGTCCGTGTTGTAACAACGACGTACGGACCTCTGCATCTATGGCAGACCCTGCGCACATCTTTCCTTGACCACCTTGTCACCGAGCAGGGCCGACAGGCTCGATTGGTGTGGAAATGATGGTATATAGGGTTTTGTGGGCGTTGGAAGTGCTCACATGGATTGTGAATCCTGGCTTTCATATTTCGCGGAATGTTTTTAATCGGAGGTGGGCAGGCAGCTCCAGCCATCCAAAGCAAAAACAAAACGCGGGTTTTCGTTCGACAAAAACAACTAGCCAGCGATGGGAAACGGAGCAAGCGGCAGCCAAGCAGACATGGAGCGTACCTATTGATAGTACATGATGTCATGGGCATCGCGTGGGGGCACAACAGGTGTTTATTAAAAGCAACCTATGGCTCGGTTCCGAGCCATCCAAAACAAAGAAAAGGAGCGGCAAAACAAATACTTAGTCCAGCACAAAAACAAAGCGTAACGCCAAGCAGTCTCGCTCCTCCAACAGAAGGACAAAAAACACGTAGCTTTCCCCTCAAAAAAACCATGCCCCGCACAATCCGTTCGTCCGTGTAGTCCAGTCCCACGAGTCCCCACAACCACGTGCCAACAAGCGAAGCGCGCTGCCTTTTGGGTACTAGCCCCTCACAACCAACAATGCTGGCACAACAACCCTTAGCCCCCCCCCCCCCAACCCCACAACCAACAGTGGCAACGAACTCTTACGCCCGATGCCCCTCAAAATAGTATCATAGCTTGCCGTGAAGCTCAGCGATCGCTGACTGCCTCGCTCACTTTATGAAATCAAACAAAAGGAAGACAGACTATTAATACGTAGCAAACGCGCGCCCGTTTTAACCCGATGCAGCACAAGCGGGAAGCGCACGCCGGAAAGAAAGCGCACGGCGGCTCCCCCACGTCCAGCGCACATCGCACATCGCGCAACAGCACATCGCACACACCGCACATGGCGCACCGCACAATCGCCACTCCTCCACTAGCCTCCGCCCACAACTCCAACTCTTTTCACTTAAAACGCAGCGTCCCCCGCAGAAAAACACACACACAACAAAGGAGACTTCATTGCTTGCTGTGACACCCCACGAAGAAAAACAAAATGCCGTAAAGAACAGACGGGCGGACGAACGAATGAACGAATGAACAGCGGTCGCAACCGCCACACAAAGTCGAAGGGTCGCTGCATCCACCAATCGACCGATCCAAATTCCGCACGCGTAGGTAGGCAGGAAGGTAGAAACGTGTACTTTCGCCACACAGCCCGGGCTAACGTTGTCGCAGCGACCTGTTCCGGGTTCAGCACCTACGTTTGCTGCTGCTGCTGCTGCTGTTGCTGGTGTTGTTGTTGCTGCTGCTGCTGCTATTGGGCCAAGCACGTCTTCGCGAAAGCCGCGGCCGCCTCGGCAAGCTTGGCGTCGCTCGCACGCACGGTAATGTCCACAGTCCCTCGCGCCTGCCACACCTGCAACATCAACAACGAAGGACAAAAAGGGAGAATTACGCAAGGAAAGCGTGGGGTGGGTGGGTGGTGGGTGGGTGGGTCGGTAGAGGGGTAGTGCCATGTCATGCGACGCATACCAGATGGCCTGCGGAATGGTTGGCATGCGAATGGTTGACATGCAAACGATGTGTGGGTTCCGATGAAAACATCGAAATTAAACGCTGATGCTTACGCCAGCGGAAATATCAAAACGAAATATATATATATAGACAGATCGCCTACGTAGATCCTAGAAACTCTCCACAAATAAGCAAGAATCCCTCCCTCCCCCCCTTCTTCTTGCATAACCCCCCCCCCCTGGACGTGTCCCATGCCCAGCCCCTTTCCAATGTGATCGCAAGTCTCGACTTCGGATTCGATTGAGCCCCTTAAACGACACTAATATCAACGACAACGACACTGACAACACCACGACCGCAAACATCATAAAAACGCTATAATAACAACAATACGTACCAACTCCAACAATACCAATAACGCCACTCTCAACACCACCACCACCACCACCAACTCTACGCCCCTCAAAAATGCGGCGCAACCTACCTTGCAGTGCACCAGGCAAACACCCCCCCCGTCTAACTGCCCCGCGCAGATCCCCTCCGCCGTTTGCGGGATGACCTCGACCGTGTGGACGCCGAGCCGCGCGGCGAGCCTCTGCGCGACGGCAGCGGGCGACCCCAGCCCCGGCGACAGCCGTAAGCCGGCAGCCTTCCTCTCGCCGGTGCACGCCATCCACCTCTTCCCGAACTCCCCGGTGGCGATGGTCAGAGGTCTAACTGAGCGCCCACCGAGCGTGAACCCGCCCCCGACCCCACCCCCACCTGCGCTGCCTCTTAGCCCACCCGGAGAAGAAGAAGCAGAAGATCCCGCGTCTCCAAGGAAGAGTCCCGCAAGGTCGAGCTCCGCCGACGCTGATTGGCCCAGCGCTACAGCCGTCGCGCCAGAAGGCGGCGATCCCGCCGCGCCGGTCCGCTGGCCACTACCGCCCGGCCACGCTTGCTCCCCGTTTCCCATTGCCGCGGTGCGGAGGCCGACGCTTCCGTTGCCGGCACCGTTGTTGAGCGCGCTCTGAGAGCCGCCGCCCGCGCCGTTGCTGCTGCCGCCGCCAATGTCTCCGGTTCCTCCCCCGAGTAAGTCGTCCAGCGTCTGAGCGGCCCCAGCGGAAGAGGACCCGTTGGCGCCGAACGCCTGGGACGAGGGCGGCGAAGCACCGCCGCCGCCGACCCCCAGAAGGTCCAGTCCCGGTTGGTTCGGAGACGACGACAGCGATGACGACGACGCGGACGCCAAACGGACGTGCGCGGCGGCGTTAGCGGCAGCACCGGTGGTCGAAGGTTCCCCCACTCCTCCGAGCAACACGTTATCGCTCGCGGCAGCCGGCGCCTCCATACTCATGAAGTCCAGCAGGTCCACCGGCTCTGCTGCCGCTGGCGGGCTAGAAGTTCCCGCTGCCGCTGTACCTCGCGGGGTCGACGGGGTAGCGGGCACCGCCGCCGCTGCTACCGCCGACGCCAGCGCGGCGTCTGGTCGGGAAGACGACGAAGCAGAAGAAACCCTAGAGCGGGACAAAGTCCCCGCAGGCGAGGCCGTCGACTTCGTGCGCCCCCCCGTCCCGCCGAAGAGCATCGCCGCCATCTTCTCCTTCTCGGCTCGCTGAGCGGCCGCGACCGGGTCTTCCTTGACCTGAGGAGGCGAAACCGTGAACGCAAGACCGAGCAGGTTTGGTGAGCCATCGCCATTGCCGACGGATCGATGTTGAAGCGCGCGCGTGTGCGTGTTTAGCGGTAGGAGTGGGTGCGTGTGGGAGAAGGCAAAGGGGCGGGGGCGGGTGTACTCATGTCATGCATGGGCCGTACCATAGACACCCTTGCATCCCTACAATGCCGGGACGCACATCGCACGTGTCGGTATTTTGTAGACCTGTGCGCATGACAATGAGCTTCATTCAACACATGTAGATAATCTGTTAAACCGTAATATCTTGACAGCACGTTGGGTTGTCACCGACCAAGTAGGTATTGCTTGCACCAAGCGCGAAGCACCGTGAGGTGATGGGGGGTCTAATGACAGCTTCGAATACATGATTGTTTCCAAAAACTAGTTGAAATGCTTAAACTGAAGGTTTCGACCTCGGCTTTTGGAGTTCCATTTTTTTTGGGATTTTGCTCTTGACCTTTTTAGAACTGCACCCCGTTGTCTGGGAAAGAAAAAACACTTTGGAATTAGTGTGGGGTACTTTTGCGGTAGTAAAATAACAAAACACTTGGAATTCATGTGGGGTACTTTTGCGGTAGTAAACAGGATAACCGGCCGACCAACAGACCGACTGGTCGATGTATTTATCACACAACCCCACCCACCCA
>MEHQ01001846.1:59878-74983 GCA_008828725.1 Saccharina japonica | reverse complement strand
GGGGGGAGGGCAATGCTATCGACGGTGTGTTATGCTATTGGAAACAATAGCAGGATGCAAGAACCTGGGGTCGTTTTTTTTCTGTTGGAACAGACGCGTTTGAAGACAAGGTGGGAGCGTATGCGCGAGGGGGTGGGTGAGTGGGTGGGAGCGGGTCGCTTTCGCTTCCGGCTTGACACCACCAAATCGACGCGTAAAGGTTTTAGCCCTGTCGCAGTCGCACGGTCACACCGTACCGGACTTCGCCCTGCCAAGAAGAAACAGAGCAAACCAGAGGGTACAAGCACGCGTGGTATTGGGACACTTATAGAGCACGAGTCGCGTGGACGTGCAATCGCCATTGAGCACGCGCACGCGCTGGTTGCCGCTTGAACAGTCTCCTCTTTACATCCCCCCTTCGGAGTCAGGTCCGAACCGGCCAGCCGGAGGCACCACCAGCCTACTCGAGCAAGTCATGAAGACCGTACCCTTCTTCGCCGGCAACACCGGCTGACTGGTGCTACGGCAAAAAGGGGGTACCCCCACTTTCAATAACGCGTGTACGCACTCGGGCGTGGCCCTGTACCTCACTCAAAATTGGACGCAAACTTGTGTTGTTGTCGCGCAGTAGCGAATAGTAGTCCTGTAGCGGTGCGTGTCGCGAGCACATAAAAGCTCAAAAGACTTAAAAAAATGCCAAGAAATAAGGTGATCACTCGGTCGAGTGGTGCTCTCATCGGTCGAAAAGAAAGCGAGCCCCCTCGTACGGTAGCACCAGCCGGCTACCGTAACTTCGGCTACTACTCAACACGATTTTTGCCCTCGGGCGGATAGGTTATGAAAAATAAAATAAAAGTTTTAGCTCGTCACACTTGCACATAAAAAAAAAAATACATTTCGTGTGTCAATTTAAATTTAACCCGTCGCCCCAGTTGCAACAGCAAAAAAAGCAGAAGCTGTCGTACCTCGGGGCGCGTGAGTATGAAGACCCGACCCGACCCCGGGAGGTTTCGACAACATGACGACAGCAACACAGCCACTACTGCAGCACGCCGACTGCCACTTGTATCACGTGGGTATGTTGACCCGAGCCGACCCCTAGAGGGCTCGACAACATGACAGCAACACGGCCACTATTGCAGCACGTCGAGTGCTACCTGTATTACGTGAGTAGGTTGACCCGACCTGACCCCGACAGGGTTCGACAACATGACGACAGCAACGCGGCCACTACTGCAGCGCGCGGACTGCCACCTGTCTTACGACAGCTACCGGAACGCCTGTGTGTTCCGCGACACGATTGCAATAAGACGCCTAATGGAACACGGCCATTACCATTGTAACGCGACACACTGCACACGACTAACATGCTGCCATCTCGTGCAATGTGACTACTGGACACGCCTAAAAAGCGCCTTAAAACACGACTATTAATAGTGCTTGTAACAGGACTACAGTACAGCGCACCTCATAAGGAACGGGAAATCTGGACACGTCCAAAAAAGCGCCTTAAAACACGACTATTATAATAGTGCTTGTAGCAGGACTACAGTACAGCGCACCTAATAAGAAACAGGAAATCTGGACACGTCCAAAAAGCGCCTTAAAACAGGACTATTATAATAGTGCTTGTAGCAGGACTACAGTACAGCGCACCTCATAAGAAACAGGAAATTTGGTCCAGGCTGAAGATTTCTCATTTTAGGGAAGGTTCTTTCTACCCTTTATTTTCAAGATAAGGGCCCATATTAACGAATATAAAATAAATTCAATTTGGAAAAAATAAAATTCAAATACGCTTTTCATTGGTCAACACACGCACCAGCACCAAATATTATACCCCAAGATCCTAATCTCTGGTGCTGGTGCGTGTGTTGACCAATGAAAAGCGTATTTGAATTTTATTTTTTCCAAATTGAATTTATTTTATACTCGTTAATATGGGCCCTTATGTCCCCTATTTACATGTATGTTTTTTGTGTGTACCTTAAGGTCCCCTATTTACTATGGTCCTCTGCAGTATTGTACAGTGGGTACCCCTTTTTCAGAGAGGTGTGGTGCAGCAGGCCGAAAACGCCTCTCTTGACTTTATAGCCTTCGTTCTGTCGTATCCACGGTGGGAAATATATAGGTTTCGTGTAGGCGGGTCCAGCCGATTTTAGCCTCCACTACCGTACATGACACTACTGTGTACCACACCCCCTCGGACGAATTTCAACCCTGATTTGCTCGACGACCGGTCGAGCGCTAACCCCGAGCGACCCGTCTATGGAAAGGTATCGACTAGATGCTCCGAAAGCCGCCTTTTTCGCTGTATGTGCCCCCCTGGTTATTATGGAGAAACTTCGCTTTGAAATTCACCCCAGGGGGGGTGATATACACTGTCATATACGGCATTCTCTTATATAGGGTACCCTCTCTTAGGTCAGGACACCCACTGTCAGTGATGTGAACCGACAGCCGAACGTCGTTTTTTTCGGTCGTTTTTTTTTCGGTTTTTCCCGACCGAAAACCGACAATTTGTGTTTTTCGGTTTATTTGCAAAAAATCGACTGAAACCGACCGACTTTTTCGTTTTTTTCTCTGTTTTCTCGGGATTTTCTCGTTTTTTTTCTGGTTCGGTTTGCGTAAAAAAAAAACGACCGAAACCGACCGACTTTTCGGTGAAAAGCCGAAAAACCGACCGAGCCATTTTTCGTTTTCGGTTCACAACACTGCCCACTGTAATGAGATAACACACACACCCGCTCGGACGAACGTTGCTGTTTTTCAAGCTGATTTTCTGGGTCAATGAGGAGAGTGCAAAGCATAAAAGCGGTGAGTCCATGGAAACGTCTCGACTGCTGCTGCTGTAACAGGAAATTTCCAGGAAATTTCCAAAGACACCGCCGTTCTGGTCGCGGAAGCTTTTTCCTTGTTCTTGAGAAACCCCCTGTTCAGAAATTATTCCTAGGGGAGTGCGTTATCTTATCTTTCCTTGTTTTTGAAGTACTCCGAGTATTCAGGCCACCAGTACTCTTATACTCTCAGTACTCGGAGTACGAAAAATGCTCGATACTCCGAGTAACTCGGAGTATCGAGTATACTCGGGGCATCTGTGAAACTCTGTTTGGAAATTCGTACTAAGGGGTGTGTTATCTGACCTTTCCTTGTTCTTACGTAGACTAACCCTGTTCGGAAATGGTTCCCAGGGGGTGTGTTATATGGAAGGGGGGAGCGGGGGTGGCGCATTGCGTTGCGGTGAATGCCTCGATCTCGAGCAACAACGCATAGCACAGTACAGGACACCTAATAAGAAACAGGAAAGCTGGCCCTGGTTGGACTTCGTATTCGAGAGAGGGTGCTTTCTACACTCATTTCAAGATAACGACCCTCAAACTTCTTGTTTTCCTCTAAATATCAGCCTGTTTTTTATTGGGTGTCCTGCACTGTAGTGGGTTTCCATAGCAAGGGGGCTATTTCACCCCTCGTACCAGCAAAAAAACTCAACTACGAAAACAGACGAAACAGAGGACGACAAAACAATTACAAGGGGACAATGCCATCCCTCCTACCAGCGCCAACAAACAAACAAACAAACAAACAGCGTCAGTGTGAGGAGGCAAACATCACCCCTTTTAATCAACCAAAACTCAACAGAAGAAAAAACAATACCTGGTACAATGCAAAACAAAACAAAAACAAAAAATACCCCAAATGCAATGCAACGCAGCTCAGCGCGCACCTGGGATGGCCGCGCGTAGGGGGTCAGATTGAAGGACGACCCCCCCGCCCCGCCCATTGCCGACGCCTCCTCGTCGTCCGAGTCGCCGTCCGCCTCGGCAGGGGGCGAGTACCCCACAGCCCCTGCTGCCAAGGCCGCCGAGACGATCCCGTCCAGGTGGCTCAAGTTTTCGTCGGCCTGGCAAAAGCATCGGCATCGTCCGTTATACCGGAGGGTATCGAAGACGCGGCGTTGGGTTAGACGTTGATAGCCGTTGGTTGCCGTCGATAGCCGTTGGTGTGTGTTGGTAGTCGTTGGTAGTCGTTGGTAGTTTTTGGTAGTCGTTGGTTGGGGTGGGTAGGCGTTGGTAGGCGTTGTTATCCGTTGGTTGGCGTTGGTAGCCGTTGGTTGGCGTTGGAAGGCGTTGGTAGCCGTTGGCAGCCGTGAGAAGCCGCCAGCAACCGTCGGAAACCGTCGGAAGGTGTTGAAAGCCGTCAGAACGAACAGTAAGGAGGTACGAGGGGGAGGGAGGGAGGGGGTCAGCAAAATAAGACACCAGCGCATCACAAAAAAAACATCACACGGGCTACTGCACATATTTATAGCACTCTTGATTTGATCTCGCTCAGCTGCACCTTGCGCGGCCAGTCAGCCTCTTCAGGTATGCGACATAATATGCAGGTACCTCGTTACGTTGACAAGCTACATTTTTGTTTTTTTTCTAGGGTATGCGGAAGTGCGGTGAGCTTGAGGTTTATTTTTTATCCATCGGCCGGACGGGAAAAACAACATAAAAACGTGTCTTGTGATGTGTGCTGGTGTTGTATGTGATGTGCGGTGTATGTGATGCACTGCGATGCACCGCCTCGAAGTCCTCAGGTATGCGACACAATATGTGCCGTATGATTTTCGTGGCATGGTGTGTTATACGTGATGGGTGGTATGTGATGTGCAGTGTGTGATGCATTGCGATGTATCACCATGTGATGTACGGTGTGTATGTGATGTGTGCCATGATTTTATCACCTCGACGTCCTCGCAGCTGGCATCGACGGGCAGCACCGCCGCCATGGCCACCGGGCCCTCTCTCGCCAGCTGGAGAAACTCCAGGCACCTCTGCTGCAGGTCGGAGTGCTTGGACTGCGAGTACAGCGTCAGCAAATGCGCCACCGGGGGCGACACCTCCCTAAAACAAGCAGCAGGCGACAAGGGGAAGGGAGGGAGGGAGGGAGGGATACATACAGAGAGTGAGTGAGGGGGAAGAGGGACAAGAGAGGTAAACGGAGAAGTAAAAGGACACATACACGCACACCGACAAGACACCACGCCACACAGTCCACCTCGGTGTGTCTCCAGCGCTTAAATCCTGAACAAAGAAACACCTACCTGCTGCGGGACTACCGTCCTACAATACGACACTCTCTCATCAAATTAGACCTATTTGTACAGCACGCTCGCACCATCATCTGTAGTACTGCATGCACGGCAGACCGCCCACCCACCCACCCACCCACCCACCCACCCGACACGGTCGGTGAGACCTGGCTTCTAATTTTGGCTTTTCTCGTATACTACACCTGGCCCCCCCAAAGAGCTACTCGTGTACGTAACCTTTCAAGAGCGGCACTCCCGTTTCGTGGACAAATTACTTGGAAATAAAGTTACATGCATGTTTCTGTAAAGCGCAGTACTATTTACGGGGAGCCTACGGTAAATAGTAGGATCTACTGTACGGTACACACATATGTACCCTTTTTTCACTGACAAGTTTAGGTCCTGTTCACTATAGTCCCCCCGTAACACTCATAGGCTAAATAATCCCTTAACCTTTCAGAACTGCACAACTTATCCCACACTAATTCCAAGTATTTTGACTCCGAAAACGGGGGGGACCCAATTCCAAGTATTTTGACTCCAAAAACGGGGGACCGAAGAACGGGTCCCCCGTTTTTGGAGTCAACATACTTGGAATTAGTGTGGAACATTTTTTTCAGTTCTGAATGGGTTATAAGGGGTTTGAGACCTGCAACCATTTTTTCTGGACATGAAAAAAAAACAGTTTCTTACTTACTGTTCGTGTAGAGCTAGTCAAGGAAAATAACAACCTTCGGCATGCGTGAGAGGATAATTCGACGATAAAAAGTGACGGGGAATACGGCAGCAGCAGCAAGCAACGACCACTGCCGTGTGGTTGGTGGGGGGCTCATTTCAATTGGGCGGTGTCCGAGTTACGATCGGTCACAGCAACGCAAGGAGTCGTACACGGCACTGGCGCGCAGCATGATTCTTATACGACCCCGTGCTGCTGCCGGGCGCTCACGCTTCTCGTACAGTAGACGGCTTGGTAACACCAAAAAGTCATCGCTGTTTTGGTCGATATCCCTTATATCCTCATGCCCCTTAACCTTTTTAGAACTGGAGTCCCGTTTTGGGGACAAATTACTTAGAATTAGAGTGGTTTGTCCCCAAAACGGGACTGCAGTTCTAAAAAGGTTAACCCAGTAAGAACTGGTTCCACGAATTTGGGGACAAACTATTTGGGATTAGTGCGGGACATTTTCTTCAGTTCTGAATGGGTTAAAAGGAGTCCCTAAAAATGGGTCCGTCCCTATATGGGGGTTAATCAAGCTCACCCCGACTGCGCCGACAGCTTCATCAGCGCCGTCACCACGAAACCGCAGGTGCGGGGATCCCGAAACGACAGCCCCGAGGCCACCGCGCACAGCTTCGTGGAAGCCTCCCGCAGGGTTCGTGGGGGGGACACGAGGGAGCCGTACTCGCCGAGCACCCACGCCATCACCTGCATCAGCTGTGGTAGTGGTGAGCGTAACATAACAGCAAGGACGCGACCGAAGCAAAAAGACATACATAAGCCACAGGCGAGTCAATAGGCTAAGGTAGAGGTAGGAAGACCAAGCTTTTTAAGTATGGCCATATCAAGGCTACGAAGCAAAGCCCATGAAGGTCGAACACGCTAAGCAAGCTAAATACGGCCAGGTCAAGACATTGGACAGGCAAGGCAAGGGATGGCATAAGGCAAGCCACAATGCAAGGCATAAGACAAGGCAAGGCAAGGCAAGGCAAGGCAAGGCAAGGCAAGGCAAGGCAAGGCAAGGCAAACCAAGGCAAGACCAGACTAGGCTGGACAAACCAAAAACCAGAGAAGACCACAAGCAAGTCTAGGCAAGACAATCACAGTCCAAGACAAAACCGAAAAGACCAAAAAACCAAAACACAAAATAAAACGACACATATATTGGCAAAAATCAAGAGCGCAAAGTGAAGACCACTCACTCCAATCACGGGAGGGGGCGGCGTACCACGGCAAAACAAAATCAGTGCACGCGCACGCGCACGCACATACACGCATACACAGAAGACACGAAGCATACACAAAAAAGCGTAGGTCTGTCTGACCTGATCATGCACGGCGGGCGTGTCGAGAAGGTCCATGTACATGTCCACCGCATCCCGTCGGAGCTCGGTGTCGGCCTCCTCGTCCTCCCCACTGCCCTCGGCGATGAGCTGCAAGGCACAAGCACCGCCCCAGCCAGCGACACACGGAAACGAGGAAAGTAGAGACGGGGCAACCAAAAAGAGCGGCGGGGGCGGGGGGGGTACTTCATTTTCATGCATGGCCGTAGTCGTATGACCATAGACCCTCGCATCCCTACAATGCCGGGACGGAGCATGTCGGGTTTTCACCGACTAGACAGATATTGCTAGCACCAAGCGCGAAGCGGCCGTCAGGTGTTGGGCGAGTCGCATGAAGGGTGAGCAGCATCCTACTAAGAACCGCTTGTGAGGCGGACTTGCGTATGGATGTCAGCTTCAATGAAGGAAGAAGGGGGGGGGGGCAACTAACGGTACACAGGTTAACAGGCCAGCACGTCGTAAGACTCACATGTTCGCGACCATGGCTCGCCCGGTCCCAACACACCAATCACCTCTCCCCCCCATCCCTACACGAGTACGGCCACGCAGGACATGAGAAAACCCGCCCGCTCCCATCCCCGTGACCGTGCACGTCGGGAGACAACGAGGGCAAAAGGAGGCGCGGGCGATCCCGACCCCACACCCGATGCCGATACGTAACACGAAAAAGTTATCCCCCTCCCTTGGATAAAACGGCACGCACGCACAACGCACGCACGCACGCACGCACGCATGCACACGTTTTTTTTCCCTGGGGGTATTTTTCGACTCCAGAGTTTTTTTGGGAGCCTGTGCAGTGACCATGGACTACATTTTCGACGATGAGTTAAGGTGACAACAACAACAGCAACAACGACACGAAACAAAACGAAACAAAACGAAACGAAACACAACGAAGCGGAACAAAAAAGGCACCTGCATGAGGTTGTGTGCCACCTCGGGCTTGACCATCTCCCCCGCCAGCCTGAAGACTCGCGTGATGACCCCCACGTACCACGAGTTGCTGGGGGCGAAACGCTCGGCGCACTGGGTGATGCGCTTCACGAGGTCCTGCGGTACGAAAAAAACAAAACAAAAAAGGGGGAAGCCAAAGCAACGAATGAAGGAAACAAAAAAGCCAACGCGAAGCACGCACACAAGCAAGCACGCACGCAAGCAAGCACGTACGAGTATAATGGGTGGAGGGGAGCGTCGGAAAAAAAAAACGTGGGTGGGAAAAAACACGCGGGAGCAAGAGACATGGAAACCCCGGCAGCCGCCAACACCACGCGGGATGATACCAGAGACAAGACAGGGTTCCGTTGGCTTTGCTTGGCTTGGCTTTGGCCATAAGAGACATGGCAACGCCACCAGAATCACCAATACCACGCGGTACGACACCAAACAACAAACAACAAACAACAAACACATGATTACTCGATTGACTTTGGCTTTTGGGGGCTTAACCCCTTAAGAACTGGTCCCACGAATTTGGGGACAAACTACTTAGAATTAGTGTGGGACACTTTTTTTCAGTTCTGAATGGGTTAAGAACTGGTCCCACGAATTTGGGGACAAAATACTTGGAATTAGTGTTGGATAATTTTTTCAGTTCTGAATGGGTTAAGAACCGGTCCCGCGAATTTGGGGACAAACTACTTAGAATTAGTGTGGGACACTCTTTTTCAGTTCTGAATGAATGGGTTAAGCGTAGGTTAGTTTTCTCTGGCCAATCAAAATCACCTGTCTCCAAAAGGAGTCCATCCCCTGCTCCAGGAACGACAACAGCTTCTCCGCTATGAACTCCACGTTCACCGGGTTGGTCATCGTGTACAGCAGGTCGAGCGTCTTGCGCTTGAGGGTCTCGTCCGGGTCCTCGAGGCAGTCTATCACTACCATCTGGTGGTCTTGGGCGTACTTTGGGTGATCGCTCACGATGGCCGCGAGGCCTGTCACTCCCACGTACCTGTCAATGCATGGAGGCGTTTTGAGTGAAAATGCGTGAATAAAGGGGGGGGGGGGGTGGTGTTCACGTCATGCATGGTCGTAGTTGTCTGACCGAGCAATCCCACCTTAGGGGTAGGACTTTTAGGGTCAATAATTTCTGACCGGTTGTGCTCCTCACGTGAGTAACCACCGGATACTATAATTATATTACTGGTATATTTTTTTTGGGACTACCGCATTGGAAGGGTTGGTCGGATTGCGCGAACGAATGTTTCCGAAGTCATGTTTCGGGTGAGATACTGAGCTCCTCATGTGGGGAGCCCAGAAAATTATGCTGCGCCCCTACCGTGGGATGACTCCAACCATAGACCCTCGCATACCCTACAATGCTGTGACGGAGCGCGTCGGGTTTCCACCGACCAGGAATACATTGTTTGCACGGGGGGTGTGCTCATGCTATGCATGCTCCGCATGGGTCCCTATTGAAAGGGGGGCGGGGAGTGGTGGTGGTGGTCACGATAACACTTACTAATAGCACGAGATACGTATAGCTTGCCTCTTGCAAATGAGACTTAAAAACATCAGCCGCCGGCATAAATAAAGGACAACTTTATATACCTGGAGGTTATTCTCACCCGCTCGCTATTAATAGCAATAAAAACGAAAAACAGAAACGAGTACGAACGAGGACTCGTGGAGGAAGAAGACACGTAGCCTTCCTCGACCGAACGAACCCCAATCGAACGACCCAAAAATTGCATACCACACCAGTACACACCTTGCTTGCCTCTACAGTGTACTGTAAACGTTCCTCCTGGCCGCGCCCATTCCCTCCCTCCCTACCCTCGACTCCAACACCCCCCCCCCCCCCCCCACCCCCACACCCCACCCCCCTCCCGCAAAACATACACCGGACAATTGTGGTGGTTCTAGACTTGCTTGTTTTTGTTTTTTTGACCAGACGGTGTGTGAGGACAATCCTACCAAAAACCTACCACTCCCCACCCCCGCCACAACTCCTCCTCCTCCTCACCACCACCACCATTGTCACCACCACCACCACGACCGCCACCACCACCAATCTCCTCTTTCTCTCTCTCTCTCTCCCCCCCCCCTCAAGTCTACCTGAGGTTCTGGTTCCCAGAGCAGATGAAACGCGACACGCTGGCGGCGGCGGCATCCAAGAGGGGGGCGTTGGGGTAGATGCTGGTGATGGTCTTGACGCACTCGTACACGACCGCGTGGCCCACGTTGATGCCGGTGTCCGCCCGCCGCATGACGTCCATCAAGACCTCGTACATGCCCTCGCTGTGGGCGAGTGTCAGAAGAAAAAGAAAACGAAAAAAAGAAAAACGGTATACGTAGAGGGATTGTGATATGATGGAATCACGCAAAAGAGGACGTGTGAAGAACAGGAATTGTGACAAAAAAAAAAAGATTCCGAAAGGAGAAAAGTTTGGAAAATTAGGACTTCTGAGATGAAGAAACAAGAACAAGCACCATGACGAGAAGACAAAAAAAAGGAACAGAGGAATTGCGATGATGGAATCACGCAAAAGAGGACGTGTGAAAAAAGAGGAAGTAACTGTGAACAGAGAGATTGTGACAGAAGAGGAATTCCGAAAGGAGAAACGTTTAGAAAATTAGGAGTTATGAGATAAGGAAATAAGAACATGAAAACGCACCATAACAGCAACAACAACACCACATAAGAACAACTAAGAAATAACACGAACAACAACACGGACAGAACAAAAACAACGTTGTATATAGCAACAACACGCACAACAAACAAAAATCAGATCGTACGTAGTAACAGGCAACACGCACAAGCACCAGCACAAACGAGAACAAGAGCAAAACAAACAACAACAAAAACAAGCAAGTTCCACACTACCCGGAGAGTTTACTCTTCGGGTGGCTATCCCCACCGCACCGGGCCCCTTCGGGGGTCAGGTCGGGTCAACATGCTCAAGTTCCCGAAGGTCGTAGACAGCAAGGGCTGATACTTCCGAGGGGGCATGGAGTGAATTGACACACGACACGAAGTGCACGAAGTGAGACGTGGAAGTGTGGAGGGCGTAAGCTTTATTTTGACCCATCCGCCGGAGGATAAAAAAAAAAAAAGCAATGTCTAGCCTGGTTGGTTGAAAACCCAGCGCGCATCATCGTCCCGGCATTGTAGGCGATGCGAGGGCTATGGTCATATGACTACGGCCGTGCACAACATAGTACACCCCCCCCCCCCCCCCCCCCGGCCAACCTTTCATTGCCCTTTATTTCCATGTTACTTGCATTGCAAAATAACCCAACTCTACGCGTAGTTCCCTGTAGTTTTGTTCCCAGGGTATGATTGGACGTGTAGAGGGTATTGTAAAATTTGTCATCACCCCCATGAAACCGTTGGAAAAAAAACAGTGATGCGGAGATTGCACCTTCCCCCCCCCCCCCCCCCCCCCCCCCCCCTCGAAAACGAATCAATGAATTCGACGCTGTCATCCATTACGCAAGAGTACGCCTCACAAAGCGGTTCTTAGTACGTAGGGTGCAGCTCACTCTTCGCGCGACTCGCCGAACACCTCACGTTTCGCTTCGCTCTTGGTACAACAAGAGCACTGTTTGCCTGGTGGGAGAAAACCCGACGTGCTCCGTCGCGACATTGTAACATATAGGGGATGCGAGGGTCTATGGTCATACGACTACGGCCATGCATCACATGAGTACCCCCGCCCCCCCCCCCCCCCCCCCCCCCCCCCCCCCCCCCCCCCCCCCCAGGCCTGCCGCTCTGGCATGAAAACCAGCCTACACCCTTTACCCAAATATATTACCTGCTATATATAGCTCTATTCGCCGTGCGTCGAATACCACCAATCTCGTCCAACCAATGATCCTCCCCTGCCCTGTTGTTGTTGTTGTTGTCTTCACTTTAAAAACCGTGCCGGTCTCTCTATCCAGTACCTCCATCTGTCCGTACTAATCCAACACTTGACACGGTCGATCCCCGTGGTCACAGGCTAACTTACCCAAAAAATTAAATGCTTATATGGGCAAGCAACAAATGAGTACCCTCCCCCCCCCCCTGGTAGGTGAAAACCCGACATGCTCCGTCCCGGCATTGTTGGGATGCGAGGTTCTATGGTTACACGACTATGGCCATGCATGAAAATGAAGTACACCCCCCCCCTCCTCCGTCTCCCCCTGCGCCCCCCCCGCCGCCTCTGCCCCTCTCCCTTCGACCCCCCCCCCCCATAAATTTGGCGGGTGGCCACGGATAACGTAATTATGCGAGTAAACGCCCCCCCGGGATGCTCCGTCTCGAGAGGGATGCGTGGTCAATGGTCAAATGACTGAGGCGAGCAACAAATGAGTACGCCCGCCCCCCCCCGGATCGAATTTTCTAGGTCGATAACTCCGTAACAAGGAAGGTGGCGATAGCAAATGACACGTTTTCGGCCAGCCTTCGGTTCAAGAGAGATCTGTCCAATGGCGCTGATATTCGTGGAGATATCGAGCTCTAAAAGTCGGTCGGGAGGGAGGGAGCGCGCGCGGGGGGGGGGGTACTCATTTGTTGCTCACCTTAGTCATTTGACCATTGACCACGCATCCCTTTCGAGACGGAGCACCGTTCCTACTCCTAATAGAGACACTCCAACATTTGGGCGCTCATTGCGTTGTTTCCATCTATTACAAAGAAACTTTTTGCTAATCTTATCCCCTTCCTGTTTCGCCGCCTGTGGCCGCCATCTATCTCCTAAGCTAGCGATCGTTTTCTCGCTACCATCTAGTGTACCAAACTGCTCCATGTCACATTCATCTATTTTTATCATCTCCTCCTCTAACACACCCCTTTCCTCCTTGTACCTTTCACATGCTCCCACTCTGTGAGTTCTACTCTCTATGGCTTTGCCACATGGGCACATCTGTGCATCTACTTCCTCCTCCTCCCGGCTACTGGTATACCTCCTTCTTTCTGGCAGGTCCAGGTCCCCTACACGAAATCGCAGTTTCAGCTTTTTCGCGAAGTCCATTGGGCCGTGCAGATACTCTTTCATTACTATTCCTTCTCTCAACCCCCCGTATATCTCTTAAGTGTTAGCAATGTCTAGCCTGGTTGGTTGAAAACCCAGCGCGCATCATCGTCCCGGCATTGTAGGCGATGCGAGGGCTATGGTCATATGACTACGGCCGTGCACAACATAGTACACCCCCCCCCCCCCCCCCCCCGGCCAACCTTTCATTGCCCTTTATTTCCATGTTACTTGCATTGCAAAATAACCCAACTCTACGCGTAGTTCCCTGTAGTTTTGTTCCCAGGGTATGATTGGACGTGTAGAGGGTATTGTAAAATTTGTCATCACCCCCATGAAACCGTTGGAAAAAAAACAGTGATGCGGAGATTGCACCTTCCCCCCCCCCCCCCCCCCCCCCCCCCCCTCGAAAACGAATCAATGAATTCGACGCTGTCATCCATTACGCAAGAGTACGCCTCACAAAGCGGTTCTTAGTACGTAGGGTGCAGCTCACTCTTCGCGCGACTCGCCGAACACCTCACGTTTCGCTTCGCTCTTGGTACAACAAGAGCACTGTTTGCCTGGTGGGAGAAAACCCGACGTGCTCCGTCGCGACATTGTAACATATAGGGGATGCGAGGGTCTATGGTCATACGACTACGGCCATGCATCACATGAGTACCCCCGCCCCCCCCCCCCCCCCCCCCCCCCCCCCCCCCCCCCCCCCCCCCAGGCCTGCCGCTCTGGCATGAAAACCAGCCTACACCCTTTACCCAAATATATTACCTGCTATATATAGCTCTATTCGCCGTGCGTCGAATACCACCAATCTCGTCCAACCAATGATCCTCCCCTGCCCTGTTGTTGTTGTTGTTGTCTTCACTTTAAAAACCGTGCCGGTCTCTCTATCCAGTACCTCCATCTGTCCGTACTAATCCAACACTTGACACGGTCGATCCCCGTGGTCACAGGCTAACTTACCCAAAAAATTAAATGCTTATATGGGCAAGCAACAAATGAGTACCCTCCCCCCCCCCCTGGTAGGTGAAAACCCGACATGCTCCGTCCCGGCATTGTTGGGATGCGAGGTTCTATGGTTACACGACTATGGCCATGCATGAAAATGAAGTACACCCCCCCCCTCCTCCGTCTCCCCCTGCGCCCCCCCCGCCGCCTCTGCCCCTCTCCCTTCGACCCCCCCCCCCCATAAATTTGGCGGGTGGCCACGGATAACGTAATTATGCGAGTAAACGCCCCCCCGGGATGCTCCGTCTCGAGAGGGATGCGTGGTCAATGGTCAAATGACTGAGGCGAGCAACAAATGAGTACGCCCGCCCCCCCCCGGATCGAATTTTCTAGGTCGATAACTCCGTAACAAGGAAGGTGGCGATAGCAAATGACACGTTTTCGGCCAGCCTTCGGTTCAAGAGAGATCTGTCCAATGGCGCTGATATTCGTGGAGATATCGAGCTCTAAAAGTCGGTCGGGAGGGAGGGAGCGCGCGCGGGGGGGGGGGTACTCATTTGTTGCTCACCTTAGTCATTTGACCATTGACCACGCATCCCTTTCGAGACGGAGCACCGTTCCTACTCCTAATAGAGACACTCCAACATTTGGGCGCTCATTGCGTTGTTTCCATCTATTACAAAGAAACTTTTTGCTAATCTTATCCCCTTCCTGTTTCGCCGCCTGTGGCCGCCATCTATCTCCTAAGCTAGCGATCGTTTTCTCGCTACCATCTAGTGTACCAAACTGCTCCATGTCACATTCATCTATTTTTATCATCTCCTCCTCTAACACACCCCTTTCCTCCTTGTACCTTTCACATGCTCCCACTCTGTGAGTTCTACTCTCTATGGCTTTGCCACATGGGCACATCTGTGCATCTACTTCCTCCTCCTCCCGGCTACTGGTATACCTCCTTCTTTCTGGCAGGTCCAGGTCCCCTACACGAAATCGCAGTTTCAGCTTTTTCGCGAAGTCCATTGGGCCGTGCAGATACTCTTTCATTACTATTCCTTCTCTCAACCCCCCGTATATCTCTTAAGTGTT